>CAJHZI010000517.1:0-512500 GCA_905160935.1 Enchytraeus crypticus | reverse complement strand
AAAGGTGCACTACCTTTAACTTGGCGTGGAACCAGCACCGATTGGTATGATGATGGATGTTATTGTAAATATATGGAACCTGTTGTTTTACTGAACAGGAATCCTCAAGCTTTGCTCATCAGCAGCATTGCATGGAGAATGAGGCGAGCAGATACAGATATAAACAGCGCAGGGGATTCATTGACGTCTGGTGGCTGTTTGATGACGGAGGTCAAATCCTTTACTAATTATTCTCTGATTGTCTGTTTCTATTCTACTAGTACGTAAAGGATTTAATGACTCAGGTATACTTCTCCGGCAATTTCAGTAAACACCGACTTTATTAATCTTTCTATTTGTCTAAGAACGCCTTGTGTCGCCTTAATTTAATATTTGGCTCTTGAACGAGTGTTCGAAAATTTGAGACCCATTGAGACATGAGTTCTTCGCTTTCGGAGGGGCGCTTAGTTAGATCTGTTGTAGATCCGTTGTGTACACTTTCTGATGCCGGCCTGAAGAACAGCGAACCTTATGATTCCATTTCCTATTTAGACCCCTCTATGTTGACCCCTTAAAATGCGACAACGACAAAAGGTTGTTTGTCTAAGCTGTACGTCTCAAACCAATCTATTTTTCCCATCATTGTGTTTATGGAAGCAGAATCACTGATGTTCTAAATGATCAAGATGTAGAAGCACTCTAAATTTACCGTAGATGTCTTTTTTATAAGCACTGAGAAATTTATTACCATTAATATCCATATGTTGCCGTTAATAATAATAATAATAATAGTAATAAAAATAATAAAAATAAAGGTTTAACGTCCTTTTCCTCATCCAGGTATGATGTCAGGGACGTCCCCACAGCACACATCAGTACAGATCAATTCACCCAGACCAATCTGCAAAAGAAATGTGCTGAGAATAAGTAAGGTTCTAAACGAAAACCAGTCCGGTGATTATTAATGGTCAGGGTAGATTGATTATGTTAATGCATATGGATTTATTTAGCTTAATACATGACCAGCGAGAGATACTTCGTCTATTGACCATGTGTCCTAAATTCCGCCCATAAATTATTATAGGGATAGAATTGTTTAATTCTATTGGGTAAGCAGGATTGTTTTCTCGGGGAATTGCGCCCTGTCCAGTAAATGTTAGTCGAAGCTGAGGAAGGCATATAGGGCCCACCTCGTCATAAGCGGAATCCCTCAAGAATAATGGTATATCAAAAGGAATGTTATGGATGATGTAAAGATCCACTCGTATGTGGACATGAAGAGGAAAACGGAACTCTATTTATGTTAGTATAGTTCTATCTCTACTTGCATTTGATGTGTAGGTATAACTCTAATTCTGTATGTATAGGTCTATCTCTACTTGTATTGATGTGTCTAGATCTAACTCTATGCTTGTATCGGTTTTTTTCCACTTAGGTTGATGTGTATATGTTTAGCTCTACTTGTTTTGATGTGTATAGGTCAATCTCTATGGGTTGATGTATATAGGTCTATCTCTACTTTGGTTGATGTATATAGGTAAACCTCTACTTTGGTTGATGTGTATAGGTTTAACTCTGCTGGTGCCGTACATACTGACCACTAAGAAGATGTGGAGTAATTGTAAGCTGAGAGTGTTCATTGCTGCCAGCAAGAAGGCTGCACTAGATAGAGACCAGAGGCAGTATGTAATCATCGTATGTAAAACCCCGATAGTGCATTATGTCTATAGCTGAAAGAGAGGCTGTGATTGGAATCATTCCGCATGCAGTCGTCGTAGATACGTAGGCTTAACAGCAACACTATGACATTAAATCCTGCTAAACTACGGGTCAAATGAAATGTGATCAAGCAAAGGCTTTGTTGTAGTTAATTGCAATTAAAAATGTTTGTTAATATTTTCGTTGTATGCAAACTATTGAGAACATTGAATTGACGGGGTTGTCCTATGGATGTTCAATAAATAATTATTACCATAATTAATTAACCAATGTTCTGCTTGATTGATTGATGTCATTTTTGCTGTAGCACAATGATTGTCACTTAAATTTTATAAACTCAATAATATACTCGACATATTAGTTTCTGCTGCCTAACTAGTCAGACGAATCTAGCTATCCACTGCTGTAGTATATATTCATCTTTGTTCAATCACCCAGTCTTCTCTGCACTTTCAAGACGTGATTGAGTGAGCCTATATGTAGTATGGTATTTTGCTACTGGCGTAACCTGTTATTTATTGTTATTTGTTGTTAGGATGGCCTCGATGCTGAACAAGTTTCGTATAGAGTACTCATCTATGACAGTCGTACAGGACATTGAAACCAGACCCAAGCCTGAGAGGTAACCGATTTCATGTAATAGACGATTCTCTAGAAGAATTGTGAACCACTGCTCTTATTAGTAGAGCAGTGGAGTCCTAGCAGAAACGCTTTCCATAGAAAATAAAGACACAGAAAGGCGTAGATAACTGATTCATAAATGAATACTGCGCAACATTCAGTTGTCAGCTGTCTTTAACCTGAAGTCATGTTGCAGATGTACTACTTAAACTATTTTACCTGTTGAATGGCCGAGTGGTTAGCACACTTGCCTGATATACCTTAATTTCGAATCACAGCTAGACTGTCTCAGATTGTTCTCTTGTGGTATTGAAACAGATGTTAGCTTAGGTTTACAGTATTTTATACAAAATCCTTGTTCTACAAAATCTTTGAGCTACTTCACTATTTACAGTCTTCTATATCTTTCAGCCACTACAAAGTAGTTGCCTAAACTTTATAATTAATTATCCTTTCGCTACTGATCTGATCTGATTAACTCTTTTAACTGAATCCGAATAATTACTTGCTCACAATCTGAGCTAATATATTTAGGAATTTTGAATATATTCAGTTGATGTTCTCTATCGATGAGCCCGGGAGATTATGATGTAATTGAAAGTTAATGGTGTGTATTAGCACATCGACATTCAACGAGCTGGTAGCTGATTGGTTGAAGCCTGACGATGAGGATGACGATAAAGTCTCTGAGCTGAAAGACTCATGGAAGTTCAGCAAACAGGAACTGCTTGCTCACAAAGCTAAGGTTCTGGCTAGCTGTACTTACTAGAATAATGCTTCCTACTAGTTGTCAAACAGATTTGTAACTATAATGAGCCCAGCCAGTTACACAATTTGTTTTGTTCAGCTTAATATGGATCACTTAATGGTTCAAAGCACGAGCGATCGTTCGCCCTTCTCTTTTCTGTTGCTGAGCAGGACTCAACGTTTAAATATAGTTCATCTGCTTAATTTTATGATCATATTGTAAAGGCTTGATTTAATTATAACGAATGCAACTTTATTTTAGTTTTCTTCTCAACAAACACAACCTAATTGCTGTTAGGGCATCTAGTTTTCAATAAAGTGTTAGTATCATGTTAATATTTGTGCACTCGTTTATTAACAGTAATACCTTTGCGTCTGATATTATTCTGTCATTGTATGTGTATATATCATTTGTTAGCAAAAACCTATATGTTATTTCTGTTTACTCTTGTTTGTAGAAGCAGGTGTAAAAATATTTTGTGCTTAAATTTGTCTGGACAAGTGAAATATTAAGTAGGCCTAGATGTATTTTTTCAGCATAGGCACTCTTCTGGAAAACCCGGAATTGTCTGGGAATTTGAAAGTGGTTAGAGAAAAGTCGGGTAAAAAGAAAATGATCAGGGGAAAGCAGAATTAAAGCTTATTTAACTTTTTCAATGTAAAAATTCTTATAACTTAACAATTATAAGACGCATGCAAACAATACTTGTTTCATTTTATATAGGTCTAGCAATATTGAATTAAATATCAAAGTGTATTTTGTTTGAAACCCAATTCTGGCATTGTCTTCCGACATTGAAGTCGACGCTGTGATATCAATAAAATTGTCAAGGCCCACTGGAATAGTCAGGAAAAAATCAGTCAGTTTGATGTGTTCTGGAATGTATGTGTGTGTGCTTGTATGTTTATTTGTGTGTAGACATTGAGACATATCAGACTGAGAGAGCTGCTGCAGCAACACTCTCATGATGCCTCACTCATTGTTATGTAAGTAGGTCCACTAGTGAATGTGTTAGTGTCTTAATGTAGGAAATGTTGAAGTTCCAACCAACTTCTTTTAAATGTGTATGCTTCTTTTTATAGTTATTGGTACTATTTTCAATATAGATACTTAGGTTAGATAACATCGCTAACCTAAGTTGTGCATTAGCTGACGATTTCTATCCTAATCTCTCTCTATCTCTATCTCTCTCTGTAATGTTCTGCCAAGCGCCAGATCCCTGGTACATATTCATACCCTCGTGTCTGCTTGCACGTTGCTCATAGATCACTCCATATATCAACATGTTATCCTAATAACACAACTTAATTTCAAATTAGCCATTATTTATAATTCATTCCTCATTGATGCTTCCTATAGGTTGCTAACAGTTTTTAAATTAATTCTATTGATGGATTGATTGTGTAGGACGCTGCCAATGCCACGTAAAGGATTCTGCCCTGCAGGTTTATACATGGCATGGATTGATACGCTGACTCGAGACATGCCGCCTGTTTTACTACTGCGTGGCAATCAAGAGAACGTTCTCACATACTACTCATAGATGTACCTCTCACTTCACGCTCTGCGCTTGCTGGTGCAGTTGTTTACGATAATGGTTTAACGTATTTTTTTATACCACAATTGAATACGTCTAAATTTATCGTACTAAAGTTTGACAAGTTGTTTACGATAATGGTTTAACGTATTTTTTTATACCACAATTGAATACGTCTAAATTTATCGTACTAAAGTTTGACATTAATTTCTGACAAAACACACAGCTAATATAATCGCATTTCGCTTAAGTGCTTAGTGTTCCAGTGTGTTATCTCGGAGTAGTAATCTAAGTGCACCTAATGTGATGTAATTCTCTATGGTTTTACCGTTTTAGTACTGGTATCTAGTTATGTGCTACGTGTGTATAATATGAGATAGGCCAATTGAATTTGTTGAAACAAAAGTGTTCAACGTTTTAATGGTAGCAAGCTTCTGTTAGATTATCCAAGTTAGTATAGGTAAAGAATAACTAGAAAATTACTCTTGCTGGAGTTGATGATTTTAAGTTTAAATTAAAAATTCAATCTTTGCGTAGGTATGAATTTGATATTTGGATCGTTGATCAATTCAGATAGCAAAACTGTTTATAAATATGTGCCTTGGAGTGGTTGAGACAGTTAAAGAAATGCTCCTTATGTAAATGTGATGATTTTTAATGCCTCATGTCTTCATCTAACAGGCTTACTACTTGTACATTTAAGATAATCTGTGTCCGTCTTGTAAACAGCAGCACTGTGTGCACTGAAAACCTAAACAACCCAAAGCTCTTGCATTTCTCTATGCATTGATATATATATATATACATGTATATATATATATACATGTATATATATATACATGTATATATATATATATATATATATATATATATATATATATATATAGATCGTTTTCAGTTATTTTTCATTTGTTTATTATCTCTCATAACATTCATGCTTATGCAGTAGCTCTATGTTTTGTTAGCATTATGCTTATTTTTAGGTATTGTTACTGAACACGGTATTTAATGTTATGATTCTATTTCGGGAATGTGTTTGCTCTATATACTTGTTGTATTGCGATTAACCTTAAAACAGTTTTTTTTCACAAATTCTTTCAGCAATACATTTTCTCTTATTAAATGTACAGTGTAGATCATCATCATCTTCCCTTAAATCTCAGTTTAACCAGGGTCGGGATACGAATAAGCTTTATCCAGTCCTCTCTGTCCCACACCATATCATCCATCAGTCATTCTCCTTTTTTTCATGTCCTTCTTAATACCGCATCCCAAGTCAATTGTGACTCTCACCTCTCTCTAGCGTAACATCCAGTTGTTCTCTCTTTACTGCATCCTCATGTACCTTCTCACAATATGCCCATACCATCTCAATCTCGACTGAGCCAACCTATCCCCGATCCCCTCAACATTCAAATTCCTCCTCGCATATTCATTTTCCATTCTGTCCTTCCTAGTTTTTCCTTACATTAGACGTAACATTCTCATTTCTGCCAAATGCAAGCTCTGTAAATGTTTCCGTTTTAGTGCCTAACATTCCGAACCATACATCATTACTGGCATTACCACAAAGCTATAAAATTTTCCTTTCAGTCTTAGTGGGATTCTCCTATCACACAACACTTCACTAGCTACCCTTCACTTTGCCCACCCAGCCTGAATCCTGCTAGTAACCTTCTTTTCCAACTCCCCATTATTCTCTACCACAGATCCCAAATACTTAAAATATGTTACCTTCCAAGCGCTCCACCCCCTAGCTTATTACTCTATCCCCGTATATCATCTCACCCTTCCATCTACTCTCTAAATGCTCTGTTTCTTCCTTATTCACTCTCAGTCCTCTATTTTCCAATGCCTGTCTCGCGTTTTCCAACATCTCGCTTACGTTCTCCGCAGTGTCTCCTACTATAAGCAGATCATCTGCAAATAGCATGCACCATGGGGCCTCTTTAATAACTCCTTTAAGCAACTTATCCATAATCAAAATAAATAAATATGGACTTAGGGCTGATCCTTGACGGACCCCAATCTTCACCTAAATACTCTCAGATTGTCCACTCTCACACTAGTCTTCACCCTGCTGTACATATCTTTGATTAACTCAACTTACCTCCTGTTCACTTTCTTCTTCTTCAGAACTTCCCACACCAGTTCTCTTAGAACCCTATCATAGGCCTTTTCGAGATCCACAAATACCATCTGTATCATCTGCCTCAACATAAAGATCGGCTCTGTTGTCGACCTTTCGGGCATAAACCCAAACTGATTGCCGTCTATGCTTGTTGAACCTCTCAACCGACTCTCCACTACTTTTTCCCATACCTTCATTGTCTGGCTCAATAGCTTAATACATCTATAATTCTTACACTCTTGAATGTTCCTTTTTCCCTTAAATACCGGCACTAAACAACTCAATTCCCATTATTTCCCTTTATACATTTCACACTGCCCACATCCCGTCTTTGCTTCTCCCTTTGCCTAACTATTTGATAGATCTCCATTTCGCCGTACTGCCACCACTCTCTTTGCCTTCCTCTTTAGCTCCTAATAGTTCTCCATTAATTCTTCTGTCCTAACATCCCTCCACTCCTTAAATGCTTTTTTGTTCTCCCTTGCTTCAATATGTAAAAATAATTATCTAATAAATGTATATATGGACAGTGTGTATATATATATATGTGTATGTGTATATATATATATATATATATATATATATATATATATTCATATATTTAATTCATATATATATATATATATATATATATATTATATGTATATATATATATATATAAATGTAGATATATATATATATATATATTATATATATAAATGTAGATATATATATATATATATATATATATATATATATATATATGAATTATACATACTTATACAGAATATGTATGTGTATATATATATATATATAAATATATATGTAATATATGTATAATATATGTATATGTATATATATATATATATATATATATATATATATATATATATATATATATAATTATATATATATACCCGGTATATACTATATAATACTGGGTTTCAAAGATAAAAGTGGAAAACCAAATTAAATCTCAGATAACTTTGAAACCATCCAATAAACGATGCAGATAAATTTCAAAAATAGTTGAGAAACTAATCGGATGTATGTCTGAAAAGTTCTTCATCATTTGTTCAACAGATTTCAGTAATTGAACTTTTTGTGAACCTATATATGCGCTGCAGGGTACTTTTGCGAATAGCAGTAAATACTTGTTTGGGCGTTTTATTTATATTTATTTTTAGCCTGAAAAGGGCTGTTCTGTATAAGGAATCGCACTAATAATTTATATTAAGTAAATGCGAAACTGAGCTGACATTCTCTTTGAGCATTCGGGAGTATTAGGCAATTATAGCTTGGACTCCTCTGTAACTGCCATAAGACGCCTAGTAAAAGGTTGTCACCCCAAGAAGTTTAAATTTATATTCTTCACTTTACATCTGACTATTGTCAAATTATGTGATTCATTCTTTATAATTACTAACAATTGTGTGGACATTTGAATGTATGCATTTCAATAGTATTGCTATCTACTCATGTTAAATTTATTCTAGTTCTTGTTCGCTTCACTGTACTAGGTCAAATCTAGGCTTGCTAACTTTGCATTCTAGTTATTTATGCTCTATCTCTCTCTATCTCTCTCTCTCTCTCTCTCTCTCCCTCTCTCCCACTCTCTTATGGTTCTTGTACTATAGGTTACTTGTTCTAGTGATAATCGTTTTCATATATTTTTCATTTGTTGATTTTCTCTCATGACATTCATGCTTATGCAGTAGTTCTCTGTTTTGTTAGCATTATGCTTATTTTTGCTTACTTAGATATTTAGTTGATGTTGCTGCACATGGTTTTTAATGTTATAATTATGTGTAGGGAATTTGTTTACCCTATATACTCGTTGTATTTGCGATTAATATTGAAAAGGTTTTTTTCCATAATTCTTTTAGCAATACTTTTCTCAACACTTTTTCATTAAATTTGTATTGTTGATTACTTCAACCTCCTCGTTATATCATTCAGTTTATTATCCAGAATATTTGTATCAATTTGAGTTGGGTAATATGTAATATAATATTCTGCTTTTTATCTAATCTAGTTGACTTTGTTCCAGTTTATTATGTTTATAATTGTTTTATAATAATGTCATTTGTTTTAGGCATTTCAGAGGGTAGTCCAATATAAGTATACTTTCGTGATTACTGTGTTCTGACAGTCAAGACAGACATCTCACAGACTTATGCAGGATTCTTTCTGTTAGTTATCTTCAGTTGTACCTTTATTATTGACCATATATACTATATTATTATATTGTAATATGATATTATTATATAATAATAGTATTGACCATATATTGTAGCTAGTTTTTTATTATAACAGGGTTACTTGTTATATGTTAATCAAGTTGCATAAGGATAGCTTTTATTTGAATTACACGAAAGCAAAGCTTATTTAGAGTCGCCAGCGACTTGATCGATGTCGTCGTGATTTCAGTGTTAACTGTAGACCTGCGGGTCTCCATAAATCATCGTGTTGACTGATTGTCAGCTGTTCTGCACAATACTGTTTGAGTGAAGAATATTGAGATACTTCATTGAACTTTTTGAATAATAGACAATATCCTGTCATTCGTTAATTTTACTTTAGATTAACTTATTTTTTCAAAAATTCCTTATTTCATTCTTGCTTTTTTTGCAGTTTAGTATAGGATTTTACAGTTAAAAATTATTAGTATGTTTGTTTGATTTATAATAGAACTGTAACTTTTGCCTTCTCTCACTCCAGGTTCATCTGTAATTTATGAAGTCTATGAGAATGCTGATAAAATTGTTTCTGCTGATAAAATTGTTTCTGCTATGAAAACGTCAATGTTACAGGCATTCAAACGGAACTCATTTACATAGAGGAAATATTTGCATATGCTGTTCTGATCGTTTGCTCTATAATAGCTCTCTTTGACTAGTGGACATGTTTGCCTTTTGTTTGTATGAATATAATATGCAGTTTACTCATTTCTGGATATCTAACACTGTATGTGGGAAATCTAACTAAACCGATCAACTAAATAGATGTTAAAATAATTGTTTAAATAATAAACGTCAAAAAATAGTACAAATATTGTTTAAAAATATTTTAAGCCAACTTTTTAAAAGTGTTGAAGTTAATTTTAGGATAATGATCATGTGTAAAACTTTTGTATGGGGGGTTAAGTTTATAATTTTGTATGAAAATAATTATAATAGGGCTAAAGATTTGTTGAAGCTGCTTAACTGATTAATTCTAGGAATGCCATAACGCAAGCTATTTAACTTAATGACTATGCATATTAAGTATCATTTAACTGTAGCATTTGTATTATTAATTTGGCTATTGCTTTTAATACGTAAGTTTATTTTTTATGCGAACTCGGTGAAATATCTATAAATTACTATAATGCTAACTTTTCATATAATTCATGATGTAGGCCTGTATTTTAAAATTCTTCTTATAATGTAGTACCTGACTATGCATCCGTTTTTCCATACACAGACATTCTTCCTTGCGCAAAATGTTTACATTCACTTTAAATTTAGCTCTCTTTAGCCCATATGATGCGCCATTTGTTTCAAGTGTTATTATGTGGAAACTGACCTTATTGCTTGAACTCATGATTCTCCTTACCTTAGACTATATTCATTGCATCTGGTCGCCATTAAATCCCACTACGACCACCAATCACATTCAAAATCAAATTCATTCACAAGACCTGTGCTGACATATCTTTTGCGATGAGTCCTACTCCTAACCTTAACATGAAACCTTAACAACCTAACTCCTAACCTTAACTTAGGACTAGGGGTAGTCCTAGTCCTAACCCTGAAAACTTAAAATTGAAGGATTTTAACAAAGTGACACGAACGAGAATCCAACCCAGTACATCAGGATCTAAAGCCCGACCCCTTACAAGCATACCATAGTGGCTTGTGATCGAATGTAGTTTAATAGTTGTTTTAATATAGTGTCATGAAAATCTTGAGCATGAAATCTTTTATCTATATAATATCATTGCAACTGCTTTTGTTGCAATAATATTATAATTTTGTGTATATTATGAGATTTAATAGCTACCATTGCATCATTCGTTGCTCTATAATTCCGTCCTGTGGTCCAAACGATCATTTGTCGTTGGACAGTTCTCAACCTTTCTGCTTTTTTGTATTATTTTGAGTGTAATTGGTGTTTGTAATAATGAGTCTGTAATAATGGTGTAAAATATCATGACAGAAAGCCTGTGATCTCTATCTACTATCACCGCAAATGATCTGAGTACATGACCAGTAATCTGCTTCTTTTCTTCCTCTATCATTTGTTTATAACCTCTCACTTAACATTGATAGTATAGCCTGTGTCATTTGTTTATAATATGTCAATGAGCATTAATACTCAATCTGTGTCCATTGTGTATAATGTTTGACGGAACTTCGGCATAAAGACTATGTCCATTTGTTATCATTTGTAACTGAATATTAACCTTTTAACACATGACCCTTTTTTAACTTAGTACTAACAATTATTCTTTATTTAGTTGGCTTTTGTACTGTCAATCCTGGCTGACTATGATTCAATAATCATTAGCGATATTCTCCATACCAAAATTGTTTATGTCACCCCATCGTTCTTCTGTAAAACAATAACACTGCTCACTGTTAGTAATAGCCCATCCAGTAGTAGTCAGTGCATTGGTTCATTTAGTTCATCCAGTTGTAGGCTGATTCAGTGCTTCAAAGTAGCGGTTTACTGCATTGAGTTCATTCAACAAGTCAGGTAGATCCTTCTGTTTGCTGATGCCGTTTTTATCTAGTACACAAGTCTGAGTGCAATGCCATCTTTACACTGTATTGCATCTCACTTACGTATGTTGATGACTTTGGCTTTAACTTGTTATTGCCTAGAACTTTGTGGAAGTCTATATGGATATAGTATTATGGAGTGTCGTGAATTAATGAGTGGGACTGAAAGATAGGAGCTTAATTGATCGATGAGATTCGTTAGCTTTATTGGCAATCCTATGAAGCTTCAATCAGAACGATATCTTCGCCGAAAGTCGCTTTTGCATACTATGAACGAGATATCGCTCGGCATCTGAGCTGATTTCAGCTACATGTGAGGGAACTATATCTTGTCGAGATCGGGCGGATAATGTCACCGTTACATTAAAACAAAGTCGTCGCCAGGAGGCTGACTTTCAACCGTCGCAGGTGGCTCCAGCCAATAGGAGAGCGCGAAATCCGCGCAAACGTTTTGAATTCTTGGAAATATATAACAGGCTGAAGATAAAGTTGAGAATAGAAAAGTTTCATAAGATCGAGGATAAAGTCAAATGGTAGAGATTGATATCTTTCCGTTTATAAGATCGGCTATTAGTAAAATTTGAGTTCCTGATAAGGGATAAAAGTATTAACTAGAAAGGATGAGAGACCATGGAACCTTTGGCTTTAACCTCCATCAGATTTCACAAGCTTAGTCAATGTATAGGCCGAAGATAAAGCAGGTTAAAGCATTGCCGGTATTTCATACACTGGCATAGAATGATTACTTGTACTGAAATGACGGATATCTGTGTAACTGTAAGAATTAATTATGAGATTAATTTGAGAACGCATTCCATTGTTTTTCTCTGTTTGTCATATTCAGCTAATGCATTATTTTCTACAAACTAGTCGGGCAATAATTTACCGTGTTTTTCTTTTGATAAGAGCAAAATTTGTTAATTTTAAGGCTGTTAGGTTTACTGAAGTATTTATTTTGTCATCAGGATGTACATTAACTACTAACTGCATATCAGAAATTATTATTTATTATACACGTGTGATTAGCCTATCCTTTTTTTATTTCCACCAACTCAATGGCCCACAATTATTAGTACAAATCAACAATACTAACTTCTTTAATTACAAAATCTGTAAGCATGCAGTAATGACAAGTGTGATGACCAGAAGTATTTTTCTTACTGATAAGATTGCGTGTCAATTGACTGTTGTGGTAGGTCTTTCCAGATCTCTCGAATAACAGCCCTTAATTCCGTTGTGTTTCTGGGTTTGGTTTGAAAGCACGATACTTTTCCAACATGGTTCCCCAGCCGTAAAAATCAAGTGGATTAAAATCTGGAGAATTAGGAGGCCGCTCATTCTTTTATTTATGAAGTCTGGGGTATATTGTACAATTTGAGAATTTCGATTGTTATTGGAATGAATCAATGATTGTAAAATCTTGCTACGAGCCTACGAAGCATGCAGTAGATTTCTCAAAATTCATTAACTGATTTGAGCCAGGTCTCAGCCCAACAGTTTGACGTCATTAGTCTATTAGCTTGACGCCATTTGTGTGTTTACTTTGTCGCGCGGAAGCTAATTTGGATGTGACAAAATATCTAACTTCAATTATAGTATCCCGGTCATTTGGAAATATCAATTTCTATCGTAAAACTTGGATAACTCCGGTCCTAATTGAAATATTTCCATAAAATTTGAAGAGCTAATGGCAAAATTCCTCCTCTATTGGCGATTATAATCTTAAGGCGAAATATCGAAAATTGATTGCACTATCGCCATTTTGCCAATCTCTTTGTGCCCTGCATGTATTAAAAGCTTGCAACTTTGCCTGTTAAGAACATAACAGAACATAATATTGTTTCTCTTATTTTGATAAGAAACGATTGCACTTTAAGACAGCCTTGGCAGAAAATATATATGACGTGTTCTGTATTGGTTTAATCAAGAACATATGAGCTGAATGTAGCAATGTATTTGTATTTCTATACTGAAACTTTCTTATTTGACTCCACTCATTTTCGCAAATCTATAACTTTGCCATTATATTATTAAAGATATTTCCGCGAAATGTTTGTGTGTTTGGCAGAATGGGCTGCTGGTCAGGTTATGTAAATTTTTAGAAAATCGGTCAACTCGTTATGACTTTATTTGTGTTCTCTGTTATAACTGACACAGGACACAGTGTATGTATATATATATATATATATATATATATATATATATATATACACACAGTATATATACAGTATATATATATATATATATATATATATATATATATATATATATATATATATATATATATATACATGTATATATATGCATATATATACATGTGTATATATATATCGCTGAAGAATAGACCAACCATAAACTTCGTGTGTCGTAAAAGATGACTGAGCAAAAACTGAGGAAATTAAACGGAAGCCACATCAGAAGCTGTTATTCTCAAGCTATTGGCTACATTAAAATTTTGTGAAGCGATTAACACTCTATAATCTATGGAGTGCTCTTTAGGAAGCGTGAAGGCAGCATGTGATACTAATATGTACCTTGATCTGCTGCTTGATAGAACACTATACAGTATATATATATATATATATATATATATATATATATATATATATATATATATATATATATATATAATATATATATAAATAACATATATGTGTATATATATATATAAAATAAAGGTTTAACGTCCGTTTCCTCGTACAAGGATGATATCTTTTGATGATACATGGATGATATATTTTGACATTTAATGCTGACATTATATATATATATATATATATATATATATATATATATATATACATGTATATACATGTATATACATGTATATATACATATATACATACATATATAATACACATTTATTGACATTTTAAAAGCTTAAATCCGAGGTTACTGGCGGTTTAATTGCTCGAAAGTGATATTAGTGACGAACGGGCCCAGGATGTGAACCCCGTACATACTGATCCCCAGGCAGGTATCTTACCGACAGCCAGTGGTGATATTTTTGTGTACATTGCTGCAATCTTATTACTAATTCATATTGTATTATATTTTATCCTCGTATTTGCTGTTAATCTATGTATGCTGCACATGTATGTCAGGACAGTTGTATATGCACTGAACGATTCTCACAAATCTCTGTGGCTCTGTCCCCTCTTGTCTTGGATAATGGATGTGTAGTCCATTATCAATGATAATTAGACATACGCAGTCGTCGTCTGGTGACAGTATCTGTCAGGAGAATCGACATCCTGTTAGAGACTTCAGGTGAAGAGACGTCTCTAGCTAGAGACGTCCCTGCTCGAGATGTCTGCTAGAGACGTCCCTGCTAGTGACGTCCTTGTTAGAGACGTCCTCGCTAGAGACGTCCTTTCTAGAGACGTCCCTGCTTGAGACGTCTCTGCTTCATCGTCAGAAGAATAAGCGACATCTCATCTTCGTACGTTGATTCCTTATTGTGGATGATTACCGCTATGGATGTATAATAGAGCAACAGAAAAATAACCTGAAGATTTGAGATATACTGTTTATTGTTCTATTCAGATTTAGAAAATTGCGTGTGATATGCTTAGAGCTTGATATTTGTAACATCTGAAAGCCTATGCTCAGCATTGAGCGGAGTGAAATGCTACTGGCAGGAATTGTGCCTTGAACCTGCCTTGGCAAATAGTTGAATTGTTGAGATATATTGACAACAGTATACAGAGCTATGCACCTCTCCAACATATTATGCACATGATTATTATGCATTAATTACTTGAATCACATTGTGCATTTTCTAGTATATACATGTCGGCCTAATTATAATTATTGTTTTGCTTTGTATCTGTCACGCCTAATGTTTCTGTAGTGGTTAAGACATTATTGTAGTATTTGTATATTAAGTATAGCAATGCTATTTACTTATATATTGATGTGTTGTTTAAATATTTTGCCTGATTAATTTAATTGTTAGCAAAAAGACTCTCTTTGTAGTTGTTATTTACAGATCTTTGATGAACAAATTTATAGAAAACACAATTTGATTATCATGAACGGCAACAAATTGTCAAGCTGTGTACAAGAGCTATTGAAATTCTATCTGAAGGTAACAATTGTGTAGGCTACTTCATTAACAGTCTGAAACATCGAAACATAACCATCTATTCAGCACTCAAATATCTATCTCCTTCAGTAACTCTCCAAAGCATCGATGATTGGTTGAAATTGCATTATGAATAACATTCAACATTAGTGTGCTACATTTAGAACAATAATTTAGTAACTAGTGCGCTTATGTCTACAGTGTAGCACTGTTATTCAATTCGCCTGTGGTTTGAACTTTTGATTGCCTCTGTTGTATTTGTTAAGCACTCTCATACATTTACCTAATAAATTAAATTTGAAATACTAAAAATTAAGTGAATAAGTTAAAATCTCGAAATATAACAAGTAATGAATATATATATATATATATATATTATATAAAGTTTATAGTAGCAAATTAAATTTAACTGTCCAGACATCACTTGATAAGCTAAAAACTGTGGCATACATTGATTCAGTAATTTTGAATTAACAGAGCTGGAGGACATGAAAGATTGAAGCGGTTCCCAACCTTAGATGATGATGATTTTGATGATGATGATGATAATGATGATGATGATGATGATGATGTTGATGATCAAATCATATTATTCGAAAACATTAAAGTTCTTTTCTGGTAATAATATTTGTCACCAAGGAGAAAAATTATTGTCTAATTGATTCTCTGCGCTAAACTGATACATTAACAACAACAGCAACAATTCGAGTGCTGCGGTCATCAGTGACAACATAGAGCACTATTGAGACAAAATCAAGCCGCCGAGCAAAATGAAGGTCCAAAAACGATACAAATTCCAAAATCTAGAAAATCAGTCCCAAGAAAAAGGAAATTAATTAGCCATGTATGGGTTTTTCTGCTACATCTTAGAAGCAACGTAGTCACGTGCACAGTAATACTTTTTAGAATATTCTCACTTTGTAGCAGTTGAACCATCTTAAAGTTTAGCGAAGGAAATAACTATTGAACAATGATTAATAATAATAAAACAGTGGATGGATGCTTATAGATTAAATGTGAACACTGATAAGACATTTGATTAGTTGTAGTTGATGCCATAATCAATGATAAAAGTGGCACTGCTATCCCCATATCTATATCAATTAATTAAAGTAAACACGCATTATAGTGAATAATCAACTATGTTGATATCTATCACTTTAAAAAACCACATGTTTAATCCGTCCGGCAATTTAGACCATTTTCCGTATAACGTGTCCTGTGAATGTCCGAGATATTATTCTCAGATCAGCGCGGCCGGGATTAAAGACCTTGGTGTGAAAATATACTGCAGTCAAATGACTCAAATCGTATAACATGATCATTCATATAATCTCAAAATGTAAGTCCTGTCTGTTTAATTTTCGTCAGATACTTATAATTTCACCACAGAAAATTGTGGTTGGCTTCAACGGTATTGCATTAACGTAAGGAATGCAAATTAATATAAAGCATAGAGATGTGAGCTTGTTTTATAACAAATGTTTTATTTTCAAAAAACGTGCTTTTTTGTTTTAAAACAACGAATAAACACAAAAGAAACATTATTTTAAAAAAATTAAAAAATAACAATTGAGTTTCTTTTGTAGTTTGTATTGTAACTTTTGCAAACAACTAATTATCATTATAGAAATTAGAAATGCAGTACAAATAAAATATTTAACAGTTATTGACTCATGAGTCTTGATTTCAGAATGTGATTCTTAAATGTAGTCAGTCAGTAAGCCTCAATTTCTCAAAAATAATTTTTCTGTTTTCTTCATCAGTTTCATAATGCCTCAGATGGGAAGATGATGATGATGATGATGCTTTTTAGTGTTTTTTAGCTTTTCAGTGTGCTTAAGTGTCTGAACAACTTTAAATTAGCATAACTGTAAAAAAAAGTACAATATTTATTCTTCAGGAAAATGACTTAGTAATTTAAAAATTATTATTTCTTTCAGAAACTACAGTTATTCAGAAACTCTACGTATAAGTCTAAACTTAAAATGTACCAAAAAGAACCTTAGCTACATGAACACACTATGTACTATGTAATGAACATGTAGGCACTATGTACTTTGAAGTTGTTACAGAAACTTCTGCGTTAAATGCCAAAAAACAATAACAAAAAACACAACAAACAATTTAAAAAACACGGCCAAAAACATGTTTTTTCATCACTAGGCCTAACAGATAATAGTTTAATGATAACGTAATGGAAATTATTATATAACGTAATTACTATATAATCTTAATATATTATTACATATTCTATATATGATAATTGCTATTTCTTTAGAAACTATAGTTATTCATAAATTCTATTTATAAATCTAAACATAAAATATACAAAAAATACTTAGCAATAACATGTCGATAGGGAGTAGGCCCTATGTTACTTTAAGGTTGTTATAGAAATTTCTTCTCCAGTGTACTGCCAAGTGGCAGGTTCAAGGTACATATTCATACTCAAAGTCTGTTTTCTCGCTACATAAAAGCACTTCTTAGATCAACAAGTTATCCCTTCACAAAGTCTATGCCTTATATATCCAATGTCATACATATTGCCTATGTCATACCTTATGTAGCCTATAGCTTGGGAAAAGTATGGCTTCTGAGGTGGTGTCCCGGTTTAATATCTCAGTTAGGTGGATTAATTGCCATTTGATCCTGAGGGAAAATATTTCCTGGTGAGATGGGTCCCCTCTTGCCATGCTCAGCTTCTGCCTTTAGTCGCCTCTTACGTACATGCGGCTGATTGTTTGCGATTGCCGTATTCTGCAGTGGTCCCACCACACCCGAGCACAACACGCGGTAGAAATTTAAGCGTTAAAAATCCAAAACGCAATAAGAACATTTTAAACCACAAAAAAACAGCCAAAAACATGTTTTTTCATCATTAGGCCTAGCAGATAATAATTTAATGACTGCATAATGCAATTATTATATCATCTTAATATATTATTATATATTTTGATGTAATAAAAAAATTGTTATTTCTTTAAGAAACTATAGTTATTCATAAACTATTTATAAATATAAACATGAAATATACCTAAAATCTTTAATAATAGCATGTATGTAGGCACTATATTACTTTAAGTTGCTACAGAATCTTGAGCATTAAAAAAACTCAAAAACACGGCCAAAAATGTTTTTTTCACTAATAAAGAAAACTAAAGTGATGGGAGTGTCTAGAAAAGGAGGAAGAGTCTACAATGTGTATAGAAATAGACGGTACGAAGTTAGAACAGGAGTTTCAGATATTTAGGACACACAATAACAGAAGATGGGAAATGTGGAATAGAAATAAAATGTAGAATTGCTCTAGCTAAAGGGGCCTTCAGTAAGAGGAAAGAATTACTAACAAAGAGTTGACGAAAGCCACAATATAAAATAAAATACAATACAATACATATATACAATACAATATAGAATAGAGATTGATAGGACGTTAATGTGACTACGCTACTGTATGGCTGTGAAATATGGACTTTAAGAAAGGATGATATTAGGAAACTAGAAGCATTCGAAATGTTGCTATGGAGAAGATCAAATGGGCTGACAGAATTACGAGCGAAGCAGTGTAAAGAGGGTTGTCATAAATAGATAATTGATAGACGTCATAAGGAATAGAAAGAATAACGGGGTAGGTCATGTAATGAGAGGGAATGATTTGCTGAAAGAGGTAATCGAGGGAAGAATGGAAGAGAAAAGGGTTAGAGGAAGACTGAGATTTGAAATTTAGAATGATTTGATAACTAATTCTTATCTGGATATTAAAATAAAGACAGAGGATAGAAATATGTGGAAGAGTTCTATGCCATAGACCTGCCAATATGCATTGCACTAAGAGCCAGGCGTCTAATTAAGCGCTTTTTCTCTCAATAAGTAGTCTATATTCTGATGATTGAAGGCCTTCAAAAACAGTAGATTAGGCTGCTGTAATAGTCATCTTTATGGTGCTGGACAGGATCAATGGGATAGATTACAACAAATTAAGAATGATGCAACACGACTCATCTCGTAATAATTAACACTACTTGCAATAATTACCAACACTACACTTACACTTACACTTACAATTAACAGTTAGTAATGACTAATGAGGAAACTGATATTAACCTTAGCTTTACCAGCTTTAATGATTAACACTACTTACAAAAATTAAATGATGAAGCAATATTGCATAGACCCAAAATATTTGATCAACATAGGCCATATTCGCACCCTTAGTTGATAATAAGGTGCTACTTAGTTAGAAAATAGCCTACAATTAGTTGAGGTATGAAACAATTAGAACCATAGATTTAATAGAAAGGATTAATTTAACCAAATATAGGATACTACTTCTGCCTTACATGACTTACATTTTCTTCCTATTCCTCTAAGAATTGAATGCAAACTTTCGCCCATCGTTTAAAAAAGCCTACATCGACAAGCTCCTACATACCTAAGTAATGTCTGCGAACCCAGACACCTTTATGGTGCTGGACAGGATCAATGGGATAGATTACAACAAATTAAGAATGATGCAACACGACTCATCTCGTAATAATTAACACTACTTGCAAGAAGGTGGTAGCACACTTCCATCTACTGGTGCTTACATACTCTACATTCCTGGAATCAGAACGAAGATGGGCACTAGGATGTGTGTTGTCTTTGGACCAACTGTTTAGAACGATCTACCTGTTAGTCTTTGACAGATCTATCGCGTCTGAGCTTTAAGGAGAAGTTTACGACAATTTTGTTCAATCGTGAATTTAAATTACTGCGTTAGAGCTAATGTTGGCTTTTAGTGCATAGAGCGACATTCATATAAATTCATTTATTACTATTATTATTATCATCATTATTATTTATTTTACTACAGACAATTAAGCAGTACATGTGCATTTTTCAGAAATACATTTTCAGAAATACATTTTCTTTTTGTAAAATAAAACAAGACATAGAATTTAACATCCTCCACAAATACAAAGATCAATGGCAGATGCACGTTCTAAAAAGCACTTCCAACAGAAGAAATTAGTGAGTTACATGTAGGACCCCTACATGACCTTAACACACGATTAGACAAGCTAGCTCTTGCGTTATGTATTACTGCATTGAATGTGGGTAAACGTACATGTACGTACATGAAAACTTCCGTGATACTGCCATACTAATGGAAATTAAAATAGAATCTAACACACTTGTTATGGCGAGATTCCATTCGCTTAAACATAGTTTGACTAACATTCTTCCAAAGTGCTGTTATAAAAACAATTTGAAGTGTTAGGTCATAAAGAACAAAGACAAAAACTTTCAAACAATTTGGCTTTAACAATTTCAACGAACATTTACCTTAATATGTCATCAGCACAGCAAGCAAGTTAATAAAATTATTCATGTAATGGCAACCAGTACCAAGAGTGAGTAACACAACGTATCAAATTGCGAATATACATAAACATAACGGCACACTGGGTGAGGAAACATAGATGCTTGTTTAAGGCCCATTTTCTCCATCCTCTCCATAGTTATTAGTAATCGTTGCCTTTTAGTGGCGCTGAAAATGCCATGAGTTGGCATGCCATGCCATGAAATGCCATGAAAGAAAATGCCATGAAAATGGCATGAAAATGCCATGAGTTGCAGCCGGCGCCGATTTAAGAATAATTTTCCAGCACCCTGAGATTTTTCTTTGAAAGCTGACAACATTCGGTCTTCTAAGGTGGTCACCCAATCATGTACTAAGCGAGGCCGACTTAGCTTACCTTCGATTATTAGTGATGTGCAACTAAAACAAGTGCGCTAAATTCCGCCGAATATAGAAACGAAACGAGAATTGAGACACAATATCACCCTGTCTAAAACTATTTGTTAGTATTTGATATAAAAATATTGCTAGAGGTAACAGATAAAAGCAAACTGATAAATATCAGTTTCATCTAGAGTAGCAATATAATCATACAATAACAGTTCAAATATTTTAGATACAGAGTTCGAGAGTGCAACTGCTCATAATTGTTAATATCAGATACGTTCTATTTTTGTCCTTCAACAAGGGAATCAGCATAGTATTTGTGAAAACTGCTGATACATAACCAAACTTTAGGAACAAATTAAAAAGAAAGGTCAGATACAAATACAGACGATAGCCGCCAAATACAAAAGCTTCAATGTGAGCCCATCAAGTCAGGGTGCCTTACCCCTCTTCATTACCTTCATTGCCTACTGACATAGGTAACAATTTCAAAGTCTGTGCACAAAAATTTGATCCATTCAGTTTCTTTTCAAAAGAAGCTTTATGTACCGAAGGGAACACAATTATACAATTTACTGAAATGATCTTTTCACATATCAGCAATTTCATGAGCTCATTAATGCTGACTAAATTATTGATAACATTACTTTTTTTTAATTTTAAATCTCAGACCAAAATTTGTTAACATTATTATTAAAAAGATAAAAAGCTAACGTTAAAGTCAATTTCCTCACTCGAAAGCGATATCACTGATGGGCGCGCCCAGGATTTGAACCCCGCACATAATCAGCGGTCGAGTACCTTACCGACATCGACACTTACTCCAGCCAAAAACGATTCGAGCAATACATGCCGAATCGCCACCCGGCTACTCGAGTCATCAAGCAGCTTAAAAGAATTGCTGAAGCAGGCTGCATTAAATCATTGCACAGTCGTGGAAAGCTTTTGCCAAAGGTAAGAGGTCTCACGATAATAAGAGGTTTTATTATTATTATTATTATTATTATTATTATTATTATTACTATATATTTCTCTATTACAATACTTATTAGAGGAATATTATTATTATTATTACAATTTTATTTTATTTTATTTTTAATTTTTACCCCGGGTGTAAAGAAACCGAGGTTTGATAAAAACATTCCGAGCAATACGTGTTGAATCGCCGCCCAGCTACTCGAGGCCGTCTTGCTGCTTAAAATAATTCCTGAATCAGACTGCATTAAATCTTTGCAAAGTTATGGAAAGCCTTTGCCAAAGAAAAGAGGTCTCTCGCTTATCGCCGGTTCGCTCTGCAATTAGCCTTCCTATCCCATTAATGAAGTCAGCTCCATCGGGATTCATGGGGCCCATGGCTTCAATGGCCACCGGAACAACTTCGTACCCTGAGGACAGATCGCGGTACTTATCTATTTTTTGGATGCAGCAAGTTCAGCAGCTTCACCGGCAGTGATAGAAGTTGTATTCAGATAGGAATTTGCCATTTATTATTTTTATTTTTATTAGCATTCTTATTAGCATTATTATTAGTATTATTAATAATGCATGCAGGCTGGTAAATTTGGAGAATGGCAATAATCGCTGCTTATGAATAAATGCCAATTAAATAAACATTGATAAAGGGCATCATTTTATTTTGCAAGGTAATAATTAACACTAGTTACAATAATTAAATGATGAAGCAATAATATATTGCCCAAATTTATTTGATCAACATAGGCCATCTTCGCACTCTTAGTTACACTATGTTGATAATAAGGTGATACTTAAAAAGTAAAGTACAGTAAAAGTAAACACGCATTATAGTGAAATGATCAACTGTGTTGATATCGATAGCTTTTAAATTTTAATACCACATGTATAGACCGTTAGGCAATTTAGACCATTTTCCGTATAAGCAGTCCAGTGAAAGTGAGATTTTACTCTCAGATCAGCGAGCCTGAGATTAGAACCCACGAGGGTTCAATTTACCTTGGGATCTGTCATTTAAATCTTCATGGCGTTACCCCTACGATATTAAGACATTCCAATTCATTGCGTAGTTAGAAGTAGCTTACAATCAATTGAGGTTTGAAACAATTCGCGTCATAGAACCAACTAATTTTGCAACGTTCGATATTGTTCTGTAAATTGACGTAAAGTTTTGTAATTTTGTTAGCAAATTTCTAGGAATTTTTTTAATTAAAATCCTTTGTGATCGAGTCATTAGGCTATGTGTCTTTCGCTCCAGATGCATGACTGACTCTAAAGCGACTTTAAGTAAAACTCCGAGACAGAATTTATCACTTTTCGCTTCATTTACTCTTTCAGTCATAGAACATGTCTTATCGGTAAACGTGAATCACATAAAAGCTCATCTCCACGGTAATTCCGCTCTCATCTATATAGATACTTGTGGCTTCCTCTCATACTAGACACTCAGTGAAACTCGTTCAGCTCGAACTGTATTAAATAAGTCCTTGACTGGCGTCCAACTCGCATAGGGGATTACCCTATCTTCACATAAACAGTCGTTTAAGTTCGTTATTAGAAAAACACTTTCACCTTTTAGATGTATAGTTTTTATATTTATTTTATGTTCAGTTTATTTTTAGATGTTTATAATTGTTTAGCTCATTATAAAACCAGTGCTTTGCATAGCACTTTATAAGTGTAAGGCGTACATACATCAATGATAAAAATATTTTAAACCTCCAAAGGGTGAAGAACTATTTTACATCCCACTAGAAGGAGTAAATTTATTGATTCTAAATTTGTTGAGGGAGTGTACAATTTTTGTTCGTATCAAGGGTAATTCTTTGGTGGTCGAAACCATGTAATTGTGAGTAAAATATCAGTTTTAAGCATCTTTCAATTATTACAATAATAAGTAATGCTTGAATTAACAAATTTAATGCGTACTTGTCGGCAATAATATATTAGTTATTCGACAGTGAAATGCCCCAATAACAATTATTATGAAACTTCGATAAACGTTTGACGAATTGATGTAACATAGAATAAGATGTTTCTGCAAGTTTATACTTCGTGTTAAACTATGTCCATGTATAGTAAAATTTATGCATTCCTATATTAGATGCTCAAAATGAAATATACCATACTATTTAGTTAGGCGTCAATCTCCAATACAGTAGGCCTAGCTGCAGAAGAGTTTCACTTTTCTTGTTTAAGACTACAAGGAAACTTGCATATGATGTCCAAAGATAAGCTTGTCTGAGAAACAGGAGGTGATCGGTTTCAAATCCCAGCCGGATAGACTCTGACATTATTTTTGCGATAAGGAAACAGACGTTAAACTTTACAACTTTTACTAACTCTTGACGAACTGAAAATGAATTATGGTTAACAGAAGATTAATATTCTCAGAACTGACAAATGCTTGGAGGGGGAGGGCTCGTGCAGTGCTTGCAATGCTTACTGGTTAGTACAGTTCTAATCAGTCTACTCCAGATGAGTCGTGTGGCACAACGGTTAGTCGTCTAGGTCACAGATCAATGTGTCTGATTCGAAACCCCCACTCTCTCTTCACTGATAGACTTTTGACATAAAATTATCCGCTTAATTAAATACATCGTGAGTGTTGATAGATTATAAATAAGTAATTAAGTAAGAAGAGTTATATGCCGTGGATATGCCGTTAAGCAGTGCACTAGAAGAAGAAGTTGAAGAAGAAAAAGTCCAAAGATATGATTATGTCTGAAAAGTTTGCATCTTCTTGCGATTTAATTTGATAAATCATGCATGATTATAAATGAATATGCTCTACAATTTTAACATATATTACTATATAGTCTACACTAAATACTCAAATGAGGGCTAGAACATAGGCGAGGATCCGGAAGGGGTCAAGGTTCTCCTCCCACTCTTAGTGCACTTCCTACTGGCAGGTCCATGGTATATAACGCCTCCACTCTTTTCTGTCTTCCGCTTTCCTCTTCAATTCCACATATGAGTGGGTCTTTAAATCATCTAACAGACCTAATCTCGGCCTGCCTCTGCCTCTTTTTCTTCCATTCTACCTTCTATGACCTCTTTTAATAGACCTTCCCTCCTTAGAATGTGTCCCATCTAACTCTTCTTCCTATTTCTTAATACACGTATCAACTGTCTATCTGAAACAACTCTCTTTATAACTTCCTCATTTGTAACCTTTTAAGTCCAGCTAATACTGTCCATTCTTCTCCATATCCACATTTTCAATGCCTCTAGTTTCCTGATATCTTCCTTCCTTAAGGTCCATGTTTCACATCCATCCAATAGCGTGGTCCAAACCAAAGTTTTCACTATCTCTATCTTTGTGTCTTTCTTTAGGCTTTTGCTAAAAGTTCATTCCCATTTCCGAAAGCCGCTTTTGCTTGTGCAATCCTACTGCATATATTAGTCTCACATTTCCCGTCATAGATTAGAGTATGACCCAAATATGTAAAAGTCCTTACCTGCTCCAATTTCGTAGCTTTTATTGTGATATTAACTTAACCTTTATTATGGGACACTCTCATAACTTTGGTTTCAATGCCATATCTCAATGCCGTATCATTCAGCCTAACCATTATCTTCTGCAGTCCAGTCTCGCTGCACGCTACCATTCCTTGGTCATCTGCAAGTCGTACATCTTGTAAAATATTTTCTCCTTCTTGTATTCCTTCTTTCATATCTTGCATAGTTTCCTCCATCATTGCAGCAGCGGATAAATGCTGCAACCTTTTCTTACTTCACGTCCTATTTCACCTGTTTATAAATATTCTTGTTGGATTTTGATTAGTGATCTTTGATTCATGTACAGGTTTAAAATTAGTCTTCTATCTCTCCAGTCAATTCCTATTCTTTTCAAGATATTCATCATCGTTATCCAAGTTTGATTACTTACATTTTATTAATTAAACCTATCAGATTAGCTAAGCTTTGAGTTTAAAAGCTAATTAGAAAACTCCTCTCGTGCCTTAAATTTTGCAGTCGTAACAGTATAATGCATTTGGGCATTCCTAATAGTAAAAAGTAACACGCATTATAGTGAATAATCAACTATGTTGATATCTAAACAACTTCATTTACTTTTTAATACCACATATGTAAACCGTTAGGCAATTTAGACCATTTTCCGTACAACCAGTCCAGTGAATGTCCGAAATTTTATTCTCAGATCAGCGCGGTCGGGATTCGAACCCACGAGGGTCCAATTCACCCCAGGATCTCTCAGTTAAAACTTCATGACGTTACCCCTTCGCTATTAAGACATTTATTCATAGTATAATAGGCCTCCACATTATGGTTAGAAGGTTGAACTGTCTTTGAGAACTTTAACACATTAGAAGCTAAATAAGCTATATATAATATATACACGTATATAGGGGAGATCGGGGCAAGTTGATACGAGGGTAAGTTGATACAAGTGGCATAAAATTGCCAGTTTTAATTTCTTTTCAACGAGAGGCCGTCTACATGTAGTCCCAGTATTTCTACTTCTTCACACATTTCCGTCAGAAAATGAAATAAGTGGTTTAGCCAAAAATTAGAAAAAAATGTTTTTATTCACTCATCTAAAATAATCAGGGATGTCTTCATAAGCTTGTATAATCAATACGTTAAGCAAAATTATTAATCTTTTTATATTAAAGTAAGCCTAGTTATACAGTGCATGGACTGTGCTGTTACCGTTATTCTACTAAAAACGCCAATTTGCTATTAAATGTTTTTGATACGCGAGTGTGGATGGGGCTAGTTGATACATCGTGCGTGGGGCAAGTTGAATATATCATTGAAATATGTTGCAAAACAAATATATAGATTGGATTGTTCATGTCCTAATATATTACTGCAATTTTGGCAAAATGTCAAAATAGTATAAACTTGCCCCGCTCTTCCTTACAGACTGGGGCAAAAAAAAATTCCCTAGCGAAATCTCAAAAACTTCAACAAAACTCAAAATATTTGTACAAAATTTTTGGAGCTTCTAGAGAAGGAATTTCTGCATGAAACCTGCAAATTCTATGAAAATCTTTTAGCACTAACAAAATTACAGCGTGTCTACGAAGAAAGTGCTAAATTTATTTTAACAAGGCTTATTTTACCAAAAGTCTTGATAACTTCGACAAAACTTAAAATAGTTTTATAAAACTTGTGGAGCCTGTAGAGGAGGAATCTCTGCATATATCCTGTAAATTTGGTGAAAATATATTCAGAAGTAAAAAAAATACAACGTTTCTCCGGAAAATGTGTCAAAATCAATATTAACAAGACTTATTTAAACAAAAGTACCAGAAATTTTCTTCAAAATTTAGGAATACTTTTAACGGAAGAACAAATTTTACGCATCATTTATTGGAGCAGCTAACAAGGTAGTGTTGGCTTATACTCCACCACTTAAGTAATCGGCCCTATTCAGCGTCGTTATTTTCTTAATATGGAGCGATTGACATTTCAAAAAGCTTTGTTAAAAGTAATTTTTGCACTTTTCTCGTTGAAATGCTGTAATTTTGTAATTACTGAAAATATTTTCACCAAACTTGCAGGGTCTACGCAGAAATTCCTCCCCTAGAAGCTTCGAAAATTTAGTAAAGATATTTTAAATTTTCTTGAAATTATTCAAATTTCGCTAGGGATTATTATTTTTGACCCCGTCCATATATATATATATATATATATATATATATATATATATATATATATATATATATATATATACACTGTGAGTAAAAAAAAACATGTGCGCAGTCTTTCGCCCATAACTTTGGTATTAGTGAACCGATTTTTTAAATTTTTGCATAGGTATAATCAGGAACACATTTGCTATAAAATAACGTTAAGTGACTCTGATAATTATTATTTTTGCGTTGAAGCAGTGCTTGAAAATATGCGCGACTGAAAATATTCAGTTTAAGTAAATCAATCGCTACAGAATGTTTACAAATCCGTGGCTTAACAAAAAACGAAACAAGCAGTATTATACTGCTACTGTCAACTGTCAAAGCTTAATTATGCTCAAAGTGCCCTCCTTTAGCTGGAATACAAGCTCGGAGACGCTTGCGCCACTCATCTATTGCTTTATCAATGACAGATTGCTTCATGTCTTGCCAAACGTCCACCAGGCGTTGCTTCAACTCGTCCACGTTATTTAGTTTCTTCTTTTCGGTGTAATTTCTTTAATAAGCAATCTGGCCCTCCCAGAATCTAGTTTTTTGTTGGAAATTCGGCAATCAACCAATGTGAGCCTCAACCCTTTAAGAGGTACAAGTTTTTGTGAACTCTTAATCTGCTTTAGTTAACACCATTTTAAAATTTAAACAAAGACAGACTATGTTTGTAAAATCGTCTGTTATTGTTTAAAATATACCGGAATTGTCACAAAACTAGATTTAAGATTGATACTTTTCTTCTACTTTATAATTCTGAAACAATTTTCAAAATCGGTTCACAAATGTCAAAGTTGTGGATGAAATACTGCGCACATGTTTTTTTATGACTCGCAGTGTATATATATATATATATATATATATATATATATATAATATTATATTATTATATAATATATATATATCTATGTATATATATATATATATATATATAATTATATATATATATATTATATATATATATATATATATATATTTCTTTATATGTATTACCTTCAAATTGGGCAACTATAGATTCCGATGTAATATTCCATTGCTGTCTTCATTTCCTACTTCGTCGCTCGTCTCTGACAGCGAGTTCAGCTTAATAACAAATAGCATGCTGCCAATTCAATCAGTGTATTAATATTTGCTGCTATAAAGCGAGTCAAAGAGGTCGCATGGTATAATAATTGCTCATCATTTAATTAGGGACTGTTCATATTCGCGCGTTGAAGGTCGACGTGTTGCTGCGCACCAGTGTCTATGCCTCGACCAGATGAGTCTGCATCAGCAGCAAGCAAACTGTAGTTGAGCAGAGCTTAGGGCATATATAAGGTATAACTTTAGATAGTTGATTACTAGTGATTAGTGGCATTCTATTTCGAATATAAAATTTTCTACTTATTGTTCTTTGTCAGCACTTCAGGATACAGTCATTTTCAACAATTTGCTGAGATTTTTAGTATTTTATTAATTTTCATTATTACAATAAAATTACTTTTTGAGTACATCTAACCGCTTCATAGAACTAATTATTATAGCTTTTGGAAACGCCCGAAATGTGATTATGGAGAAGAATTGAGAAGATCAAATTAACTGACAAACTTACGAAGCTGTGCTAAAAAGGGTGGTCACAAATAGACCAGGGACGGATTTGACTGGTGGTGGGCCCGGCGCACAGCAATAAAGGTAGCTAAACTAAATATTAGAATGACTCTAATAACTATTTCTAATCATTCAATAACATTTGTTACTCTGTATATTTGTATACATAAAAATAATCGAATAATCGTAAATTTTTCTTAAATTTGCGAGTATTTCTAATAATACGAAGACTACGGTATGTACATGTATATATATATATATATATATATATATATATATATATATATATATATATGTATATATATATATATATATACATAGATATGCACACACACACACACACACACACACACACACACACATATATATATATATATATATATACTGTGTTTTTATAACTGATACCCTTTATTATTTTTACAATAAAGTCGTAAGGAGTTGACCGACGTTTTTAAATTTTCAGAACTTGATCAGCAGACAATTCCACCAAACATATTAAAATTTTGTTTGAATATCTTTAATAATGTGAAAGTTATAGTTTTGCGAATCGGAATGGGGTCAGATTAGAAATTTCCAGTACAGGATTACGGGCGTGCTACACGCAGCGTAACATTATCTCTTTAAAAGTAATAAAGAACACGTAACAAAATTTCTGCTAATGCTATTTTGAAGAGCAATCATATCAAAACGACATAAAATGCTTGCTGATATATTGTTAGAAATCACTAGAAATTATTGAACTTTTTTTAATGCATACATAGCAGTAGTGCTGCGCTCTCATTGTCTCACGACAGCTGAGCTTTCGCCTAGCACACGTAGGCCTAAGGAATTAATGCATGCATTAAAAGTTCAATAAATTTGTTCATTAAGAACATATCAGCACATATTTTACGTCGTTTTGAAAAGAAATGATTGCTATTCAAAATAGCATTAGCAGAAATTTTATTTTACGTGTTCGCTATTATATTTATGGAGATTATTTTACGCTGCATGTAACATAGCGTACCCGTAATCCTGTACTGGAAATTTCTTATCTGACCCCATTGTGTTCGCAAAACTATACCTTTCACGTTATTAAAGATATTCAAACGACATTTCTCTGTTTGGTAGAAAGGGCTGCTGGTCAAGTACTGTAAATTACAAAAACATCGGTCAACTCTTATAAAAAAAACAGTATATATATATATATATATATATATATATATATATATATATATATATATATATACATACATGTATATATATGTATATATACTTATATATATATATATATATATTTATATATAATATAAACATATCTATATATATATTCCCCGTTTTGTGCCCTGGTACTGTTGGTACCACTGCAGCATGGGGCAACCGCAGGCAAGCTGCTGCGCGTAAGAGGCAACTAAGGCAGGTGTTAGGAAGGCAAAGGGGACCCATCTCACCATGTAATATTTCACCATAATTTCAATGGCATACACAAGTACAAGAAATGGCACTCACTCCCGTACACTCCTTAAGTGGCAAGAGGATTCAAACAATAACGCGGTCAGTCGGCTAAATGTGTATGCCCAAGAACGGAAAGGAAGAAAATAAATATCTGGATCAAGATCAAGGTATGCTGGCTAGTAGCGAAGTAGGATTGTAAAGGGTTATGAAAGGGTCTAAATGTCACAGCATAGATATATGGCATGAAGATTAATACAAAGAAGACAAAAGTTATGAGAGTGTGTAGGAATCATAGGGTTGTAAATATTACTGTACATTGAATAATGCGCGATTGGATCAGGCTTATAACATCAGGAGTTCTTTCTTCGATTAATTTGCCAGTCCAACTGTACCGATTAAAATTAAGTTTAAATAGTGAAAATCTATATTTGAAACTTTTTGTCTATTCCATACTCTAAACTAGGATTAAGGTTACGGTTTTATCTGTTTGGGTTGGAGATTTAGCCTATCTGTTTACATAAGCTAAACATATTCTCTCAATTCTTTTATCTCGTTCACATTTCAATATTGCTCTCTATGCCATACGTGTACTTTAATGAATTTATGTTCAGGTCACTGCAACGATTTTGTATGCTAAGGCTTGAGACCATTAATTATCACAGAGAGTTTCATAAAATATTTATAATTCTTTTCTTTGTCGCGGTTCGGATCTAAGTTTAAGAGTTATTCGATACACTATTTAATATTCCTTGTCGAATTGAACTCAGTATCACATTTTGGACAAATTTTGATTTGTTTTTGACTAGGAAGATATCTCTTCGGAAGTTATAGTAGACTAAGTGCACTACATATAGGCCCTATAGTAAGAAGTCACATTGCGGATATCTGGAGTCACAGCCGTATCATGTCTACAAGGAGGATTTATCTGTTTACAATCTTTGTGTTGGGACTGCTAATCATAAGCAGCACATCCCAGTCTTTCAAGAGACTGCACCAGTTGGTATGTTTCTTTTATTGTATTACATGTAGGCCTAAGCGTACATGTATATTATCGTAAGCCTATATTTGTACTCTTCGATGACAAGATTGGGATTCTCAAATTCCGGTTCATTATTATCACAGAATAGCATCTGATGCGCTTTATTAAGTTTAGTTATTTAATTAAAAGATAATACTTCAATGGTAGATAAAATCTCTGTCTAAATTGTTCTGTCAATTATCAGTTCTAAGCTGTTCAAAATAGTATATCACAGTGCCAAGTTTCTTCCTTGTTCATATCTGGGCTGAGTCATTGGCTTATTGGCGTGTTATTCAACAGCGGATCAACAGGAGTAGTAGGAATTATGGGGGACTGGCTAGTTTTGATGTTCCGAGCACAGCCCCTGCCTTAAAATCTAGCTAAATTCTATTTTAGCCTTGCTTTGCCTTGATGCTTAAATGTCACTATAATTTGAGCGCAGCACATCCTTAAAACATAGCTAAATCCTATATTTAGCCTTGATGCTTAAATGTCACTATAATTGAAGCACAGCTCAGCCTTGAGCTTAACTCATTTCTATTTTAGCCTTATCAGTTAAATCATTTCTATTGAAGCATAGCGTAGCCTATCAATAATCTAACACACAAGCGTAAAATCAAGCACGTCCACACAACCTTGAAAAATTTCATGACTCATAATCATTTGACCGAGAGTAGACACTATCAGAAAAACCCAGTTTCTATTCGGCTTGCCATATGCGTATGAGTCACGCGCAGCCCACGGCTTCCTCGACAACTGAGCGTTTCAATAGTAAATATACTATTAAAACTTTCATTCAATCATTGTAATTTTATAACATCCATCAACAATCTTCCCATTGTTTCTAGGAAAGTATTTGAAATGACGTTTAGTTACTTTAGCAGCTTGATACATAGATTTGAATTCTTCTACTTCACCAGTGATTGTATTTTCCCATCTTACAGGTCTAGGCTTAGTTCTTATAGGCCTCAGGTGCTCATACTTTGGATCTTTAAACTTGTTCGGATCAAACTCTTTTGGTGAATATTTTCTCGGTCTTCGTCTCTTTCTTTTATTCTCATATTCCTCCTCTGGTGGATCTGTTTTTCTAGATGTTGTATTAAATTGATGTTCCTTTTTATATTGCCAAGAAAATATATTTAAATGAAAATCAAAATTCGTTACTCTTATGTTAAAATAATAATTACACGTAATAACAATGGCAGACACAGTAGATGGTACATCGCTTTCGAGTAAAGTGAAAGCGTTTTTAACTAGAAAACTTGAAGAAAGGCGAAGTATTGTTTACAAGTTTAAACGCAAGCGAAAAATTACCAAAATCTTTTACTACGTGTGCACTTTGTCTTCTGTTACAGTTTCAACTGTGTTAGCAGGTTTGTCAACAATTATAGGTTTTCCCGGTATGGTTATTACCATACTTTCAATTACGAGTGCATTACTGACATCAATCAGTCTCAAGCTCAATTTGCAGGATACAAGTAATAAATTAAATGCAGAAATTGAAAAACTAAATAAACTTAATGAAAGATTTGACTTTGTTGTTAGTTGTAACGGAAATCTTACCGAGGCAGCCTATAATCAGATTATTTCTGAATTCACATAAAATTTATTAATACATTTATTAACGAATTTAAATATCGCAATTTACGACGACGCTTACATCACGAATTTTTCTAACAGAGAATCTGAAACGTAATGAAATCCTAAATCAACAAACGTTAAATTTTTTCGTAATATTAATTTCAAGTCTTAATTCTTTCGATCTGGGTCTAGATCTCTTACAAGTTTTGAAATGATCACCTAATTTTCATTTAAGTTGTATCCTCTTCAGGTGTTGCAATTAATTTAGCACGAACTAGATTTATTTTCTAATCCATAAACATATTTCTCGGTTGTTCTTCAATTATTGTTAAAAGTAAACATTTCAAGTCGGTCGTAAAAACTGAAAGAATTCCTTCCACGTCAGAATTAATTTCTTCATCATTAAATGATTTAAGATATTCTAAGGTAATATTTTGCAAATGATTATATTTCATAAGAAATATTTTGTTGTATTTATTTTGTAGGACTTGTTCTTCAGAATATTTTGTCATAATGGTTAATACATGAAAACAAATTGCCATTAATTTCTTCAAATCAACATTATATTTCATGCCAGCAATCTGTAGATACTTCTTGTTTAGCGCATCAAACTTTTCACTTGGGAAACCGACATTAAAAATTAAATTATGCGTCATATCTAAATCTCCGTTCATTGATCCACCATTCACACTGAGTTTCGTATCAATATTGTTCTGTAGCGCAATGTCATTAGCAACTACGTTTTGTTCTAATTCTTTTAGGATGTCTACTCTCAAATTTTCACAAAATTTCTTAATATAACGATCGCAGTACCCCTTTGTGATGACATCCGCATCGGTTTCTGGAGGGTGTTTAACATTTAAAATTCTATTGCTGCTCATATTAATGTCTCCAGTGATTTCTCCTCCAGTTTTGTCAACTTTTATACTGTCGAGTTTACCAACAAGCTTGACAATAGAACTGAAAACCGTGTCTACATGCTCCATCAAATCGTCAGTTGTTGAGTGTGATTTACTACCGCCAGTTTTCGACATAGTACTCATTTTATATAATAAAATTTTAAAATTTATATAAAAAATGTCAAAGTATACAAACTATGGTATAACGTTGACTAAAGGTCAACTCCGAACACTAGAGAGCGCATGCGATCGTGATAGAGAGATTAATATACGAACATCAAAAAAGAATTTATAGGGTAATACGAATCTTCCTCTAATCCAAACTCAAATTAATAAAATTAGAAAGGCTACGTCTGGAATAGAATTGTGTCTGAGTAGAGCACAATTAAAGTACATGAAAAAGAATGGAGGATTCTTGCCGTTGTTGGCAGCAGCAATTCCTGCCGTCTTGGGCGCAATAGGTGGATTGGCAGGTGGAATTAGCTCTGCAGTGAACTCGACTAGACAGACAAATGAATTGAAGAGACATAATCAAGAATTGGAAAACATAACCAAAAAACAACTCGGCGAAGGCTTAATCAGTGACGCAATATATAGCTCCAATCCCCGTTGTAAGTAAAACGCTATCAAATGCATTAAAGAAATTTGGACTCGGTGGGTGTGTCAAGAATTTGAAAGGAGCTCAGTGGGGTAATGGGTTATATCTACAGAGAACAGGATCAGGAGTTTTTTTTAGAAAGACAGGGGAGGCATAGAGGTAGGTTTCCCCCAATTTCTAAGATCGTTCAAAACCATTAAACCGCAAAGTAACTTTGATAATAGAAAAATGCAAAGAATTGAAAATTAAACATTTAAAAGGTGTATGTATGCGTGATGAATTGAACGGATCAATTAATAATAACGAATGTCTAATTCTTAATATTGACGACAGCTCCGGAGACGGAACACATTGGACATGCGTCTAGAGCAAAGATGGTATTTATATTTTGACAGCTACGGTTTCGTGCCTCCTTTAGAAGTTCAGCATTATTGTAAAGGAAAAGAAAATTATTACAACATATTCAAAATTCAAGCACCTAACGAAGCCATCTGCGGTCATTACTGTTTTACTTGCTTTATAAACTTAATAATGGATCTAAATTTACCGATATATTAAATGAATTATGCGAGAGAAACAATTTAAAATAGTAACCAATACATAAAAAATGGTAGACTCGGGTATTGATTATTCAAAAAAGTATCAGGAAATTATTGGTACAAGCTACGAAAAGAAACATCACGACATATTTCCTACACATGTAAGAATGATAATAGCAGGCAGTAGTGGATGTGGTAAAACTAAGTTAATGATGGATTTTATAATGGGCAAATTCGTGTATTACAACAATATAATGGTAAACACAACGACGCCATATCAAGACGCATACGAATATCTTAGACTTTGCAATGATGAATCAAAAAAGAACTTTAAAACAAATAATGATATTGTTACTTTTCACAATCCTGACGAGGAAATTGTTCACCCATCTTAACTCGATAAAAATAAGACTCACGTTGTAATTTTTGATGACGTTATGAATGTAGATCAGAGAGTCATGACTGATTATTTTTGTCAAGGTAGACATAATAATGTAAATGTATTCTACCTATGTCAGAGCGAAGAAAGATCGTTTAATTATTAATTTAGACAAGAATCTCAATGAAAGTGATCGAGAGAATCTAGATCTACTCCACCTGAAGCTTCCAAGCGAAGTATATGAAAACAATGAAATAGAAGCAACATTGAAGGAGATTCAAACACATAATAGACGAATAGGGCAGTTCTTGGGAAATAACAGTAAATAGAGTACAGCTGAGAAAATGATATGCGAGTCACAACAGAAAACACTGGAAAAGTACAAGAGCATGTTGACTAAGGTAAAAGCAGGGAGCGAGCTCGTCGGCGAAGGATTAAAGAAGAAGAAAAAGAGAAAACTTGTAAAACAAAGGCGTGGTAGAGGTAGGCCTAAAACAGACCAGGTTATAATTTATGAAAGCCCAGATCAATTGGTTTGTCTACTGGATGAAACTATTGCAGCTCTACAGGCTGGAAACACTGGAGTGTATAATAACGCAGTTAGTATTTTGGATGAGCTATTAAACATTAGAGCAATCACCAAGGGGGAATATGATGATATATATATATAATTTATATTTACATAAAAATGGCGAAATTAACTCTGTCGATCACATCAACAGATTTTACTACATATCTGTATCCTCCAGTGAGATTGGATCCTGAGAGAAAAAAATTTGAGGTAGCATTTATATCTCTGCAGACGTACAATTCAATACCAAACATCACGGAGGGCAACAATAAATTTAAATATTCCACCGATAGTGGAAGTACTTGGAAGATAATCACACTTTCAAAGGGTGCTTACGAATTAAAAGATATTAACGTTGCGATTCAAGAAAAATTTGAAAAAGCAAGGTGGAAGATTTGAGTTTTCAGTAAAAGAATACGCTGAAGGAAAAGATTTATGAGATTTATATGCAGAGATTGAAGATTTCAATCCACACGAATATGATGATGATGCTGATGTCATCTGGTTGTAAAGGAAATTATTTCCAAACCAAATGTGGTTTGGATATATTAATACATTAGTGAATTGCATAGATTTTCATTTAAATAATTATCTTGCTGTTACTAGATGTTATATTACTAGATGTTACTAGAAAAGACTTAATATCACTTCCATTGACGTAAACGCATGTGGAGTTGTAAAAATCCTACCAAATGTGGTAAGATTTTTAAAGTCTAGTTTAATTAGTAAAATTTCCTTTTCAAATTACTCACATTTTAGAAAAAGTGATTTTCATTTAAATACATTATCTTAGCTATATAAAATGACAACTACAAACACAAACTCTAACGCAAATACTCAATCCAGTGTTCTCAAGTTTCAAGAACTTAAGGCTAGATATTGCAAAAGGTCTGAAATCGTAAATACAAAATATTGTAAATCATACATGATGTATGTTATGCAAAACGTGGTCGATACTCCTATAAAAGTGTGATCCACAAATAAGATTAATAAATATATTAAAGAGGAAAAGTTGGAAGAGTTGCCTAAACGATTTAAGTTTATAGTAAGAGAAATCAATTTCGGAAAATTCAAAGGAAAATATATATGCAGAGATTGATGGGTTTAATACTACAAACGATGACACTGGGGTTATGTGGTTGTAAAGAATTTATTTCCAAACCAAATGTGGTTTTTGGAAATATTAACAAAACTACAATATTAGTCTTCTGCAGTCTTTAGCCTGTAATTGCCACAAGTGAACGTATGTATCCCATCGTCTGAAATCACTCGCTTGTCATCATCAGCGCTAAGAGCAACTTTATTTACTTGTTCAGTGTAGACGTCGTGCAAGTGAGATCTGATGACGTTCATGCTTCTAATATAATCTCTTGTCTCAAACAGACAATTTCTATAATCCTCTTGCGTTATTGTTCTTTCAACAACATTCTTTTTAACTCCTTTACATTTCTTGTGCTCCTCGTCTGCCAATTTATACGAGTACAGCTTTACTCTCAATCCAACAAATTCTTCAATTTCCTTTCCACAAGCTTCGTTCTTAAACATTTCAATGACTTTCTTGTTAATTCCAGTCTTAATACCTGATGGATGAACTCTCGGATAATCGCTAGTATCAAATCTGAGTTCGACGTCATTAGATATATCTGCGCAAAAATCTTCCGTCTGTATTTCGTACATCAACGAATCCGTGTCTGTAAACAACAGCGTGACTTTCTCACCGTACATTTTCTTTATGTAATTATAGTGAAAGTCGTACATTAAAGTTTTACTTAAATCTAATATTGCCATACCTAGATAGATTGGCTTATACAGCAATTTAGTTTTTCTCATGTGGACGCCAACAAGATTTTCGTCAAATATTACTGATCGGTCATAGTACGGCTTTGCAGCCAATTTAACACCTTTTTCCCTATCATCAACCAATCTGATATCTATCCTATTTTCAAAATTTTCCATGGCCTTACCAAACACACTGTTATTCATTAGTTTAAAGGAATCTTTTTCAGAATCGTTTGCAGGCTTGGTCCTTAGCTGTGTATTTAAATCGATGTATGTCTTAAGCCATGGACTTTCTTAAAATTTTATACCTCTATGTATTTTGGTAATTTTTAGACCCAAGCTTTCGTATATTTTCAAATTCTCGTAATGCAATATGTACTTTGTTTTATCATTCAAATTCGGTATCAATTTCTTTACTTTATTCACTTTCACATTCTCAGGCGCTGACGGATAGTCATTATGCAGGTCGTGCAGCGCTGCAGGATATTCCAACTTCGAGGATAGTCAACTTCGAGGATACACTTCATTTCTTTCCAGTTCTCCAGTTCTTTTTCTGTCATCCATTCGAACCCGTGTGTGGGTAAGGGCCTACTCATCGAGTACCCCTAAAGGATATTCGAATCTAGGTATTTGATAAATTTGGAAGATTCATCAACGTTAAAATTCCCATCCATGTATTTATAGCTTTCGCGTATCGGTTTGATATAGTACTTACGCCACCTCTAATTCCATGCTTAATCATCAACGTCATGTCGTAATCACTCAACAATTCGAGTTCAACTTTAGTTAATTTTAACGCAGCATCCCAAGCCAGTCCTGGCGAAGAGTAATACCATGCAGGATCCAATTTATAGTGGGTCATAGATGCATGCATCTCTAAAATTTTCAAAGATATCTGCTAGTAAAAGCACATCGGACACATTGTACAAGTCGTGATGGTCTCGAAATGTATTACAACCAAACTCTCTCCCAACAGTCTGTGCGTGTTTATAGTCTTCATCACTGATATTGGTATCGTTAAGTTTTGAGTAGAAAGCTTCCTTTGGCGGTAGTTTAGTTTCATCAAGTCTTTCTAACGAACTTACATAATCGTATGGGTAAACTCCTTTTCTCAAAAAGCAAATTCAATTGCTTTCCAGAGTACTTGCAATATTTTTTACACTAATCCTTACTTAGATTCTTTGAAAGTGTATCAAGACTTGAAGCCATAAACCTAAAGCTGTCGATAAATCGCAATTCACGTTTCACTTGGGTTTTCTTGGCTTCTTTTTTTAAAAACTCGTCAACCAACCAATACTTGCCTAGAGAAGCTGATGTACTTTTCTTCATTACACGGAATGCAATTAATGTTTCCACCTGCCAACTTCTTTATAAATGAATGACTGACGTATCCAGATAAATTGTGAAAAACTACTGGAAAGAATTTTGGAATCTTGTAGTGTAAATTACATTCATTGTGCGCTGCTGGCGGAATTTGCCAGAGAGATGACATTGATCTCTAACACGATCGCCGCCCAGCTCCTTTTCGCATACATGACACACTGTTGTTTCATTGAATTTTTTCGCGGCAGATTCATCGTATATCATTGGTTTAGGAAACTTGAACTGATTATATATTTCTTTAATATTTTTCTCTAACTCGTCAAAGAATATTTGAGCAACATCATCATCCTCATTCTTTGCAGTAAAAGTGACTGGAGCTTGCGAGTAAATGCTACCATCTAAACACTTCATGTAATAGCAGAATGAACTAGGCGTGTGCTTCTGGTATCGGTTAGTGTATGTATCAATAGGTTTTATGAATGACTCAAAATCTGCATAGACGATAAAAGGCACTCTCATGGATTTTTTATAGTGTCCGAAATTCATAAACGTTCCAGGTTTAGGTAACTCTATTTTTTGAGCGTCATGCTGTGAACAATACTCATTGTGATTATTAAGATGCATCTGCATTGGTGACACCGTTTAAGCATCTCCTAGAGTAATGCATTGCATGATGATTTCCATTTATTTCCATCAATCTATTATAGTTCTTAATCCAGCAGTAATGAATAGAAATATTACTATTCTTTTGAAATGTACCAATATTTTTCAAGTTAACCAGAAACTCAATACCATTCCAGTTAAAATTTTCAGCCTGCACTATTAATTGTTTATCAATGAGCTCAGCTCAGAGTTTCTTTACCACTTGATTGAAGGCTCTTGTAATGCACCACTTGAAACATTGATCGTCTTTATTCTTTATATTTAAAATTCCCTTTCTAGCAGCTAATGTTTTAGGAAGAGGAATGTAGGAACTACCTCGAAGTGGCTTATATTCAACAGTATTGATTTCTAATTTCATCACTCCGCGAAATCTCCAATTACTACCGCGCATCTGAAAATTAGCCATCGACTCTTAACATTTTGCCTTTAGTCTTTTCAAACAACGCAACAGTATCTGTCGATGGCAGAATTATTTCATTTTTAGAGAGAAAAGGGGCGTCAGACGATGTAATTTCCCCAGTCTTCAAATCTACCCTTTCCATTGTACATGTGAGTATTAGATTAACTTTTGTCTGAGGGTTGTTGTTCAATAAATTTACCACATTTGGCTTAACATAATTAAGAAATGACACCGCATCGACCCCCTCTCTACCATCTATGGTATACTGCGTTGTAAATCCCTTTAGTGCTGATTTTGTTTCGCGAATTTCGTATTTTTCTTAAAAATACTATTAAACACTGATTTAAGTGTATCCACTTTTTCATTAATTTTCCTTCTTGCCGGTTCAGGCATTAAATTAATCAAAAAATTAGCAAATTCTCGTGATTTAGTTTTGGCTTCCCCCTCAGTGCAATTTACGTTAACAGCTGAGTGATCCTCCATCTTCACCACAGGTAAATGTACACTGGGCTGATGAAGTGGAGTTGTAACATTGGTTGTTTCAACAGAGCAATTAATTCAGCCTTACGCATTATTCGCATTAGGCTTCCCCCTCAGTGCAATTTACGTTAACAGCTGAGTGATCCTCCATCTTCACCACAGGTAAATGTACACTGGGCTGATGAAGTGGAGTTGTAACATTGGTTGTTTCAACAGAGCAATTAATTCAGCCTTACGCATTATTGAATATCCACGCAACCCTCTTTCTCTCGCGATAGTCTTCAGTTGAGCAACGGTTTGACGTTTCATTTTATATTGCCAAGAAAATATATTTAAATAGAAATCAACTTTTTTCAGAACATTTCTCATCTTGTCTACCAATAGATGGCGCTCGTGGAATGACTACCACTCCATTATTGAAGCTGAACTGCAAAGCCAATGTGCAGCAGATTATTATTAATAGCTGTATACATGTAGCTGAGGTTTACAGTTGAACAGCCATTCTCTGCTTTGCACTATTTCTCCACTTGGAGAATTAGCTGAGGTTTACAGTTGAATAGCCATTCTCTGCTGTGCAGCTATTTCTCCACTTGGAGAATTAGCTGAGGTTTACAGTCGAACAGCCATTCTCTGCTTTGCAGCTATCTCTCCAGTTGGAGAATTAGCTGCGGTTTACAGTTGAACAGCCATTCTCTACTTTGCAGCTATTTCTCCACTTGGAAAATTAGCTGAGGTTTACAGTTGAACAGCCATTCTCTACTTTGCAGCTACTCTCTTCTGCTGTGAAAAACTTTCTGTAAATGTCTACGTGTCAATTCATCAATACGAGTACGCAGTATCCAGTAAATAGGATCTCTATTTTCAAATCAAGAAATTCATAATTGTAGTTCCTTTATGAAGCAGCCAATATATTAACTGTTACCCAATATAAAAATGAACAGGTAACCAGGAAATAGATTAACTGCCCCTTTCTCAGTGTTAGAGGACTTTATAAAATTAGACACGCTAACCTCTTTCTTCTCTCTGTAAGGATTCTATCATACTTATGCAATCATCCATGTTCCTCGGCTTATCATATGTTTTATTAGTCCTATCTACTCCTTCTACATGAACTAAACTCTCTTTATGCTCTTTGTAGCAATATAAAATAGCTTTATAAAATCCTTTTGTTCCGACATATTTCGAAATGTAGCCATTTTTTCACTCTGTCTGTCTAAATGAAAGCGCATGTTATAACTAACACGTTGTACTCTGGTACACGTCAGCAGCCGACAAGAGGCTATTCACTTTTTATTAGGCAGCAGTCGAGAAAGCAGACACAGCTGAAGCCCGCACGTTCAACATGGAACAGCTGCTGCAGCAAGCTGTATTCGCTCAACAAGGAAATTACTTTCGCTTTAAAGCAAAAATTTTTTTACACATTTTCTAGAAATAGCAGCTGAGCTTAGACAGGCAGACAGGTACAGCTGCAGCCAGTTCGCTCAAAGAACAGCTGGCTGGCTGGTTCGACCACTCGAGTGGAGTGGTACTCAATCCATGAAACGCAACATCATCTGATTTAGATATAAGCTAGGCTTCACGGCAAATTTTAAGGCAGAAAATAGAATTGAGCTACGCTCAAGGGTTGGCTGTGCTTAATATTACTGTGACATTTAAGCATAAAGGCTAAATATAGGATTTAGCTATGTTTTAAGGCTGGGGCTGTGCTTGGAACATCAAAACTAGCCAGCCCCCTATAATTCCTACTACTAATAGGTGCATTGTTCAAATCCAGTGCTCTCCCCTTCACTGACGTGATATTGAACAAGAAACTGATAATAGTTAAAATCAAAAAGTTGGTAAAGCTAATGTTTGATTCGCGGTCGAATAACTTACCGGTATTGCCACCTGTCCCAGCCAGTGGCGATGTCTCAATAGTGCTCGATGTTGTCATTGATGACTGTAGCATTCTAATTGTTGTTTTATGTTGTTATGTTTGCTAAGTCAGTTTTCTCACTCGAAAGCGATGTCAGTAACGAGGGAGCCCAGGATTTGAACCCCGTACATATTGATCCGCGGGCGAATAACTTACCGGTATCGCCACCTGTCCCAGCCAGTAGCGAAGTCTTTTCAAGCTTGGTTCTAGCTTTAAGCCTAAATCATTGCACGCCTTCATGCTTTAGTCTTTAGTGCTTTTCTCAAATAATGGTGTCAAGGTCACAAAAGTCATTAAAAGAACCCGGAACGCAAAGATAAGCTGTGTACGGCGTCCAAGGAACTCATCCATTAGTTCCAGTGATAACAGTGTTCTAGTCTATAGCGTACTGGAAAACATCCTGAAAGTCGTTTTGGAAATAGACAAAACGAAAATATGAATGAAATTGAGCTACAAAATAAATTTTCTAATTTAAAAGAAAACAAGAAATTTGTCTGCTCATGCCCTTACTTCTCCCCACTTTGTTGCACATCCGGTGATCGTCATTGTTGATCAACTTAACTAAGAAAATTTGGTTGTTTATTTATTTATATATTTATCGCATCAAACATTTAAAACAGGTAAGGCAAATAGAAAAGCGAAAAATTGAAACGTTTGTGTGAACGGAGGATGCAGACTATAGAAGCGCTTACATATTCCGGATTTAGTTAATTAAAATTAGAAAATTAATATAAGAAAGATTTATTAATAGGATTAAAGTATCCTAAAAAGTTGTCTCCCTAAGCCCTCGCTAAAATATGTCAAACTTCTTAAAGTTACTTTGATTAATTAAGTACACCCCTCTTCGTAAATCTGAGTAATAGGCCTAAGCATCCTGAAGTATATTAGACTGAAGTATTGGCTAATCTACAGTATCCATTTAAGGCATTAATTTTCTTCGCAATGGAAAGGAACAAACTCCATCTACTGAATTTGCTGAAGATATTTTACACCAAAGATGAGCAAAGTGAGAACAAAACGTCACGAAGTGTGTATGATAGATGACAAAATGGTTCACCCGGTCACAGAATCGTCTCATTTTATCGAGCGCTTGGAGATTTGAACTCTACCAAGCGTGACAGAATAACAACAAGTTCTGCTAGTTGATTTCATGTCACTAATGAGACACTCGGATCAGTAGAGTGAAGCAAAAGAGACAGATATAGAGAAGCACAGACTAAGGAGACAGTGAAGCCGAAAATATGAGAGAGATTCAGATAAGAGCCGCTCTCTCTCTCTCATAATGCACAGCCGAACGGCACGTCCAAAGCATATAGGGCCTATAATAATAATCAACATCAGTTCCTTGCGAATGTTACCGCAATGTACAGAAGTACAGAATATAGGGCGGCAACATTCCTCCATTCGTTTCTGACATCAGCAATCTTCACAGCGTCTTCCCACGAAATGTTTAATGCTCTCAAATCGTTGTTGATCGTACTTCTAGGTCTTCCTCTTTTCCTTTTCCCTTGAGTTGGCTTCCAGTTAACTGCAGTCTTTGCGTCTCTATCCTCAGACATTCTCAGTAAATGGCCTAAAACTATTTCATCTAATTTTCTTTGTCCACTCCTTTCGAGTACTGTTTCATTTTTGACGTGGTCCCAATAGTGGATATTTAAAATTCTTCTGAGGCATCTTTGTTGAAAAGAGTTCAATTTGTGCTTTATTTTACTAGTACTTTCCCAAGATTCACATGCATACATTAAAACTGGTTGGATAATTGTTCAATATATTTTTATCTTTAATCCATCTTCAATTTTATTACTCTTCCAAATATATTGGAGCTTTTGGAAGACGTCATATGCTTTACCGATTTTACACTCCACATCTCTTTCACTTGATCCATTTTACGATATTGTACTGCCTAGATACGTGAACTTTTGACCCTTTCAACCGCGCTTTGATTAACTCTTATCGTTGATATGTCTGCCACTGCAGTTGTGAGGATTTTTGTCTTTTCAGAGCTACTTCTTAATCCAACTTTTGCAGAATTTTCTTCTAACGCTGATGTCATTTCTTGCAGTTGATGACTATTGTTATATAAATATCCTGATCTGTCCTTAAGATATGAAGTTGTTCCGGTGGCCATTGAAACCATATGCCCGATGAATCCCGAAGGAGCTGACTTTATTAATGACATAGGCAGACTTATTGCAGAGCAAACCGGCGATAAGCGAGAGACATCTTTTCTTTGGCAAAGGCTTTCCATGACTTTGCAAAGGTTTAAAGCAGTCTGCTTCAATAATTCTTTTAAGCCGATTGATGACCTCGAGTAGCCGGGCGGCGATTCAGCACGTATTGCTTGAATCGTTTTTATCAAACCCCAGGTTCTTTACACCCGGGTAAAAATAATAATAATAATAATAAGAATACTAATAAGAATAATAATAATAATAATAATATAATTATTATTCTAATAATAATAATATTATTATTATTATTAATATAATTCTTCCAACCAATTCTATCCTAACCCTCCTCTTCATCTCCAAAAGTAAATATCAAAATACACAAATTTGTCATCAAATTGTCCTGCATACCAAGTCTCGATACACCACTAACCTTTTTCCCTTCATTCTTTTTCTATTACCTCTTTCAGAAAAGCTTCCCCTATAGTGTCCTATCTTGTCTTATTTTCTTTCTACAATTATTAATTGTTTATCTGTATCTCAAGAACTTCTTCATTTACAATTGTTTAAGTCTCACTAATGGAATGCAGTGATTAAGAAGTACGTGAAAAATAGGGGAATGACTGATGATATGGTGTGGGACAAAGAGGATTGGAGAAAGTCTATTCGTATCCCGGCACCCTAAATAAACTGGCGTTCAAGGGAAGAAGAAGAAGATGATGATGATGATGGTGATGAATTCTACTTAATAAATTTTAAATTATTATTAGTTGAATTAAGTCAGTCAGTCTGTCAGACAGTCAGTCCGTCAGTTAGTCAATCCATCAATTAAACAATCACCTAATTAATCACATTACATTTAGTAAATTAATTACATTCTAAAATTAATTACATTATTAATTCTTTAACTATCTAATAAATCAATACATAAATGAATTATTTATATAAATAAATCAATATTACAAGCAATCATTCACTCAATCAGTCAATCAATCAATCAATCAATCAATCCATTTGCAACTAAATTGATGCACAGATTCCATCTGCACTCATTTTTATGCAATTCGAATTTTATGTTTTTTTAGTGAAAAACGCTTGAAAAACTCGACCAGTCCCACTTTGAATGACAATTATTCGCACAATTGTGCAGATATTTTGGTGCAAATTGCACCAGTGGGTAGCTGGATAAAGTATCATTTATGTGCAATTAAATTGGTGTACTTTGGAAGTAAAATTTTTGTTTAATTTAGTGTGAAATTTCAAATTTCAATAATAAAACTGTATCACTTTCCTCCTATAAAAATAGTTTAAATTCTGAAAATATTTCCAACTTCCTCTTATACAAGCAATTAATTTCTATACCAGTAAAATATTTTTAAATCGTAGCTTTATGTATATTTGGCATGGCCACTAGTATTCATGTACATTTAAATTTCAAATATATCAGTTTTAACGTGCCTATTTTATTTTATTTTCATCTGTTTTTAGTATTTACCTAGGCCTAATTGTGTCTTTGCCATTACTAACAGAATATTTACATAATATTGAGAAATGTGTAAAATATCGAAGATATTTTAAACATTTATTTTATTAATATTTTATTGAGAGTCCTAATAAGTGCCTTCATTTTTATTGCCTTAGGTATACCCTGATTTTGCACTGATTTGTCATTCGCAGTATAAGTTGTGTTGCAGCTCTGCTGTACAAAACCAACTATTAAATTAAATAAATTGCAGCAGCGAGAAGACTCGTATCTGAGCGCAGAGAGGCGCAGACTTGGCTCAGCGCGCAACGTGGGCGCTCATCAACCCTCTCAACTTAAGGTTCGGCTGAGGCCTGTCAGGGGCTACCAGCACTTCGACGACATTAGGGAAGCTCTGCTCAGCTATCAGGGCAGTGACGCTCAAGAGAAGGATGAGCAGGTACAAGAAAGCCAGGACAGGGCGGAAGTCCAGGGAAGAGAGTACGGGACGATGCCTCAGCTACCAGACAGGTTGGGTAAGCGCGGACTTGGCTCCGCCTTGAACCTCAAGAAAATAGCGAGGCAGTTCTGATTCAGTCAACTTTACATAATTATAATTCAACTTCGGCTGCATCAGTGACATTCAGTGTATTATAAGAAGTCACAACGATGTTTTGCAAGATTTCTCGTACTGTTTGGCCTATAATTAAAGAGAACACTGCCTAGAGCCTATAATTAAAGAGATCACTGCTGTAGTGTCTATAATTAAAGACATCACTGCTGTATGGCCTATAATTAATTGAAGAGGACACTGTTGTATAATTATAATTAAATAGATCATTGTTGTAAGGCCTATAATTAATGTCATAATTAGACCGTGGAATGTTTTCAGCTGATCTTACTCGAACATTTCAATACATTAGTTAACTTTCTCTCACAGGTGCTGCTTCTGTAGGTACAGAACTGCCATCACTCAGGCGAGTGGGTAACATTTTGTAATAATTTTATCCCCATATTGAAGATCTACTGGCTCTCAGTATTTCAAACAATATTTTCAGCAAAATACCATACCCTCCTCTACCATCCTTAACGTCATTTCTACATGTATCAGTTGTCGCTGTGTTACTCAAGCAGCTAAAAACGTTGGCCTACATACTTGTTTAACGTAAGTTTCCTAATAATGACACAGTTAGAGAGTCGGCGAGACATGACTGAGTTCTAATAGGCAGAGAACAGCTCTTTTGAAACAAATAACCAAGCTCATGCTAAGTCAATTTTAAATGTGCATGTACATGAATGTGATCTAATCAAAATTAAACGTAAACATAGTACTCACTGCAAAGAGATAACTGCACGTGCTTGACAAAAAATACTTAAAAAAGAAGATATAAGAAATATAGGTAGAAAGTAGGCCTAAATATAGGTCACTTCTTTTTGAAACATAACAGCAGAGACTAACAGCAAATATACATGTATATTTCACCTATCAGTCAGCAGATGAAGAGAAGTATATATGAAGCATATTCATATTATAACACCATCTCACAAACATACTTAATTTAATCTGCACACAAGGGCCCATGAGACACAATCGATCAATAGAAGCAGTGATAAGTCTGGCTCTAAAATATCATAAAAACAGACAAATTAGAATTAAACAATACTCTATTATGAAACTTTATGGCCACTCGTATTAGCCTCCAGAACACTATGAATAAAACATAGAAATTAGCGCAATAAATTTTAACTTTGTCACATTTCTTTATACTTAATGAAATGACGTACTCAATAAACATGTACGCTCACGTCCACTACAGATTCTGTGGCTTCATCGCCAAACAATTAAAAACTTTATTAACAGTCTATTTTTATCGATCCATAAAAGCTACTAACTATAGCTAAGTGTAACATCTATTTCTTTGTGAAAAAGATAGTGTGAGAGAGATCTTGCGCGGCGCGGTTAGAAACCCATGACATCTTTTTAATTGCACTACCAACTTGATCCCAAAACCAATGCATCAAGGCCGTCATTTGAGTTATAAGCTTTAAAAAAATTATTAAAGACATCCTAATTCTTGACCTGTCACGAATTATAATTTTGCCACTGCTCACACAACGCTAGCACTAAGCTCGCACACTGAGCTCGCAGTGAGTTTGCATCATAGATTCTTCATCACTTAAAATCAAAAGGAGACAAAAACTGCAGGGTAGAATGAAATATCGACGCATGAAATCAATGTTCAAATCATATTTTATTCAAATTACAACAGAATGCAAAAAGGTTTGAGTGCATTAGCAGTAAAATAATTCTAAAAAATACATAAGCTGAAAATTATCGATCACTTTGAATTAACATAGTCACTCCATTAATAATTATCTTCGGCAACGTATGATTTGTAATATTTGGAATACATATATGTCGCAGATATTCATAAAACTACCATTTAACATTAATTGAATATAGAATCTTCAACTTTGATAGTCAAATATTCAACTTTGTGCTTATAGGCCTACCACATATATTAAATAAGTGCTTCTCGTACATGATATTAATTCAAACTTATTTATCAGATCGTATCAACTCCTGGACATAGACTTTGGAGAATTAGCATCTAACTTACAAGAAGTTAAATTAATCAAAATAAAGTTAATTCCTGACTCAAATCTGTTACATTAAACAGCAGAAAACGTTGCTAACGAATAATCACCGATGGTTATAAGTCAAAAAATTTCATGACAATATGAATCAAATAAACTCAAACATAAACCATTAACAGATGAATAATTATAAAAGACACTAAACTTTATTAATTAATTACGACGCTAGTGTTCTAGTGTTTACGTGAACTAGTAGTGCTGAAGACGATAAAAGGCTGGTTGGGGCAGCAGAGGCTCGTCCCAGTGAGCTGAACTGGTTCTGACTTTGAATCGTTTCTTGCGAGTGTTGAACATGAGAGTAAGATCAGGGGCATAGATCAGACCAAATATACGTTCAACCTCCGCCAGGTCCAAGGTCATCTGATGAATCAGCGCCATCTGAAGGTTCTCCTCTATAACATCAGGCAGCATCCAAATAACAATTACTCTTCTTATTAATCTATATATTATTATATTCATATCATTCCCGCCATAGGCACACTCCAACTATCCCGACCATATTTTGATCACCAGACCGGCTTTCACTTTAGGACCTTACTTCTCAGCACATTTCTTATGCAGATTGGTCTGGTTGAATTGATCTGTAGTTATGAGTGCTATGGGGACGTCCCTGACATCATCCTTGGTTGAGGAAACGGACGTTACTTTTATTATTAAAACTACTTTAATATAGGCACCATGGAAGGAAAACTAAGACCAGCTCAGGCGATGTAAAGGCGACATTAGTATCAATAAGATGATGAAAGAAGGCATGAAATATATATATAATATATTTATGATATATATATACAGTATATATATATACTATATATATATGATATATATATATATATATATATATATAATACATATTTCAATCTCACATGTATATATATATATATATATATATAATATATATATATATATATAATATATATATATACATATTCAATCTACCTGTATTATATATATATATATATATATATATATATATATATATATATATATATTTATAATACATTTTCAATCTCACATGTGTATATATATATATATATATATATATATATATATATATATATATATATATATATATACAAACATGTGAGACTGAAATATGCAGTAGGATTGCACAAGCAAAAGCGGCCTTTGGTAATAGAAAAGAACTATTAACAAAAAGTCTGAAGAAAGATACAAAAGACAAAGATAGTGAAAACTTTGGTTTGGACCACGCTATTGTATGGTTGTGAAACATGGACCTTAAGGAAGGAAGATATTAGGAAACTGGAGGCATTGGAAATGTGGATTTGGAGAAGAATGGAGAGGATAAGTTGGACTCAAAAGGTTACAAATGAGGAAGTCCTGGAGAGAGTTGGCACAGATAGACAGTTGATCAATGTAATAAGAAATAGGAAGAAGAGTTGGATAGGACACTCTAAGGGGGGAAGATCTATTAAAAGAGGTCATAGAAGGTAGAATGGAAGGAAAAAGAGGCAGGGGCAGGCCGAGATTAGGTATGTTAGATGATTTAAAGACCCACTCATATGTGGAAATGAAGAGGAAGGCGGAAGACAGAGAAGAGTGGAGGCGTTATGTATCATGGACCTGCCGGTAGGCAGTGCACTAAGAGAGATATACTGTATACATATACTGTATAAATATATACAGTATATGTATACAGTATATATTTATGCAGTATATGTATGTATATATACATAAATATATATATATATATATATACACGTATATATACATGTATATATATATATATATATATATATATATATATATATATATATATATATATATATATATATATATACAGGGTGCGCATAAAAAATATCCTCCTAGCACAATTGCGATAGCTTAGTCAATTCTTAATATTTCGCCTTGAAATTTTAAGGTTCTCTTGTGGGGAAATTTAGCCACAGGCTGACCAAATTTTGTAAAAATATTTTTAAGGGAACCGGAGTTATCTAAGTTTTGCGAAAAATTGATTTTTTTCATTTAACACGCAACGTAAAACGCCAATTAGAATCAATTCCTATTTGAAAATGTGCTGCCCCTGAAAAAGGCCGTTAGATGATGACGACTCTGATACGGTGCTACAGTGTATTACACTAACACTATTCTGCCGAAACTGATTGAAGACAGCAACAAGTTAAAGTCAAATGATTTAATTTTTCAACAGGACGGCGCGCCGGCTCATACTTCACGTCTTGCGCAATACTTTCTTGTACAATACAGGCCAGATTTCATAAAAATGGAGATTGGTCTCCTAATTCTCCCGATTTTAATCCACCTGATTCTTTGTCTGGAGACCCATGTTGGAAAAGTATCGTGCTTTCAAGCCCAAACCCAGAAACACAATGAAATTAAAGGCTGTTCTTCAAGAGATCTGGAAAGACCTACCACAGCAGTCCAATGACAGCACAATTTTATCTGCAAGAAAAGACTTCTGGCCGGCATTAAAGCCCAGGGCGTTCATTTCGAGCACATATTGTATCACAATATCAGAGTCGTCATCATCTAACGGCCTTTTTCAGGGTCAGCACATTTTCAAATTGGCGTTTCACGTTGCGTGTTAAATGAAAAAAAATCAATTTTTTCGCAACACTTGGATAACTCCGGTTCCCTTAAAAATATTTTTACAAAATTTGGTCAGCTTGTGGCTAAATCCCTCCACAAGAGAACCTTAAAATTTCAAGGCGAAATATAAAGAATTGACTAAGCTATCGCAATTGTGCGAGGAGGATATTTTTTAATGCGCACCCTGTATATATACACAGTATATACATGTATATACATACACACACACACATATAACTTTTCATTTTCATTGTTCCAAAATAAACTCAACATGAAACTTTAATGTTGTATTTTTGAAAGTTTCATTTCAAAAAGTAATTCAGGTAGAACAGATTACTTGTGGAACCTCACTGTTTATCTTGATATCCCATTTTAAAACCCAGAGTAAAGATGATATGCTGCTCGATCATGGATTGAGATCTTTCTTATGTTCTTCTTGGGCACAAACTATCCACAGAAGTAGCAGAACTTGTCTGGATCGTTCACACAGCAATGCCTAGCAGACTTTGATGATCCTCCAGTGCGATCTGAAATTGACGTTGACGTTGCAGCCATTCGTACAGGAGACAGAAGGTAGAAAGGTGGTATTGTGCTTAACGTCAAAGTTCAGAAGCTCACAAAGCTCTTTAGGACGATACGAGACACTCGAGCTACTGTCGCAATATCTAGTATACGCTGACTATAATTTGACAAATTAGACTAGAAAAAGAATTAATATTGGCGTGTAATGAATTTATTAATTACAGGCGAAATATAATTGTGGTGTTTAATTAAGTTACTAAATTCTCTCATTACAATGCTTACTAGACTGTTGAAATTACATAAAACGTAGAAATCCATTCTACTTAGTTAATATTTAACTGTATTCTCTAACATATAAGTTACATAAAAATATTATATTACAAAATTTAAGTTATATATTATATATAAAAGACATATTATGACTAAAATATTTATTAAAAAATTCTAATTCTACAAAACTGTAAAATGATGTAAGTCTCAATATCTCAGCAACAGAGGGCGATAGAGCAAAACCAAAAGCAAAAGAAAAGTATAACGTTGTAAGTTGTGCAAATTTTTAGCAGTTAAAAAAATTTCGAAATTCAAATTTTCGAAACTTATAACTAAAAAAAGCAGTTAACCTTTTCATATAACATAACAATACAGAGTCAGGAATCAATTATGTGCTTGTTTAAGACTCATCAGGCTCTTAACTAGAACCAATTAATATAAATCAAATCATACAGACTTCATGTCAACATGTGAAATTTATACGTAGCCTATGTATAACACTGAACATGCAATTAGCATCTAATTTACATGTTCTTATGTTTATCATATTTATCTTTAAAAGCATTCACTGACTCTGCTTCCACAACTTCGCTTGGCAAACTATTCCAAGCATTTATAACTCTCTGACTAAAGAAAAAATTCCTTACATCTAATCTACTTCTAAATTTACTAAGTTTATATATATGTCCCCTTGTGTTTCTGTTGTTTGATAAATTAAACCAAATACTATGGTTAACTTTTCTGAAGTATTTGAGTATCTTAAAAACTTCTATTAAATCTCCTCTAGTTCTTCTCTCACTTAAAGAGGTTAATCCTACAAATTTTAATCTATTCTCATAACTATGTTTTTGACAGTCAAATACCAGCCTTGTTGCTCTGGCTTGTACCCTTTCTAATTTATCGATATCTTTCTTAAGATATGGGCACCAAGCCTGAACGCAGTATTTAAGTTTGGGCCGTACAAGAGCATTATATAGCCTACCACAATATCTTTATTTCTACATGTACTTGTTCTTTTAATCATTCTTAATACACAATTAGCACTATTTACAACTTTATTACAATTCTCACTAAATTTAAAAGAGCTATCCACAAAGACTCCTAAATCCCTCTCACTGTTTGTGGATTTTAGTTTAATATTGTTCAATGTATACTCAATTTCTAAATTATTATTCCCTATATGCATAACTCTACATTTCTCAGCATTGAACTCCATTAGCCAATCCCTAGACCAGTTCTGTAACATTTTTATATCATACTTTAAAATCTCAGCATCTTCAATGTTGTTTACTATCTTTGCTACTTTAGAATCATCTGCAAATTTACTAAATTTAGATACAATATCGATGTCAATGTCATTGATGTAAACTAAAAATAATAGAGGTCCTAAAACAGAATCCTGTGGCACACCACTCTTCACTGCTGCCCATTCCGAGAACTGGTCCTCGACACACGCCCTTTGTTTTCTATTGCTTAACCAATTACGTATCCACTTTAAAAGTTTGCCCGTTATTCTATGTGCTTCCAACTTACTAAGTAATCTTTAATGTGGAACTTTATCAAACGCTTTAGCAAAGTCTAGATATAAGATGGCTATGTTATCTACTTCCTTTGTAATATATTCTAAAAAATCTAGCAAATTAGTTAAACGCCCACTAATAAAACCATGCTGACTATTTCTAATTAAGTTATATTCTACCAAGAAACTAATTATTTTATCCTTAATAGTACTTTCAAATGTCTTACCGATTATGCTTGTTAAGCTAATAGGCCTATAATTTTCTGCCTTATCCCTATTTCCCTTTTTATGAATTGGTACAACATTTGGCATTCTTAAAATCTTGAGGAACCACCTCTGTTTTCATTGAAGCTTTTAGTAGGTTTAATAGAGCTGGTGCTAATTCATCTCTTAGCTCCGAAATCAGTTTTCCATGAATCTCATCTGGACCTTGACTTTTATTGACATTTAGCGAATTTAATTTATTTATAACATCATCAATATCAAACTCAATATTATGTAAGGAGCATTCAAAGTTACCTTTGAAAATCCTAGCCGGTACTGGCATATTAACTAAATCTTCTTCCACAAATACAGACGAAAAATATTTATTAAAATAGTTTGCAGTATCTTTGTTATCTTCTATATTCATCTCTTAAAAGGACCATCTTTTTAATAACCTTTTTGTTAGCATTAGCATAAGCAAAAAAACTCTTTGCATCATTTTTTATATTACGAGCTAACTGTTTTTCAAATTCTAACTTGGCTTTTCTATTTTCTGCAACAGATTTATTAAGCTTTCACAGTATAATGATTCTTCATTATTACTATTTTTATAATTGTTCCAAGCATCTTTTTTGGCTTTTCTTTTTCTTCTTACCTTTTTAGTAGCCCACTTGCATCTATCTCTATTTTTGGCTTTCAATTTCATAAGCTCATCACGAATCATCCTGAGACCTGTGTTAATATTATTCCATAAGCCCTCTATGTCATCGTTATTATCATTATCACTTCAAACCATAAATAAATTTCTATGCTGAATATTTCTTTTAATTTCTTCATAATTTACTTTAAAATAATCAAATTTTTGGACTTTCCTACAGATCCAACTGCACTGAATTACAAAGTTAATGGTTAGATGATCATTTGTCTCAAAAGGTTCACCTATAAGTACATCCTTAATTATTTCTTCGAAGCACAAAACAAGATCAAGGAAATTTTTGCCTCTAGTAGGCCTATTACAATACTGTTCTAAAAATTATTATTTATACATTCTATAAATAAGTAAGATTCATCTATGTTTTCTCTATTTCCCCAGTCCAATTCAGGATAGTTAAAATCACCCATTACTACAACCTTCTTATCATACAATTTATCAAACACACTAAACATAGCCTCGTCATTAGTTTTTGAACTATCTGGGGCTCTATACATAACACCAATAATAAGATTAATGTTCTTACACCTGATATTACACCAAACACTTTCTTTAAAGTTAGAAACACATAAATCATCAACTTGACGTGGGTTCAATTCATTTTTTATATTCAGCAAAACGCCCCCACCTCGTTCTTGACTAAATCATTTCGATCACATCTAAATACACTGTATCCACTAAAACTAATTTCACTTTCACTAATATCATCAGACAACCATGACTCACTGATTCCCAAAATATCTATATTTTCAACTTTAATCAACAACTCTAGTTGAGACATTTTATTTACAATACTTCTGGAATTAAAGTAAACACATTTTAAGCTATTATTAACATCTAAAGGCGACGACAATAGACTCGGCTCAGCAGATCCAAAGTTTTCATCTAGTTCCGAGGTGCAAACACTACCACATCGGCTCCATTTACGTTTTTTATTAACTTACCTCTCTTAATTCTCACATCCTTATCACCCTCGTCTCTCAATTCCTTCAATTTATTTCTTAGTACCTTATCCTCAGCTTGTTGCTTCCTAGTTAGATCAGGCACACAATATACCCTCCTGTATTCCTCATACTCCTTCAGGTTTTTGGACTTCCCCAAAATTTCATACTTTGTTTCGACATTGCTCAGGCTAATTCTGATAGGTCTGACTTTATCTGATTTTTTCCCCAGTCTACCTAGGCATACTACTGTCGTTCTTCCTTTTGGTCCAACCAGTTTGACCAGAATGTCCTCTATGACCTCTTTGTCATTATCTCCCTCCTCTATTCCCATTATCATTAAATTCTTCTTATGCCTTTCAATCTCTACCCTTTCAAGTATGTCCTCACTTCTCATTGATTCTTTATTTGCCATGTCACTACTACTTTCTGCTAGCTTTCCGCTGTTCTCCACTAACGTTTTCACTTCTACACATGATTCCAAATTCTTTACACTTTGCACTACTTGCTGTAACTGCTTCTTCATCTCTCTTTGATCCTCTTCTATTCTACTCTGCCTTTCCTCCAATACTGACATACCCTTCAGAAGTTTAATATATTTTTTATATAACTAAATTATATTTATTTATTTATTTATTTCTAAATTTTTATTTAATTATATAGCTAACAAGCAGTTAATCTTTTAGCTAATAAATTTTTGTTATCATTTTTAAACTAAGTTTTGCCCACCTCTACAAACAGCTACTGATATAGCACATAGCAGTACAGATATCATGCGCTAGTGTAGGAAAGGATTTAGAGTTAAAACAGAGAAAGACAAAAGCCCAGATAACATACTGCAGGCCCATGTAAAAATGGGTTTACAATTAGCGACAGATACATAGCAGTACACATAAAATAATGTAAGATCATGCAGGAATGAGCTAACAGTTAAAACAGACAGAGATAAGACAGTACAGCTAACATACTGCAGGCCCACGCAGGAATGGGCTTACAGTTAAAAGAGAGATATAACAGTACAGATAACATACTGCAGGCCCACGCAGGTATGGGTTTACGTGGGTTGCGCTCATCGTCAGTTGAGTCATCTGAATTCAGGTCACCTATCCCATAATTCTCTGCAGACTTGACCTTTTTCTTTCTCTTCTCTGCCTCAGGAGTGAGATTATAGCTGCATGATAATAGCAATAACTGTACAATCTTATAAAGTCAATTGCGCGTATTAATATATTTAGTATAATCAGAATTTTTTTAACAAAAAGAATATTTTTTGCTCTGTCATTTAAAAAAAATTTCAATTGGATTTCACACAAGACTGGCAAAGCTAATGTTAGCGTTAGTTTCCCCACTCGAAGCGATGTCAGTGAGGGTCGAGCCCCAGGATTTGAACCCCACACACACATACAGAAGCATATACTATTCTCCTTCTTGCTTAAGTTTCTGATTTTGAAGTTTGTGTTTGTTTCCTTTCTTGCCATGATTATTAATAAATTATAATCATCGCACATATAAATTGTACAATGCAATTGCATTCAGAGAGAGAGCACGCGAGAGAGTGAGAGAGAGAGAGAGGTAGAGCGAGAGGAGAGACGAGAGAGGGAGGTAGAAAGAGAGAGGTAGAGCGAGAGATATATATATATATAAAGAGAGAGAGAGAGAGAGAGAGAGAGAGAGAGAGAGAGGAAGGAGATAGAACACAGTGTACAGGAGAATGGTTTGCTGAAAGATGTAGAAGGAAGATTGCCCGGGAATTAGATGAATAAATAACTTAAATTCAATGGCAAATCAGATCAACTGATAATACATAAGAAGCCTATAGCCATTAATTAAAAGAGAATAGATACTTGTCGGGATTGTTGATGTTCTGCGGCACACCAGAGAAGACTTGATTTAATTGAGGAGCAGTAGAACTGTCATAGCCAAAAGTGACAGCCACTCTACTAGCACTGCCAGCACCACAAGTCGTCTGTAACTTGTTCAACCTAGCAGCAGCATTAGCTGTAGTAGACACGTGGGTGGAGCTATGTGACGACTCACCTGACGTGTCCTTCACCTTCATAAAACAGTCAGTAAATTTAATTTTAAAATTCCACCCTATATCTCAATCAACAGCAATTCTTCAAATCTCTCTCTCTCTCTCTCTCTCTCTCTCTCTTAGTGCATTTACCACTTGCAGGTCCATGGTATATAACGCCTCAACTCTTCTGGCTGGAGCCAGTGGCAATGTCGGTTAGCTGTTTGACTGCGGATCAGTATGTGCGGGGTTTCAAAACCTGGGCTCGCCCGTCACTGACATCGCTTTTTTCTTCTCTGTCTTCCGCGTCTTAAAAGCGAAGTTCACGCAGACATACGACTGGAAGAGAATGTTTTGATCAGAGGACTACTGTCTCTCTCTCTTAGTGCACTGCCTACTGGCAGATCCATGGTATATAACGCCTCTACTCTTCTCTGCCTTCCACTTTCCTCTTCATGTCCACATTTGAGTGGGTCTTTAAACATACCTAATCTCGGCCTACCCCTGCCTCTTTCTCCTTCCATTCTACCTTCTATGACCTCTCTTATAGACCTTCCCCCCTTAGAATGTGTCCTATCCAACTCTTCTTCCTATTTCTTAATACATTTATCAACTGTCTATCTGTACCAACTCTCTCCAGAACTTTCTCATTTGTAACCTTTAGAGTCCAGCTAATCCTCTCCATTCTTCTCCAAATCCACATTTCCAATTCCAGTTTCCTAATATCTTCCTTCCTAATGTCCATGTTGCACATCTATATAATAGCGTAGTCCATACCAAAGTATTCACTATCTTTATCTTTATGGTTTCCTTTATACTCTTTGTTAAGAGTTTTTTCCTTCTGTCCAAGACTAGCTTTGATTATGCAATCCTACTACAAATTTCTGTCTCGCATTTCTTATCGTCTGTTATGGTATGACCTTGATAATAGAATATCCTTACTTGTTTCACGCTCGTACCATTTACTGCGATATTGACTTGGACTCTTCTCTGGCACACTCTCATCACTTTTGACTTTTTGATGTTGATCTTCATACCATATTTCAGTGCCGTATCATTCAGACTATTCATTATCTTCTGCAGTTAATTTTCACTTCTGCTACCATTATTTGATATCTGCAAATCTCACAACTTGTAGCAATTTACCCTCTACTTGTATTTCCACTTCAATGTCTTCCATGGCCTATTCCATCATTACTTCTGCGTAAATGTTAAACAACGGCAGCAAAATGCTACATCCTTGTCGTACTCCCCATTGCGTAAATGTTAAACAACAGCAGCAAAATGCTGCATCCTTGTCGTACTCCCCATTCTATTTCACCTTCTTTGGGCATTCCTGTTGGATTTTGATTAAAGCTCTTTGATCCATGTCCAAGTTTTGATATTAACATTTAATTAAGCATCTCACGTGTTGCCTCACACTGAGCTATTATATTAAGATTGTGTACTTGATATACCATGAATTACAGCGCTTTTTTACAGCATCTCAGGCACCCAGTCAGCGATCCAGGCCTGGATGCTTTTGAAATACTAGAAAATATGCTGCATTCCAATGAATCCCCAGCAGATAGATACACTCGCCTAAAGCTAAAAGACTAAAGCCCACATTGTACTTCAGTTTATGTCTCAACTGCATCTACTCGATGCCAGACGATCACTGGATTTAAAGCATACAAGTATTGATACGAAGTCAGAAACCCTGCCCATATTGCCACACTGTCTGAGCCAGTGAATCAGCTCGAGGCTACACAAATGGTAACAGAATGATGTGCGAGGCTGGCAGCATCAGTTAATCTTGTAAATTTACATCAAGAGAAAGATTAGCGCATATCTTTGCAAGTCCTAGAATTATTCCTACTGAACACTGAAAGGCTGCCCTATCTAATTTATGACATGAGATCAATTACAAAGTCTAACTAGCAAATCAAGGAGTTGGAAAGCAACAACTCAAGGAATCAAAATATTAAAGTACAGCTAAAAAGTCAGTCATGTAAAAAGGCTCAAAAATAATGAATTGATTTTCCTTTTTGCTTTAAATTTGAAGCTAAGCAAAATCTGATATGAAGTCAAAAGATTCAATTGACTCAAAGCCAATTCAAATCAATATCAATTCAACTATTACAAAAAGACACTAACCAGATTGCTACTGTTGTTCTGCAGTAGTCTGAGTTTCTCTAATTCGACCTTTTTCTGTTCCTCTAACTCTCTCTCCCTCTGTCTCTCTTTCTCCCTCTGTCTCTCAATTACCATTCTCTCTCTTTCCTCTCTCTTCCTTCTCTCCTCCTCCTCTCGACGTTTCTCTAACTCCTAAAATGTATAAAATATTCAGGTTCGATAGTATTCAGGTATATTACATAACATTTAAATTCAGAACAACCCAACACAAAATATAAGATATATAGAAATAACACACTACGATGTCCACGCTTAACAAAAATATTATTAACATTTCTTCTAATGCTGCTATACTACATCAGTTGACTCAAATGCATATTAATTTAATAATAATAATAATAAAGATCCGCTTCCTCATACAAGGATGATGTCAGGGACGTCCTCATCACATGTCACCACAAATCGATTCACCCCGAAAGATCTGAAAAAACATGTGCTGAAGAGAAAGAAAAAGATCCTAAACGGTGCTGGTCCGGTGATCAAAAAAACATTCTGGCAGGATGAAAAAAGTCTATGGTGGGAAGGATGTGTTTTCAACCTACAACATAAAGTGGAAGTAGTAGAACATGAGCAAAAAATAATATATTGATTGGTAATAATATATTGTGTATATTATATTGTAGACTGTACTAGTTTGGATATTTGAAAATTTTATGCAGTAATTCATTTAAATACCTTTAATATATTATTTATTTATTTAATGATATTATTATTTTTATTATAAATAACCTCTTATTACAGAAAGCACTGAGACTTTAACCACTGTGCTTTCACAAATCACACACAACCACTGCTGAAAATACTGTAAATCAAGTAAAGTAAAACTTTCTAGCAAACAATCATATTTAATATTATTTCTAAATTTAAGTATTTCATAGTATTCTCTGGTTCCAGACAAGTGTAAGTGGTTCAAAATTATTAAAATGTTTAATGTATTACTACATTTTCATCATCTAAAAAAACGCCATCATTTCACGAGCTATCACTGATAGTGATTTACAAACGACAATGTTACACAGCTTGTTTTAGGCTGAAACTCTTAAAAAGATTACATTTAATCCAAAAAATCTGCACAAAGAATGAATCAATCACCTCTTGTTGTTGCCTGGTCCTCTGCTCTATATCAGCCAGCCTCTGTTGCTCAGCAATGCGTTGTTTCTCTTGCTCAGCTCTACGACAACGGTCAGCATTACGATTCTGCTCAATGAGCCGCCTGCGTCCCAACTCTTCTTGTTCCTTCTTCTTTAATAACTCTTTTTCTTTCTGTTCCTTTTGCTCCTAAACAGCAACATAAGACTTGAAAGTAATCAAAAGCCTTTCTATGGTCTAGACTTTAAAGCACCCTCTGGTCCTGCAATGTAAGGATGTCACTTTAAATTTAACTTCAAGGTTGTATATTGTTTAGAAAATTTCCCTTTTCGCGAGTAACTGAATTTTATTATAAGACCAGACCAACGAAGGCACTGGGAAAGAACCGCCTAAGGTGACCGTATTTTACGGGGTAAGTACATGTCTTTTGTGTGGCATTTGTGTGGCATTTGTGTATCAGTTGAGTTCATCTTATAGAATTTCTTTTGTTTTAAAGATTTTGCATACAAAAATTAGCCCAGCTTTTGAAACCGGTTTGTGAAGGGAGGTGGCTCCAGTTTAGTGAATTTTGTGGTAGGGCAAGCTCCATTCTTAGGCTGACCCTGATTTATTGTTAATTGACCTTACCAGGGAATTGATGAGGTACGAGAGACCTTAGGTGTTACAGTTACGGCTATTGAGTTCTTGTGGGGTCCTATTTAAAATCTGTATAAAACGGTTGAACCGTTTCATGACCTGAACTATGCTACGTGCAATACGAATCTGAGACAAGGTATTTAAAAAAAATTAAATCCTAGATACTTAGACACAGGTGCAAAACTTAAGAATTAATACATAATCCGACTCATTTGGTAGTAAGTATTTAGGACCAGTTCTGAATTCTATTCGGATGAAGCTCTGTTTGCTGATATATTTGTGTTATACAGAAGCCATGTAATTGGCATCGGTAAGGAAAATCTCATTGTGAAAATTATATCGTGTATATCATATCGTAGGCTGTATTAGTATGGATATTTTAAAATTCGATAAAGTAATTCATTTAAATATCTTTAGTGAATTAGACCCCTAATCATTTCAAAAGCTCTTCCATAGGTGACTTTCTTAAGGTTGAACCCGGTCCAGGATTTGTTGGTATCTTAAACTACCTTTTAGATATTGCATTTCCTGTTAAGTCAAGGACGACGGTATCCCGCTAGGTACCATCCGTGACAGGTAGCATATGTTTAAAAAAATTAATGGCTGAATTAGTAGCACAATTGTTTGATTGGCAAGATATCACAGTTTCAAATCCCACCAGCTCGAGTATCTCAACCAATATCCTTGAAATATAAAACAACTAAAACAACGTTTAACTTAACGTTGTTGTTGTTGTCGTATCAAACAGTAACCTGTTTCTTGAGTTTCTCAAGGCAGATCTTCTCTTGATCAGCTCTCCTACTCTCCACCAATCTCTGCTTCTCCTCGCGTCGACTGTCACACACAATAACTCAGCTGCTTGACAAATGTCAACCCTCTTACATGCTACTACAACACCAAGTAAAAGATAATATCAATTTAAGCATCAAACAAATTCATTAATATATAATGCATATTGTTTTCTCCAACCGGTTCGTGACTATAAAGGATTTGCCATTGAGAAAAGGATCACATATATAAAGTAACAGAGGTAAATACTGTCCACTAAACAAAGGACATATATTAAACTTTACATAAAACGTCTCATATTATACAACTTTTGTGTTTCTCAAAATAATCAGTAAAATGCAACATATTTTTAGGAAAATTTAATGTCCGGATCTTCATCTGAAGGTAATGTCAGTCACGAAAGTCAATCAAAAATTCACAATTTATAGAAGACGCATTGTGATACAAGCTAAAACATACACTCTAAGCTGTTCAGCCAGTAAACGTTTCTGTTTCTCTTTATTATTGGCAGCCTCCAATAATCTCTTCTGCTTTTCCTCCAGAGCTCTCTGCTTATGCACTAATATCTCCTGAACAACACACAACAGTGCTCATCATTCCCTCGCTGTACAATACATAATAATAGGAACAGAATGGTATACAGCTAGTTGTATGTTAGGTTAAAGCCATTGTAACTGAACATAAATTTAAGTCTGAAACCTTCAAGTGGAATGCAAAGAAATGAATATGGCAAATAAATACAAAAGATGGAATCGTACAGAGAGAAATACCACTAGTATCAGGGCATACAATATCGGCTATTGTAATAAGATCATATAATATGATTCCAATTCTCAAAAAACTAGCTTTGAAATTAACTGTAAATTATGCTGGCGGATATGAGACAGTAAAAATAAAACAACACAAAGAACAGTTAGTTATCTGACATAAAACATCCATGCAATTTAAGTAAAACTTTGCTAATAAATCACAAAACTAAACAGCAGTTTAAAGCTAAGGAAGGAGGTTATTACAAAACTAAAAATACTGTAATTATACAGTACCAGTTTTCAAAAACCCTGGAGGAAATTGTCTATTATTGAAATATTCTTTATGAACTTTTTTCTTATATTTACAACAGAAAGTGTGAAATTTCACAAAAATATTATTGCAATAACTACACAACATTTTCAGTTATAGCACTTTTCAGCAAACCACGCAAAACTTTCTAGATCTGATACCCGCATTTACTAATGTTTTTTTAATCAATTGATCATTTGTTGTAGGTTAAACTATTACTCAGAATTCTTGGTTTTCGCTAAAAAATTTTCCGCGGTTATTAACTACAAGGTCAACCGCCAAAATTCCGCCAATCATAGCGCTGTTCTTCAGGCTGGTCAGCCAATCAACTTACTTCGTAAACAAAGCCAGAATATTTTTTCTATGTCAGTGGTGTAACTAATCAACTAAGTAAACACCCGAAAATAGGAGCGCAGCTATGCATTACTATACACAGTAATTCAAGCTTACAGAATACCAAATGGTAACTAAACAGTAGTTCATGCAACTGCTGAGGTTTAAACAATTGATTATCTCACTAGTAAATAAGAATATTAGTCTACAGCTTAACTGTGGGTCCAAATCATATAACAATTCCAACGAATTTTATCCTCAACTTTATCTCGATATACGAATGTGTTATGAAAGCATATCATTTTTTCCGCCTGTTTCTCACACTATTGATTTGTGTTAATTTCAAACTGAGACTTTAAAACACGAATTTGCGATGTGATAACACTTTCAATAAAATATGATACAAACAGCTACAATTAAATTACAGCAATGACAATTTTCAACAAATATGATACAATTTTCAATTTAATACCAGCTTTTACAAAAATTTATTTCAACAATAAATGAATAAAACAAATATGTAAAAAAAATCAAATTTATAAATTTTTTTATTGTAATTGCTAAAGGAGGAAATGTTCAGCTGAAGACTTGAAAGAAAGACAATTAAAAATAAGGAAGGTTAGAGCTGATTTGATCAGAATTTTTCCTACATTGCAGGCAAAGAGAGGATTGGAAAAATTGAGAAGTGCCGTTTGTCTACCAGTAGGCAGTACAATGAGAGAGAGAAAGAGAGACAGAGAGAGAGAGTACAAAAGGGTTTAACAACTTGACGGAATTTTTTTATCACAAAATCTTATTCTGATTTATGTAAGAAACACAAGTAAGTAAAATCTTGCAAGAGAAAAGTGCCATCCCAGCAATCAGACGCTAATGCTGAATAACAAAATTTCAACACAGTTCCTGATACATTAAAAGGATAACGGTTAAGTGAATGAACCTGAGCTGTAGGTTTGGCAGGCTGAGCTTTGGTGATCCAGGACTTCATGTTGGGATCAGCACACTGATTGACAGGTCTGCATTTCCAGTCAAACACACGTGCCGACGGCTTTTTCTGACTGGACGAGTCACTGTTTATTGCAGCGATGGCTGGTGTTGTTAACTACAGATAAAGTAGTTAATTAAAGAGTTAGTAAAGATAAAGATAAAAACAGTTTCGAAGAGCAACCAGAACTTAACTTCGATAAAGTAAAAGAGTAATCAGAAAAGCAAAGTTAAGTAATCAGATAAGCTATATCTTAATTTAAGCAATTCAGCAGAAAACTAATTTAACAAAACACTTATCTACAGTTATCTTATCTACTTATCTCATATCTACAGTTTAAAATGTGGTCATTATTAATATCTACAGTTTAAAATATGGACCTAGAATCCTAGCTTATATAAGCAGAGTCGTTAGTCAAAGCATTGTCAATGCTTAAAATATATCCTATTAGTCAAGTTGACGCAGAGTCAATAAAAGCAATTAGTTAATGCAATTGTGATGATTAGTGTCTTAGTTATTTATCGATTTATGATGAAAAATGGCTAAAAGAATTTATACGGTCCAAGTATGAATTATATAAAAAATAGCATGAAAAAATTATTGTATCTAATTGTATCGATATGAAAAGCTGTTCAAATTTTCATTGTGCGTTAGTATTGTTTCAGAAGGCCATTAATGAGATCCAATGCATCCTGACATTAAAACAGAGGTATTACGCTACACTTGTCAAAATCAATTAATGAATAAAAAGAGACTAGAATACCAATAGCTAGTTCTTACCTTACGCTGAGAACTGATAGGAGGTTTAGATGACTTGTTAGTGCTATCTAGAAACAAGCAACAAACCATGGTAGAAAAGATGCAATTCATGGACAAATAAACATCTAAGAAATGACTGAAAGAAAATACACAAATTTTAATTGTTAATATCGTTCGCTGCTAAATAAATACTTCCCACTCATCATTATCATCTTCTTCTCTTGAATCCCAGTATAACTAGGGTCGGGATACGAAGAGAAACCATTCCGTTCATTTTAGAAAATTTTGTAGCAATTTCTGGAGCCTAGGCGCTCCCCAACCGAATGCCATTTCTAACGCTGGTTTAAATCTTAGTGCTTTGTCGCCTTCTACGATACATGCAGTCCTCGTTTTATCTATTCTTCAGCGACCCGGACACAACACGGGTGCAAGACTTTCCACTCATTTATTTCAACCGCTGGTTCCTGCTCACTAATATAGTGATATGAACAATTAATTAATTGATCAAAAGAATTAACGTGGCAATATTCTAACCCACTGCAATAGTGGCAGCAACATAGTACATAGTAAAGTAGTATAAAATAACATACTAAAGAAGAATGCAGGGGAAAAGAGTTACTGGTAGACAGAGAAAAAAAATACGTTATTCCAAAACAAATTTGTATACAGAGGAAGAGAAGAGGTGAAGATAGAATTGACTGGACGAATTGTTTGCCACGCGTTTGCCGTTAGGTACACTTAGAGAGACAGTGACACAATGACAGTGAAGTAGAAACAGTGATTGATTTTATTTGATAGCACTGGATAGCTTTGCAGATTACATAGAGCTACAACAATCTCATAGGACAACAATCATAATTATCAGTTATATAAATTAAGCAATTGACATCCTTGTTAATACAAGAGTAGAATAATCTTAAAATATGATAATGGGACAAGATTTAGCACGCCTGATATAGCTTTAAGTCAAGTGAACAAATTTAAGCCACGTTGGGCCCAGTTAGTACTTGAATGGGTGACCATATTGGAAGCCCGAGTGTTGACAGATTTGAATAGAAAAAACCCATAGGATGCCGGAAGGTTATTCTTAAATCGGCACCGGCTGCAATCAGGCAGCCGACAAAAATTAAAGGTAAAATTACTAACAACCATTGAAAGTAAGAATATTCAAAAATTATAATACTATTCTACAAATAATATTATAAGATACCCATCACAATGTTTTGGAATAGCTCTACTAAAATTGTAGTCAACATATAAAATTAATAAAATCAAGGCAAATAAAAATTAAAAGTCAAGTTTAATTTAAAGCTCATCAGGCAATCATGTTAGCATTCAAACAGTCCAGCAGCAACAAGCATATTTATTTCTAGATGTTCTTACCTGCAGGAGTCACGAACTGTTTCCTTCTGGTTGACTCATTCTTCGCCAAGTCCTTCATACAGTCACAAATTACATAATTACGATACTACACACAATAAGAATGCTTCCACCTTGCAGCAAAACATCAAGCTGTAAAAGCTAATATGACAAATATTGGCTGGAGCCAATGGCGAAGTCGGTAAGATACTCGACCGCGGATCGGGTTCAAATCCTGGGCTCGCCCGTCACTGTCATCGCTTTCGAGTGAGGAAACTGACGTTAACCTTAGCTTTACCAGTTTTTTACAAATTAGATGGTCGGCTGTAAAGTTACTTCCTTAAAATACAGTTCATAATATAATGTATAATGCTTTTAAAATTTCTTAATACTAATAATCATTCAAATGAATTGCTGAAGATACTTCCTTTTAATGCGATGTTATGCCACATTTTACAGGATCAACATGGAGACGCTTAGACAAGAAAATGAAACATAAGGTTGGATATCTTTCAGCCTGACGCCGCCAACAAGTGTATACAATTGATTTTTTATGAGATCCTCAGGATGAAAAACTCATATGGCACAGTCTCGAACTCGCAACCTCTCCTTCAAGAGACGACAGTTCTACCACTCAGCCACAAGGTAGAAGATGATGGTAGATATCAAAGAGAAAATCACGTTGCATGTTTTTAGGATTGAATGACACCGACCTCAGCCCTATTTCTAAAATAACCAACAGTCTAAAGTCTTTAGACCCTTGTAAATGATGCAGAGCAGGGCAACTATTAAGTAACTAATAACGACTTACGATTGATTGACAGACTTATTGCAAAGTTCTAATGCTAACTTGCAATCCATTCCTGAAACAAAACCTTGAGAATGACTGCTCATTCCTTTAAAAAATTGCAAATATGTAGCATCAAAACTACAGTAGCCTATTTTGTAGTTTTAGATATATTCATAAACTAGTTTAAGGTCCTTCGTTTTCGAATTTGATTAACAAAACGCAAATGATAGACTGGTGTCTTGGTATAATTTTACCCATTTTTCAAAATGAGAAGATTTAAAGACTTTAGACTGTTGACTTTTTAAAAGTCCTTTGCTACAAAACAACTTGGCCTAAACCAATCTAAAGTTTGATGGTGATTTAAATAATCTGAAGTTCACCTTAAATATATAGCACAACAGAAAGCTCTCACCTTCTGTTCATGAATGTTTCCCATACAGATAATATAATTTGTCATAAAAAGCTAAACTTCTAAAGTAACCTCACCTCAACGTTTCCATGATGGACAGATCTCTTTCTCGTTACTCTTCTAGCACCTCCCGTTGTCACCTCGGCTGATTCCGATTTAACCGGCACTCTGGATGCTGTAGGAATACGAGATTTACGACTCGAATCGTCAGCTAAGAAACTAGAACTTTGACCTAACCTAGATAAAAAACTAGAACTTTTCTCTGACTCAGACGAGCTAAGCTGAGAAGACAAAGAAAAGGATGAATCATACTTAGCTTCAGTTGATTTCTGCACTACACTATTAGACATGTTAGAAGCCAACCTTAGGACAGATTCTATACTATCAGACTTGATATTAAACTCAGTAGAAAATTTGTATTTAAGTTTTACTTTCCTTGCACTGCTAGAACTCTGACTAGGCAACTGCTTGATAAGACTACCATGATTAGATTCTATCAACTCTTTCATTTCTACACGAGACTCAGCTGAATGAATTGATGCCAGACTTGCACCTCTCCCAAAAGATGTCATTTGTTTCACCTCTACCGAACTCTCAGACCCATCAACAGCCTCTAGCTGAGAATTACCATCACCCTTTGATTTACAGTGATCTTTAGAGCATCGGTACAAACCACTTAAAGAACTTTCTTTATTATTGTGACTGAAAGGAACATAAGACTGACTTGAATTAATAGAACATTTGCTTTTCTGTGAAAACATCTTAGAATGTTTATCTGAATCAACTGATAATTGAGAATCATTACCGGATTTTATTACAAAATTTGAATATTCCATAAAACCCTCAGAAGAAATGGATGATGGACAAAGAATATCCGATTTTTCAATGGATTGCTCTGAAGAACCTTCATCATTTACATGAGAGCTTTCACTTGACCTCAAAAATCCACTAGCTATGTCTTTATGTGGCTTCTTCAAAGTCTTACATACAGATGAAATTCCACAAGCATCTTTCACAGTAAAGTCAAATTTGTCCAAAAGTTCAGCTGACTTTGGAACCTCCGAAATTCTTAATGTAACCTTCTTGTCCTTTTTAACAAGAGCATCACTTTTAATACTTTCTTGTTCATTAATTTCAACATATGACACAGCTGATGACTTGGCAATGACTCCATTAACAGTGCCAGATATATCAGCAGTTAAGCTAACATTAGTGCTCAATTTATTAACAGTTTCAATACCAATAGCATCAGCCATAATTGTACTATACATACTAACTGCAACAGAACCATCAAAACTAGCAGCGGCATTACTAGCGGGTTTACCATCTCCAACCTCAGCAATGCCAGCAGTTCTAGAGAAATTGGCTGTATTGGTTTTGTTGCGAAGTCCATAAGTAGTAATACCAGTTAAAATATGGTCTCTACTACCAGTCATATGCTCATCAACGATAGCCATCTTTGTACTTGATCTAGAAGATCTGGAGGAACGTCTGGGTATGGTTGAGACGCCAATCACACCGTTTACGTCATAACATTTTAACTCACTACCAGTTTTGTTATCTGCTAGAATATTAACCGCACGGCTCATGTCTTCACTGCCTGTTTTGTTATCTGATAGAATATTAACTGCACAGTTCATGTGTTCACTACCTGTTTTGTTATCTGATAGAATATTAACCGCACGGCTCATGTCTTCACTACCTGTTTTGCAATCTGATAGAATATTAACTGCACGGTTCATGTTTTCACTACCTGTTTTGCTATCTGATAGATTATTAACTGTACGGTTCATGTCTTCACTACCTGTTTTGCTATCTGATAGAATATTAACTACACGGTTCATGTGTTCACTACCCATTTTGTTATCCGATAGAATATTAGCCACAAGGTTCATGTGTTCACTACCCATTTTGTTATCCGATAGAATATTAGACGCAAGGTTCATGTGTTCCCTGCCTGTTTTGATATCTGATAGAATAATAGCTGCATGGTCCAACCATTTATTACTCAGCAGATCAGCAACAGGACAACATTCTCTACTGGAAGACAGATTACAGCTGCTACACGATGAGCCAGTAGCACCAGGCACGCTACGAGTGGCACTGGTGGATAATTCATTACCGTCCAGCTCACTAAATTCCCTGTCCACTTTTGCTTTCTTGTTATCCTTGTCTACACCATCTGGCGTGCGTTCAACCTTTAAAGAATTTTTATCATGATTTTGACTTCTATGGCAAGTAGCCCATTCAGTATGCTGACTGGTATTTAAATCAATGAGTTTTGTAGAAGAACAATCACGGAACATTGAGCCACTATCAGAGAGTGTAGAAGATATTGTAAAGCTGTTACTCGTCTTCTTTAGGTTGCTGCTGGGTGGTAGCTGTGAGAACCAACCTTGAGCTGGTCTGATGCTCTCTACTAACACATCTATAGACGGTTTAGAAGAACAATCAGTAAACATCAACAGTCGATCTGAGACATTAACTATGTTGTCAGAATTCCTAGAGCAGACAACCTTGAGGTTGCTTAATGATATACTTGAGCAGATATTCTTTAAACTGTCACTGTGTTTCTCAGATAAACTGAGATTTTTACAAGTTTCTTCAATTGTAGTTTGTTTGTTAACTCCTACAATATTTGCTACGTGATCACTGCTGAGTTCAGATTCAGATAAGTTCTTCTTATTGTGTTCTTCTGCAAACACAATATTGCTACCGCAATCAACCTCCAAAGTTCCCTTATTATTACAGTCATACTTCGATTTCAACTTACTAGAAAGTTCAACCGCTGATGTTCGTCTATTATTGGATCTGACGTTCAAGGCTTTCTTATTGGCCATCTCATTCGTGATCTCAAAAGTATAGTCAGAATTTGATGTTTCCTTAGCATTGCGTTCAACCATTGCAGTGATCTTATTACTATTTCTGTCACCTGATTTTCTCCCTTCATAACGAGCAGCTACAGTAGACTTTAAACTGTTCTCTTCATTGCAAACAGCTGCAATAGACATGGAAGCTTTCTCTTCATTGCAAGCAGCTGCAGCAGACACTGACGCTTTCTCTTCATTGCAAACAGCTGCAGCAGACTCTGAAGCTTTCTCTTCATTGCAAACAGCTGCAGCAGACACTGAAGCTTTCTTTTCTTTGAAAACAGCTGCAGCATACACTAAAGCTTTCTTTTCTTTGCAAACAGCTGCAGCAGACACTGAAGCTTTCTCTTCATTGCAAGCAGCTGCAGCAGACACTGAAGCTTTCTTTTCCTTGCAAACAGCTGCAGCAGACACTGAAGCTATCTCTTCATGGAAAACAGCTGCAGCAGACACTGAAGCTTTCTCTTCATTGCAAGCAGCTGCAGCAGACACTGAAGCTTTCTCTTCATTGCAAACAGCTGCAGCAGACACTGAAGCCTTCTCTTCATTACAAACAGCTGCCGCAGACACTGAAGCTCTCTTCGCACTACTCCTATCTAAAAGTTGATCATTGTTAAAAATAAACTTTGTTTGAACATTCTTTGACTCATTTTTTTCAATTTCTTGCTCAATGCAATGAGAAGCTTGGCAACTGGAGTCTCCTTCAAATAAAACGTGGTCCATCGTGTCAGATTTTTTTAGCAGTAGATTGCAAATGGTCACACTTTCACCATCATATATATCCTCATCGTCACTAATTTCATAGATAACTGGAAGATTTTTATGCGCAGAAATTCCATAGTAATTAGAAGTAGTGACAATATCAGTTAAATCATCATCTTCATCTGCACTGATAACATCGATTACATCATCATCGTCTGTGTCGCTATTGCTTTTGGGAATACTGTACACAGAAATACCAGGTGAATCATAGTCCTCACATGTGTCATCAATGGTCTCGCAATTAGATGCTGTGTTCATTATGATATCAGAGCTAGGATTATACTTTTTTTCATCAACAAGACTGTCAGCATCGAACAGATCATCACCACTAGAGTCTGATTTTGATCCGGTATCAACAACAATACAGGAAGCATTAATTAGCTTTTCTTTTCCACAACTTTTATCATAGGCATTTGTAACTGATTTCAGCACCTTATCCTGTCGTACATCAAATTCATCAGGGCTCGGTGTATTTTTCACACTTCTTGTAGCATCTAAATATTTCTCTTCCGTTGTAAGCTTCAGTGACTCACTGTATTTAGTTGCAAACTTAGGGCTGGAATTCAAAGTCAGTTCATAATCATTGAACTGTTCTAAATCTACATCATCACCACAAGAAGACTTCTCCACAGTTACACAATTAGGGAAATACGAAAACCTTCCACTGATACAATCCTGCTTCTTTTTGCATTCTTCACTTGATAAGCTTGTTCCAGCTACCTTACCTGCAGGACTGGCCACTTTAACTAGACGCTCTTCACTTGATGCAGAAGTCTGACTGTAACGATGATTCTTTGCTAGATATCCGTCAACTACAACTTCATCCTCACTATCAGTTCCATCATCATCAGCATGCTCTGATCCACCAACTCTCTCACCGTCTCGCTCCTCTATCATCTCCACTTCCTCCACTAATTTTCTATCATCCATTGCCTTAACATCATCATACTCTAATGTCAGCTCCTGCTCGTGAAATGTAGTCAACTCCTCCGCCTGAACAGCAGCATAACACAAACATTATCATAAACAAAGAATGGAAGTAGTTTAGGGAGGCAATGGTTTTAATAAAGTAAATGTACAAGTACACAATCTTACTATTGTTAATGACTCCTAGGAACTTCTAGCAGAAAAATACACTGAAAGACATCTGTACAATAATACAAAGATATAGTGGGGTCAATATTTTAATAGAGACAAAAGCAGAGAGATCATTAGTTACTCAACCAATGAAACTTGCAGATGGCTTTTGGAAACACAGTAAATGATAAATCAATATATCTAAAACAAAGTCATCTTCGTAAGAGCGCTTGTAACTCAAGAACGGCTGAACAGATTTTAATGATCTCAGCCATTTTGTATTCGCCTCCAGCAGCCCCAGCATAGTAGACAATAAACTATTTACAAAATATTGGGCTAATGACCAAACGATGGTACAAATCAAAACACGTCAAAATTAAAACATGCGGCCATCTGTTGAGTTGCTTAATAATTTACATTAAATTTAATTATTTCCACAACCCTCCCACCCCATGAATCCCTCTCCAAGGGGGTATTTTTGGGGGGTATTTTTTTGGAGGGGTTGAGGTGGAGGTTGAGTGGCATGGGGTTTGACGGAAAGAGTTTTTTTCTTTTAGGGAAAAAATAACATTGTTAAAAAAATTGGGGGATTGGAAGGGGAGGGGGCATGGGGGGTTGGGGTGGGGTAAATTAGAAAAAAGTAGTTCTTTTTTTAAAGTATTTACAAAAATTAAACATTTTTGGGTTAATAATTTCATTTCAACACATAATGTTACCCGACCTTCATTCGACTGATGCGCGGTACAAAGTTCGCAGGGTCAGCTAGTAATATATAAATGATAAATCTAATTTAAGTAAGAAACACAGCATAATGCATACCACATCAATTACGTCACCCTTCATAACTAATGTTAATGCCAAAGACTGAAACGTGAACTTAGCACATCGACTGAAAAGACAAGTATGCTACTGGACAGAAGTTCAAATATACTCCTTTTTACAATACATGTATACCATTAACTCAAAGTTAATAATCATCTAGTTACTATCCACAAACAATAGAAGGGATGACCGTAATTAAGTAGACAGCAGATTTATAAGATATATCAGTACCTTTCTCAATCTCTCTTGTCTGATAACGAGAGCCAGGAGCTGCAGGTCACTGTAAGTCTTAGGCTGAGATCTGTACCCAGGTCGCGTCCTACCAGCAGCAGCTTCCTGCCTCCCTCCCAGCCTGGCTCCAGCTCCGTGACCTTGCACCTCTGACCTCCTCACAACCACCACAGACCTCCTCCGACTTTCCTTCCACACACTACCATTCACACCCACTGCCTCTGAGCGTCTGCCTGTCGACCCTCGAGTAACTGCAGAAAGCCTGTGCTTGTGTGGAGTTGAATTATGTGATGCCGCTAAAGATGATGTTCGTTTTACAGTTTTAACTTCATCTAAAGTTGATAGTCTATGTGGAAAGGGAGGAGCCAGTAGCAGTGACATACGTCTTCTGCCATTAAAATTAGTTGCATCAGACATTCTACGAGGAACGTTAGGAGGAGCTGGTAGCAGAGAAGTTCTTCTCTTGACTCGATGGTAACTGCCAGGTATATATGATGTTCTTATTCTAACTACAGGGCTATTCATAATATCTAGCACTTCATCAACATTAGGATTGTTGGGTTCTTCAACAGAGGCACTAGCAGATGCTTCAACAAAGTTATCAGCAGATATTTTAATAGGGTCATTAGTAGGTGCTTCGGTAGAGTCTTCAGCAAGTGCTTCAAAAGAGTCAGCAGCAGGTGCCTCAATCAAGTCATCATTAGGTGCCTCTACAGAGTCATCAGCGTGTGCTTCAACAAGGTCATTAGTAGGTGCTTCGGTAGAATCATCAGCAGGTGCTTCAGTACAGTCATATGCAGGTGCTTCAGTATTATCATCAGCAGGTGATTCATTAGAATCATCAGCAGGTGATTCATTAGAATCATCCGCGGGTGCTTCGGTATTATCATCAGCAGGTGCTACAGTAGAGTCATACGTAGGTGATTCAGTAGGATCATCAACAGGTGCTACAGTAGAGTCATCAGCAAATGCTTCAGTAGAGTCATCTGCACAGACTGCAGCAGAGCCATCTGCAGGTGCTTCAGCAGAACAGTCAGTAGGTGCTTCAGCAGAGTGGTCAGCAAGTGCTCTGATTAAAACATGAACTTCTGTGACACCAGAGCTTGTGATATTAATAGTTGATTTAAGAGTATTATCATGAAGCACGCTGATTTCTGAAGCATCGGTGTGATCGTCACTTGACACTTGTGACCTACTGGAATGTTTCAAACCGGGAGTGTAGTAGTAAGAACTGACCTCAGAATATCTCTGGTTCTCCTCTGCAATGGTTTTCTCATTGTCAGCATCCAGCAAGGTTTTACCATCTACAACACTTGAGAGGCCATGATCACTGTCCGAAGAATCCTGATTATCAGTGACTTTAGTTTGAAACAGCGAAATGCATGGTGCTTTAGAGCCTTTTTGAAATATTCTCACTACCTCATTGTGAATAAAAGAATAATGGCTATCAGTAGCTGCAGAGCTGAAGCCGTAAGTGGCAGAAGAGCCAGCACTGCCTTCCTCAGGAGGACCACAGCCTTTATTAAGTATGGAAGACTCACTAGGAGTGAAGTAGAGTGTATCAATGGAAAGCTTCATAGTTTTACAATGCACATTATCTGCCATTTCATTGTTATATGCTATTCCACAAAAGATACTTCGTTGTGGATCTTCACATTTATCCATGTTAGAAGTGATAACACTAGGATTTTTTTCAGCATCTGATGGATTATTTCCACTATTGAATGAATTACGCTCTTCCACAGGAAGTTTTCTAGAATCAGTCTCAAGAGCTTCTAACTTCAAACTGACACCAGAAACTGGTTTTGAAACAGTTTTATTACACTGCAGATCTTCAATCGATTCGTAGAATTCATCAAGTAACCCTTCGTTTTCCTCAATACAACCAGGTTCATCTACTCTATTTAGAGTCATCTCATTCACTGAATCATCAGTACTTAGAGAAATAGAACTTATTTCAATTAACGAAATTTCAACAGAACTAGGGCTTACTACTTCATAAGCAGAAAGTTTACCCATATCTAGCGATGAATCATTAGAATTTGTTTCACAGCAGCCATCATGATTAAACTTTGGATCAGTAACTTTGTCGTCTGACATATTTCTACCGCTGAGGAACATGGCGTCCATCTTTGATGTTGAGGCTGCTGCTACATCCAAAGAAACTTGATTTATAGCATTATAAGAAGTATAAGTTATATTATCAACTACCAATTGTTTACCAGAAACAATAGTATCAGAAGGCGGATAGCTTCCGTTTTCAAATTGAATTATTGTATCATTATTTTTACATTCAATGATAGATTTTGACACAGCAGACAACAAACTTTCTTCAATAGGTTGTGACGCTTCATGAAACACATCAACATGAGACGGATGTGAAACATCAGAGAGAAGATCATGTTTATTGCTTCTTGATTCAGTACAGAGTTGAGATAAATTACAGTCTTTTGACACCTCATGAGACATATTTGCTGCAATACTACTTTCTGAACTACAGTTCTCATATCTTTTAACTGTTCCTGAAGTATTAGATTCATTCCCATAATTTCTACCAGTAACAGTAGCTAGATCACAGGTTACACTGTCAGCAGCTGCTGATGCAGTCTGGAATATATCATGTGCTTCAGTAGACTCTATGACCGCAAGTCTCATATCACTGCAAATAGTTTTTAATTTATCAGCAGCAGCACCATCAGAAGTTGCAGGTACTTCATCATCAGACATTTCAACCAGAGGAGTCATCTGACAAAGCTCTAATGAACTGACAGGATTGCTGGAATGGGGTTCAAAATCTGGAAAGGCCTTTACTTTATTTCCTTTATTAGACAAGTGCTTGTTAGAACTGATACTAGACTTTGATAAAACTGGTGAACTAAGCCGCATCATCTTTTGAGTTCTGCTACCCCTTGTTTTGCACTTACTATTAGTCCCTCTAAACGATTTCTTCTTCTGGGCAAGAGGGGATTTGACAGGCTGCAATTGCAAAGATGTATTTAAACGTCTTGGTCTCTTAATTGATGATTTTCTTTCAGCATTCCAAAGGTTGACATGGACATTATCATTGCATTTTTGACTAACTAAAGCTCCGGCTTCTAAAAATTCTTCTTCAGAAGCATCTGTATACTCTTCATCATCAGAATTATCATAGAGTAGTTTACCGGCAGTTTCGTGTGACTCACCAATCAGTGCATTTACTTCTAATAATTTCTTAGCCTTTCCAGCATCATCTTCTGCAGTAATTCGAGATATGTCAGCCTGACAATGATCAGCTACATTTTCAGGTAACTGTTTGCCAAACAATGTTCCAGAAAGACTTTTTTCAGATTGACTACCACACCTGTGATCTTTAAACCCTGAGCCATTGATGTCATCAGTTGAACAGAGCACAGAGCTAGCAGGCATGCAGGAATCAATAGGACTTGATGCACTTAATCCAGAGTTAACATGGTCATCATCTTCATTAGAACTAGGTGATAACCACTGAATACTGGCATTCTGTGGAACTGAACTAGGTGCACTAGACAGTCTAGATCCACTCTTCCTACATGAATTAGCCAGTGAATCATTAAACTGACTGTCAGTGGTGACACTACACCTCTCGTCCGTCGTTGAGCTGTACACACTCAGACTGCTGCAGTCCAACATCGAGTAACTACTGCACGTGTTATATGAGAGAGTAGAGCTGTTCCTTACACGGCGACTAGAAATGCCTCTTCCTTTAGTACCTCTTCCTCTCCTTCCACTAACGGGTGCAACTTTGTCTAATGAGATTCCCTCACTGCATCATTATCCATGCACACAATTATTCTATAAACTAAAACTTTTACTAAATATATTGCATCAATTGTAAACTGAACTAAAGCTTTACGGAACACTAGTCATAGAAGTCTCAGTACTCAGGAATTAAGTAGTCTCGAAAACAAAGTGGCATACTAAATAAAGAGATAATACTTGCAAATGTGGAGGATTTCATCCTACATGTAAAGTAGTTTGCCTAGATATCTACAGATCCTGAGAAAGCTATGTATGATATCACAGAGTAGTTACATATATTTCTAACTATTAACACGTCAACACATAGGTTTCTATGAAACAATTGCTAAAATTATGTAACAAATAGCCTACTATGGTTTAGAAAAATTTATAAAAACTTCTTGACATTTTTCAACAGGAGCATATACTATATAAAGTTAAAATTAATATCATTTAATTTATGTCAATTTCCCATTGACACTCCAAACTCTGCTGAATAACATACCAAAATTTATGAATATTTGCTCTATACATAATACATAATGCCCTATTTATTATTTCAAGTACTATAACTAAACAAAAGACTTTGGCTGGCATTGATAACAGTGTAATCCAACTCCATTTGCAATTACTCAGTTTAGCCTTCTTGGGTTAACAGTTATTCTCATTTTTAGACCATTAGGTATTATTTTTTCCAAGATCATCATATTCCCTTTAATCCCAGTTTAAGTAGGGTCGGGATACGAATAGACCTTCTCCACCCCTCTCTGTCCCGTACCTGAGACATACCATTGACCATCAGGCAATCCCCTATAAGCTCTTTTATTCGTAGCTTATTTTTTCCAAGATAACATTAAATAATGTGGTTAATTCAGTTGAACTACAAGCACTGTAAAATAGAATTTTCTTCAATTGGCAATAAAAAGCATGTGAATAACCAATATTATATAACCATTGAAATAGCCATATATAAGCATCACGAAAATGCTGTCTAGATAACATATCAGTTTCTATATAGTACACTTTTTAGATACTGTCATAGCTGATCAGGTTCTACTCTAATACATGGCCATTTGAATATCAGGCACGCTTGATACTAACTCCTTTAATCAATTAAAATTACCAATTGATTTGCTAACTCCTCTAATCAGTTAAAATACCAATTGATTTACTACTAACTAGTATACTCTCAAGCTCTAACCAATTGCGAATTGCTTTGCAATTAACTTTCCTAATCAATTAAAAATACCTACCTGATTAAAATGTTTTCAGCTGCTTCAGTGAACTCTTGGATAAATTTGACAGTAGCATTAGCTTCTTCTTGAATTCGTTTAATCCCAAAACATGAAATAGCTTGGATTTCTTTCCATGAATCATTCACAGGCATTTCTTTATTAGATTTCGTTGGAAGACAGAAATTAACCGCAGCCAGTGCGGCCATGCTATAATTAAAGTCACCACAGTTATAATAAAACAAGAAATGTATTTATTTCGGAGTCTTCTAAAAACATCAATACCATCATTTAATAGCTAATCTCCAAATTCTCCATTTATTTTCAAATCATCAGATGCATTTAATATTATACTAGTAAATGCCAAAAATCTACTAGGAACAACTTACAGCTTTAGAAATTACAAGTAACACTGTTAAACTGACAAGTGTGATTACTGGTGAAGTCAGATTGTCAGAGAATGTTGACATTTTCATTCTTTACAGTTTTTCAAATGACTCTTATCAGCAGTGCTGAGTAGTAACTAGTTTCAGTAACTATCGTTACTGTAACTAGTTTACTTTTTCAAGTAACTAGTGCAGTAAGTAGTTACCAATTGTCAAAAGTAACTACTGTATATTTAGTTACTTTTCAAGTAACTAATAAAGCAAATTGACAATATTTAGTTACTTTTTCAAGTAAGTAGTGTAGTAACTAGTCAATAATTGTCAAAAGTAACTACTGTAAACAGTTACTTTTCAAGTAACTAGTAATGCAAATTGCTAGTTACATTTGCGTTACTTGTAGTTTTTAAAATTTGTTTTCTTAAACACTCAAGTGAAAAATCGAAAATGAACTGTGAAAGCTTGATTAGATATATTTTAGCATATGTTGTATGGTGTTTATATTTCAAGTAAAGTATTTAATAATACTGCTGTACAAGTAAAGCTATGATTTGAAAGTATTGAGTTTTATGGAAGTGTGATCCTAGGCGGTAGCTAAGCTTGGACAAGTGATCAATGTGGATAGGCCTAGACAGGAAGGAGATAAGAGGGAGACCCAATATGGAAGTGACAACACGGACGTAAAACGTGCCAGGTTGAAAAGAGAATTAGTAGATTTGAAGGATCTCAGTAGCAGACGAATTCAACAGTAATTCAAAGAGTTTGTTTAGTAGAACTGATGGTAGTCCATCAAACAGTCGATATGAAGAGAGTGATCTGTAGATGATCAAACTGGGAAGAGTGTTCCACTGATATATTCTGACCTAGGGATTATATTAGAAGGAATCCTAGTGGGAGTAGTTGTGAGGAAAGTAAAGTATATAGTAGGAATTTAAGCTAGAGAGCATCTATAGTAGTAATTTGTGAATCGATAATAATTGTGTTTTACATGAAATGCTTTCATTTGATTTACTTAAAGTGAACAGTTTGCGTTATAAAAGTATAATTTAAAGTTCTACGAATTTTGCTTACACGTGCTATTTGAAATCGTTTCAATTTTCGTTAATTGCATAACTGTATAATCTTTTATTTCTATTAATATTAAATTAATTTTAATTTAATACGGTTGTTGGACTCATTACTAGATTAGAAGGCTATCTAGATTCAGTTATAAATCTACGACAACTACAGATTCCAATATAATTATTAAAATCAATTAATCAAATTATTAGAAATTTGGGCCCTGAAACATATAATCTCAGGATCTCATTTTACTTCAGACACAATTTTCGAATCAGGTCTTGACACGAACCAATATTATTATTTATATCTCAGAACTTGTTATTTGCTGTTGGATGTTTTGAATAATAATAAATGTTTAACATCTGTTTCCTCATCCATGGATGATGTCAGGGACGTCCCCACAGCACACATCAGTACAGATCAATTCACCCAGACCAATCTGCAAAAGAAATGTGCTGAGGTGAAGTTAGGTCCTAAACGAAAGACGGTCCAGTGATCAAAACTGGTCAGGGTAGATTGATTATGTCTACGGTGGGAAAAGATAAGTTAAGCTTGCAAGAGTACGTTGAAAGAGAAAAACAAGAGCGAAGATTCTTCTTCTCTTCTCTAAGTGCCGTGCCTCTTCCAAGCCTGAGCGGTCATGGTCATATTCCTCCATATGTCTCTGTTCATTGTTGCTCTGATCATCTCTGTTTCAGTTAGCTGCATCCATTTACTAAAACTCTTAATAAACGTCATCCGCTGTCGACCCTTACATCTTTTGCCTTCCATTATCCCTGTCACTACTGTATTTTCAACTATTTTGTTCCGAAAAGTGTGTCCGAAAAACTTCATCTGTTGTCGTCTCATTCAGTTCAATAGGTCACGACAAGTTGACATTCTTTGTAAAACACCTTCATTTTTAACGTGATCTACTTAAGATATGCATAGCATTCTTCTATAGAACCACATCTCCGTTACCTCAAGTTTCGATTCCATTACAGAAGAGATTGTCCAAACTTCACTATAACAATATTGGTTGAATATATCATTAAAGAAGTCTTTTTCAGTATCAATTTATGGCTTTTGAAAGTCTTTGACATTCTGTTATATGCCTTCTTAGCCATGTCTATTCTTCTGTTTATTTCCCTGTCACATTTGAGCGAAGATTAGCAGGTAAAGAGTTCCAGATTGTGGGTGCTGCGTAAGAAAATGAACGTCTGCCCAATGATGTTAGCATATTTGGAACAGAGAGAAGATTGGCATCGGTAGAACGAAGTGCACGTGAGGGACGATAGGGAAGAAGAATTTCAGATAAGTAAGAAGGCTTCCCAAATCGCAGAATTTTTAAAGTTAGTAGAGCTATTTTATATTTTATGCGTTGATTAACAAGGAGCCAGTGAAGACTGCGAAGTAGAAGTAGAGAAAGAGAGAGAAACTGAAGTCGAGAGGACTTGCAAACAACATGTGCAAAGAGAATTTTGGACTGAAAAGTGGAGCTTGTATGCTCCTCGAAGAGAAGATTCGCCGCAATCTTGTCAGCCTGCCTTGTAGACATCATATGTGATGGAGTTAATAGTCGCAAAAGTTTTTGATTGCGATTATGGACACATTAAGCGGACCAAAAATTAAAATATTTCAGAGATTTTCGGACTTCTGGACTTCCATTGATAGGCAAGAGTTTGAAAGCGGAGTAGCCGATCGTCATATCGCTGCCGAGTTAGAATCGGACAAGGACGATCTTCTCCCATTCATATCATGGCATCTGTCTCAGTTACAACCGCGTGATGACTAGATGTGGATCAGGATTTTCTGAAAGAAGATCCAAGTACACGGGACACTAATGACGTATATAAATGACGTAGCTCGGAGAGAGGCAGGTCAATTAAAGGTCGGTTTTGTCAATCGTTCAACGGAGTGCCTACTAACCAAGCAGAACAGAATCAGTTCCTTTTACAGATTATGGAGAATCATAAATGGCATTATCCTGACTAAAAAAAATCATGGGTCGTCAAGAAAACTTTTAATCATTGACAGTGTTTTCATTAAGTAGGTCACATATTATACATAATATTTGAGTCTGTTGTGCAACCTCTAAATATGAATGGAATGGATTCTCATTTTTAAAAATTTATTGAACTTTGGCATAGAAATGAACATATTTAGAGGGTGTGAACATTACAAATAAAAACTTTAGTTTTAATTGTCACCTACTACCTAGTTTCTTTTTTGAGTAACTAGTAAAGTAAGTAGTTACTTTTTTGGAAAAGTAACTAAATTGAGTATCTATTTACTTTTTCACTTAAGTAACTAGTAACTATAACTAGTCACATTTTACGAGTAACTGGCACAGCACTGCTTAACAGTCAATGAAAACTTTAATTTAGGTTTAAAATTTGACTTTGAATAGTAAATATTATTTAAAGTCGATACTACTTCATTTAGCTGAATGTATTGAATGATTAAGGATTTAAGATATTTATAAATTAGACAGAAATTGACAATAATATTATTTCTATTTTATATAAATTTCATTTTTCATAAACTCTATTTAAAAATCTAACCATGAAATATACCACCAAACCATAACAATAACCTGTACGCTCTATGTTATTTTAAAGTTGGTACAGAAACTTTAGCATTCTAAAAAACAAACACAAAACAAAACCACGAGAATAGAATCGCCTCAGGATCTGTCTTTTAAAATTTCATAACGTTATCCGACGCCTCACCACTACGCTGTTGAGACATTGTATCTCTAAGTTTAATATTTAATAGATTATATTATGCAAAAGCATCTCTATACTTTACAACAATTACATACAATAAAACAAGCAGTATACAATAAAATGTACATATTAACAAGCACCACAATGTCAAAGACTATCATACATAATATAGCTAACATGTTAACATTTAAGAGACCTTTAAAATTCAGTGAGCAGAATTTACAGGAAGGATCCGGCAAAAAATGAGTTTTAAGATTATTCTTAAAGTTAACAGATTTATCAGAATGTCTTACAAAATGTGGAAGTTCATTCGACAATTTGAAATCTGCTACCAGAAAAGACTTTCCACTATAACAAATTGTTAGGCATTTTCGAATGTTCAGCAAGTTTTCCTGACTCAACCGATCGCAGATTTATCCCTACGAACAAGCACTTAATGGTATACAGTAGTCAGCAAGATATGACAGTGCTGAGTTGGTCAGGCTTTGAACATGGTCAGGCAGGATTTGAAATCAATGCGTTCTAGGGATTTTAAGCCAATGAAGATGCTTCTACAAAGGTAATGCAGAATCAGATTGCTTATCACGAAGCTACATCTGACAGTCGTTTGTTGATAAACAATGCATTGAACACGGGTAAATACAAGTAAAATTATAAAATGATCCATAAATTGACATTTATATTGCTATTTACCCCGTAGAAGCTGATGATTACATGCAGCAGCAAAGCATTTTACCATTTCCTATCTTCTAATAAGAAAGAAACACATTGAAAACGATTATTTTGTGCTTTTAAGATCAAACCGCTGGGATCAACAATACAAAAACAGCATTTTTGTGACAACAAACTGCGTCCGGCCTTCACTTTCTAGTGTCTGTTTACTTATTTCCTAATAATAAAATAACAACAATTAGAGTGCTACAGTCATCAATGACAACATCGAGCACTACTGAGACAAAATCAAGCCGACGAGCAAAAAAAGAAGGTCCAAAAACGGTGCAAATTCTAAAATGCAGAAATTCAGTCCAAAGTAAAGGGAGTTAAAGAAAAGGTGGTTTAGGCGCAGGTTGCTGCTCATGGCCACTGGATGGAAAAGAGAGATGGAAAAGATAGGTCTTCAACTGCTTATGGAACTGCTCATAGGAAAGCAAAGGCTGATGTGATTCAAATGAAGATTTCCGAAGATTGGATGGAAGAGAATTCCAGATCTGAGGTGCAGCATGCTCGAAAGAACGATTAGATAGCTTAGAGCGTGAAGGTAAGCTAGGTCTCACAAGAGTAATTAACTTAGAAGACCGAGTAATAGCAGGCTGCATCATTTTAATCAAGTGAGACATACAAGTTTGTCCAGGGATGGTAATGGACTTATAGGTTAATGAAGCTGTTTTGTAAATGATATGCTCTTCAATCTTTAGCCAGTGCAAAAGACTTCAAAATAGGCGTAACATGTGAGTACTTGAAACTACAAAAATTGCTCGCGCAAGAGAATTCTGAACAAACTGCAACCGATCAATCTCACAGCCAGGGAGATTTAAAAACAGGGAATTGCAGTAGTCCAACTTCGATTGCACAGGAGCAGCACCAATTGTAACAGCTGTCTCACGTGACAAATATGGACGTATTCAACGAAGATCACGGATATGGAAGAAACATGCTCGTGAAGTTTTAGTTGTGTTCGTGGAAGGTTAGGCGTTTATCAAGGATAACACCTAGATTTCTCACAGAAGAAACAGGTGATATCTTAATACCCGAAGATAACGAAAGAGTTTTCACAATCAGCTTCAGAAGCTGTTGAGGTGTCCCGACCAACAAGAATTCAGTCTTGGATGGATTAAGTGCCAAGAAATTAGCAGACATCCAAGGGGATATAGACTGAAAACTTTGTTGCAGGAGGTTTCAGCATTAGAATAGGAGTTAGGGGTGAAACAAGTGTACATTTGAGTGTCATCAGTATATAGTTCATGATCCTATAGGCTATATCGTTCAACCTTGTCAATGTATCGTCACACTTTTATGAGGAATTCCAGATTTATGCACGTAAGAACTAAAAAAGTAAATATTCATTATAGTGAAATGATCAACCATGTTGATAACTGAACTGATAGTTGAAGACACTTTTAATAACTATCTATTACAGTAATTATTACAAGCACACTGATTTCAACAGATGAACAACGACAATGCCAAAGATATAATATGAGAGAATCCCCATCACGAAAATTAAAAATTGGTGACGCGTTATATCTTACGAATAATATTATACTACAGCAATTACAGTAATTTTAACATATTATAAATAAATAAAACATTTAAATATGGCTCTTAATCCATCCAGCCAGTGTTGCCAATGTTGACAGCAATTGTATAGCGGGTGGGATCTCACGAGCACTGCAATCCTATGCCCTCTTATTTTAAGCATTAGAGATCTCAAAACAATCTTGTTTAATTCTCTATCGGTATCTCTTAAAACACTTAATTTTGTGAAGTCTAAATTAATTATATTATACTGTATAATCAAAGATATAGAATATATTATAATTCTTTATTCTATATGTATAGTCTGCTTGGCTTGATATTAAAGGCTCGCATAGTCGCACATGATGCGTGGGGCCCGGATGCTATTTGTAAGAGAGGATTGCAGGATCCCCACTCTTATCCTGATGCCAAAGCACACCTACAGCAATCCTTCCAGTCGATATCTTCCAAAGATCTTTAAAATAAGGTTTTTCTTTATTCTATGATATCTTCATGGATGTCGGCCAATTTCTTAGCGCTCAATCTTTCCAAGACGGAGTTTGTGCTATTTGGTACACCTCAGCAACTATCAAAACTGAATGAGGCTTCCCTCTCTCTCACTCGACCAGACTTGGGCCACCACGCCTGTTTCATCTGTCAAGAGCCTCAGTGTCATCCTCGACCAGCATCTTACATTCCACGATCACATCACCAAAACTTCACAGACTTGCTTCTTCCACATCAGAGATCTGCGTTGACCTACTATCGGTGCGGTTCTCGTGCAATCCAAACTGGACTACTGTAACTCATTGTTTCTGAATATCCCAATCTGCGAGATCGACAGATTGCAGTTCATCCAGAATTCCCTTGCACGTACAGTCTTCCGCCGCTCTAAGCACTCCCATGGGACTCCTCTCCTGAAGTCTCTGCACTGGCTCAAAGTCAGAGAACGCATCGTTTACAAGGCATGCGCTTCTCTGACGTATAAGTCTATAACTCTCCTGGTAACGATTACATGTCCCACTTGTTACAAGTGTGACAACCTTCCTCTATGCAGTCATCTACTAGGTCCTCCAAGTTAATTACTTTAGAGCGACCTAGCGTCCCTTCTCGCAGTAAGCTCTCCGAGCGCTCCTTCCACCACACTGCTCCTCAGATCTGGAATTCTCTTCCTGCCACTCTGCGCACCCCTCCTATTCTCCTGATCATCCTTTCCTTCCATATTAACAGTTTCATAGACGGTTGAAGGCTTTTCTCTTTGACCTCTACTATTTAGCCATTATACAGGAACTGAGACCAACACGCAAACCTCCATTCCACTAGTACCCTTCCTCGGACCGACCTCCCGGATTTTGGCTTGCACCGTTTTCGGACTCGACACTCTGCTCATCGGATTTGATTTGGCACCACAGTGATCAATGTTGTCATAGGCAACAGTAGCACTCTAATTCTGTTGTTGTTGTTGTTGTAGGGCCCTAACTCAGATTATTCGGGGCCCGAACTACTTATACATCATTTCCATAATTGTGCTTTTCAATTTACAAAATTAGCTGCTTCGCTATGCTATATGCTATTTATAAATCTATTGCCACTCCAGGACAAAGTTGCATGTCTTGATCACTCATATAGATCTAACCTCACTTGATTAAAATGATGCAGCATGCTGTTGCTCGTTCTTCTAAATTAATTAATTACTCTTGTGAGACCTAGAGACCTTTTATAATATGTATAGCGGCAACACTGTTCACATAAAAAACAAAGCCTAGTGGGAGAGTGGGGAGGGGTGTGTGCTTCTATTGACGACTGGAATTATTCTATATATTTGTATATATTTATTATGTACTTCTTCATTTATTAACAGAATGGTATTTTAAATAATTACACAAAAATTATATTTCAATTTCTTGTCAAATGATGATTCATTTTGAATCAAATGATGAATGACAATCAATTTTATGATGCACAGTGGCGCCGCTCCAACGAATGAAATAATACTAAAGGTGATTTTTCATACCAAACACCTTTTATAAAAGGTCTATATATAGCGTACCTTCATTCGCGCTCTAATTAAGCTATCTAATATAGTTCTATCCAGCATTCTGTACCGAGATCCACCCTTCGCAAATCTTCATTGAAATCACATCTGCTTTTACTTTCCTATGAGTAGTGTATATATGTTTACATTTTCCATCTCTCATTAATTTCCATCCAGCGTCCAAGAGATGCACAGACCTTCACGGATTTGACTCAATATAGTGCTCGATGTTGTCGTGGATAACAGTTTAACACTCTAATTTTTGGTTATGCTATGTATATTTTATATATGCTTTACCTATAGATCTGGGTCATGAACGTGTGGCTTAATTCACCATTCTATTGGATGGGGTGCAAAATTTTTGAAGAACCATTAATTAAGGGCAAACAAGTTCTAGAAACACCTTTAAAATTTAAATTTTAGATTTATTTTATACAATCTATATAACAGTATATAAATTATATAATGTCGCTACACAGTTTATATATATATTAATTTTATTAGCCATAATTAAATTTGAGTTATGCTTATATATTTTCAAAGAATTAAATTGTAATCAAACTCTCGATCGACCATGAATAGACCTTAGACAAAATACGCAGTTTCTGAGGGACGTACGTACTATTCAATTTATATAGAAAATATTATATATATATATATATATATATATATATATATATATATATATATATATATATATATATACTGTATGGAGATAATCTATTGAGCTTAGCTTAAAATTTATATACTTTATCATTCTCATGAAGTCATGCATTAACTGGGTGATAATATCAGGAATACTGAGAGAAAATGGAGAGGACTTTAGAGAATGGGAGAGGTTTGGAGAGAGGATAATGTTGAAACATCTGTGCGAGAAAAAAACAGACTTCGGCGGGTTACGGTTTTTTGGGCTACTTTTTGCTGAAGGAAGCGATTTTTGGGCTATGTTCAAGGCATCAATCGGTTGCCGTGGAAATGTCCGAATACTTGGGCTTAGAATTTTGTAACATATGAAAACATTGACAGTAGTAATGACATAGATAAAAGGCTTAACTTAAGTCAGGAATAATAACAATAATAATAATAATAACAACAACAATTAGAGTGCTGCAGTCATCAATGACAACATCGAGCACTATTGAGACAAAATCAAGCCGGCGAGCAAAAAAAGAAGATCCAAAACGGTGCAAATTCCAAAATTCAGTCCAAAGTATTCAGGACCCTTCACCTGGCTCATTTCTATAATTATAAGCATTGAAATTTCTGAATGAGTATAGATATGACATAACTGCGGTGGATCAAAGCCTTTAATCTAAAAAAACTGAGAAATATCAACATATAGTTGGTAATTTCACTATGATGCACATTTATTCCTCCCAATCCCCCTTCAAAAAATAAAGTAAAACATTCCTGAATACGCCCCTAGTTTAGCATGCTGCATAGTTGAAAGATAATTTAATTATTATGTATTATTTAATTATTATTTTATTATTATTACCAAGTTATAGGTATTACATTTCCACCAAAGAAGTACTATGAAACCAAATATTTTGTGCAAAATGTATTGGGCTATTTTTGGGCTAGTTTGGTTATGGCTTTTGGTGAAAAAAGTTTCGGACGTCTGGCAACCCTGAGTTGCACATCTTATCTATTGTTAGTAAATAAATGTTATTCTGAAATCGTTTGTGTTAAAGTTAAGTATAAACGTAATTAAATAAAATTCAGGCTGAACGTTGGATACTTAGGAGTCTATTTATATCTGCAAAAATGAAGGAGTCCGGTATAGACATGAGCTACGATGAGGCTGACATGAAGTTCTCACTTAGTAACAGGTAAAAAGTATCCGCCGATACGCCCCTTTATATTCTGTGTCGTAATATTACTGGTTTTTGTCAAAAAATATGGTCTGTTACAAAATCAAGCACCATGCAGACCAATACAGTGTATAAATTATATTTACGTTAAAATTGCAATTCAGTTATTCAGCCTCGATAATATTAAATAATATTTAAATGTGTTGTTATCGCTATTTTTCAAATGTAAAAGAAAAAGGTAACTTCCGGATCTTTTAATGAATTGACACAAACTTAGAGTCAGGGGTTAAAACTATAAAATTTTTATATACGGTAGGCTTAAGTATTTATATTAAAAGCTAGGTATAAGGACTTTAAGTCAGAAGTAATAATATATTATGCAGGCTGCAATACATATATATATATATATATATATATATATATATATATATATATGCTCCTGTATTTAATAGAAATTAAAAAGCTAGTATAGCTAATGTTAACCTCAGTTTCGTCACTCGGAAGCTATGTCAATGACGGATAGAAGAGAGATAAAAGATTAATTTTAAATTGTATACGAATCACAGAGCTGTAAACATTTTCTAACAAAATACCCCAAATAAGGTGGAATAGGAAATGGAGTAAGAAAATTTTGTAGCATTTTTCTGCTGTTGTTTAACCTTTATGCAGAAAGCAATGATGGAGGAGGCCTTAGGAGATGTGGAAGAAGAAAAATTGGTGGTATATTATTGCCAGATGTGACGTTTGTAATTTATCAAAGAATTGTAGTAGAAAAAGGGAATGAACTGATGAACATAATGGATATTTTGAATGATACTGCATTGAAGTATAGCTTGAAGTTCAAAATCAAAAAGACAAAAATGACGAGTATCTCTGGAAAGAGGTAAAGTCAATATCACAATAAATGAAACAGGTAAGGAGTTCCAAATACTTAGGTCATACTTTAACAGATGATGGGTAATGTGAGACTGAACTATTTAGTAGGACTACACTCGTGAGCATAAGAGTCCTTTGCTGTTAGGAAGGACCTTTGAAACTAAAAGAAAATTCTAAAGAAAACTTCAAAGATAACGATAGTGAAAACCTTGGTATGGGCCACACTACTATATGGATGTTAAACAGACCTTACGAAAGGAGGCAAAGTGGTTGAATTTGTTATACTGCATACTTACTCGATAATGATTTTTAATTAGAAATTAATCATTTCGACCGGGTTTAGAGTACTTGAGACACATCTGTGACCTGTTAATGATATTTTAATTTTTTATGTTCATTATCTCCAATTTTTCTACTATCCTATGTTGCCATGTTACTATGTTTCCGTGTTTCTGGTAGTCAGCTAGAGCTCAATTGTGCTCGTTTTATTTGGAATTTGCATCGTTGTATGCCCTTTGTGTATATTTTGATTCAGTTACAAATAAATAATTATGGTTCTCTCTCTGTTAGGGCTGTATTTGATTTTCAGAGCTTTTTTATTTTAAATCATATTTTATTTTTAAGTCATATTTTTATGAACCTTATATCAATGCATTAATTATTTTTATTAGGAAATTAATTATTTCTGATCTCCTGATCTTTGTATTTAAATATCCTAACAAATACCCTAACCCTATAACAATCTATTACCACTTTTTGATAATCGTGAATTTGTCAAGTCTAACACGCCTATTTTGCTGAGCTGGACATTTATTATCATTTGTTAAACTTGCTCGTTTTTAACGGTCTGGAGTTCTTTTGATATCAAGGCTATTTTTAATTCATAAGTTTTTATGGAGTAGCAGAAGATATTGCTTTTTACTTTTATCTTTATGTTGTGATCACACACTCTTTTATACTCTCTAGTATGGGCATCTTAAGAATAAGGCATCTTTAAGTTAACTGATAGATGATTAGACGTGTTCTAAATGCAAGCTTTTATCAAGATTGAACTCTACAAGGATAATGTTTGGCAAAGTAGGTGAGGTGATGACTTGAACTCCATGGATAGGAATCAATTCCTTCTGATGTTATAAATGTATATTTTTTCATATACTGTATGACTGTTAGCATTCTGCACCTTGACAAAGAACATTAAATAATAATGGATATAATTGCAGCCTATTAGAATTAACTATGTAATTGATAACCTATATGAAAGGTAGACAGAGTTTAAAAAAATTAGTTATGATTATATGGACACATGGTAAGAGGAATATACATTAATATTAATCTTAACTTTAGTGCAAATCTTTGTAAAGCGTCCTAGTGACAAAATTATTGTCAATTCTGGCTTGCAGGCTTTAAGTGGAAATATAAAAGGATGGCTCAATTTCTGAAAAGTTTATCAGAATGAATTGATGAAGACAAAGAGTTGCTTCCATTCAGACCGAAGACAAAGCAAAACATGATGAGAGTTAAGAAGTATAGAATTAAACAATTTTGTATAAGCTTCTGCTGCAATTTCACTATCAAGATGAATCTCACTCTCTCTTAAGCGCACTGCATTTTGGCAGGTCTACATCGTGTAACTTCATGTATTTTTACCTTACAGATGCTTTTCTCTTCCAATCAACATTCGTATGTTGATATGAAGATATGACATGCTATGCTATGATATGCAGATACGAAATCCTGGTATGATATTAGTTATCAGTTAATCTATCATCCCATGTCTCGGTCTTTCTCCAACCTTTCTTCCTTCATTCTTCCTTCAATTACCACTTTTAGTAAACCAATCCCTGTCAGGACATGCCACATTCAATTGTTTTATATTATGATATTTTATTAATTGTCTATTTATACTAACCCTACTTAGCACTTCTTCGGTCGTAATTTTGTCAGTCCATTTAATCTTCTCCGTTCTTCTCCTTAGCCACATTTCGAATGTTTCCAGTTTCTTGCTTTCTTCCTTTCTTAACGTCCATGTTTCTCAACCGTACAAGAGCGTAGTCCATACTCTCTCTTCAGTGCACTGCCAAGTGGCAGGTTAAAGGTACATATTCATACTCAAAGTCTGCTATCTCGCTCCAAAAGAGCACTCCTTAGATCAACAAATTAATCCCTTCACAAAGTCTATGCCTTATCCATAACTTATGTAGCCTTTAGCTTGGGAAAAGTAAGGCTTCTGAGGTGGTTTCCCATTGATTTCCTCAGTTAGATAGATTAAATGCCATTTAATCCTGGGGGAAAATATTTAATATTCACAACACGACATTAGTCCATACTATATTCTTTATAATCTTTATCTTCATGGACTTCTTCAAACTTTTTGTAGTAGTTCTTTCCTCTTATTGAAGGCCTCTTTTGCTTGAACAATTCTACATTTGATTTCCATTCCATTTTTCCAATCTGCTGTTATCATGTGCCCTAAGCATCGGAATCGCTTTACCTGTTCTAACTTCGCTCTGACTTTTTCTGTATTGACCCGTCTTCCTTTTCTAGACACTCTCATCACTTTGATTTTCTTGATACTTTCCATACTTTGCAGTAATGTTTAGGCTATCACTGCATTAGCCAGATGAATACCACCATAAAAATTGTACTTTTTAGACGTTTCCTAGAGAGGCCTCAGATCTCATTTTATCCCAGGCTCTTATATATTAAGCAACTCTGTTTTGGTGGGATTGTATAGTATTTAACTCCAACAGAACTGAGGTACTTAAGTTAATTTAGAAAATTTAGTAGCTTTAGAAAACTAAAGTTCAAAGTTTTAAAGGTCTTGTTATATACGAAATTGCACTGTATTGCTATTACCTTGTGTTATAAAATTCAGCTTTTTTATCCTACTATAGTAAAAACTAGCATAATAATAAAGTTAGTTTAACTTTATGACTGAATGACTGAAAGTCTAGTGGAAAACGTTATGTTGATGTTTTTTGGACATCACAGTCAGTCCAATTCATTATCTTTTGATCAGTCAACACCGATTTCTCAATCAACACCGATTTATCAATAGGCGCTTCTCATTCATTAAAATGAATCTTCCTATTAGAGAGTGACACGGAGTAAAAAAATTTCTCTGACTCTGTCCCATTCCTAAAAAAAGAATCCGTTACCGCCCCTCACCGAGGTAATAGATTCCGTTTCCGTGGAATCCCGTAAATATGTTTCCCGCTCCCGTTCCGTTCTCTGTGGGGATCTGTGGAGTGATTAATTTACAAAAATTACTATAAAATAGAAAAAATGCTTAAAAATAATCTGCATAAAAATAATCTTTGTGTGACGACTCATAGACGCAAGTGAACCCTCCTCAATGTGCTTCCCATCAAGAGCATAGGACACTACCAGATTTAAGTTATGTCCATAGCAAGACACCCAGAGTCGCCCATTGAATGCAGCCTTTATATTTGCCCCATTGTCTGTTACAAATGCATTTGCAGGTCAATTTGCTAGAATCTCGGTAAGAATTTGGTCCACAGTTTCTCGTATATTTTCTGCCACTTTTTTACTTCCATCACACGAGTTCCCAGTACACGACTTCTAAGTATCCACTCGTCATCGATGTAGTGTATCGTGACGGTAATATACGGCATGTTGGTCGCCTCGTTAGTCCACATATCAGACGTAACTGCTAAATGCCATACAATGTGCAACTCCTGGCTTAGACTGGCACGTGCCGCTTGTGCCATATTTTCAATATGTCTAGACACTGTTCTTGCACGTGGCAGAACAGTGGCAGGTGGAATCTTGCCATACTTTGCCCCCAGATTTATTAGGCTGGTGGCCACTCTCTCAAACCCCTGTCCCTCAACAAGATTGAGTGATCTGTAAGAAATACATATAAATTATTTTATTATTGCAATTAAAACTTGTGTATTTCTACTAAACTTACAATAATAATACTATTACACTAATAGAAATAATAAAAATTATGATTTTAGTTCTGAAATTATAACAACGAACAATAACAATGAAAATATAAGGGAAATACAAATACTTACCGCTGAAACGAGAGTTGTAAAGATTTTGTAACATATACATTATGATTATGATTATGCTTATATAATTATCAGCATAATAACACTTCAATCGTATCAAGATTACATGGCAAATCAAGACCAATAGCGAATAAATAAATTACATAAATCTGTAAGTAAAGCAGTCTGCACAATTAAAATTTTTTATATAAACTTACACGTACATGAATCATGCATAAAAAGGAAACACGCATTATGTCACGTTCAAAGTTTAGACACACTTATGAACACTGCATTTTAGTTTCAGGACCACTTACATCTCTAAGCATAAGTATTCTATAAATAAGCAGTAATTGGATTAAAAAACTGTAAAACCTGCAGAAAAAATCATTTTAAATAAATTTGTATACCATTTTAAAGTGGAATTTATACTCATAGTTTTCACTCAATACAAAAAATCTGAATAACATACCTTATATCCACGGCACACATTGATGCAATGTCATCGGCCAGTTGGTATTTATCCTCCTGAGCAACAGTTCGTTATGCCGGACTACAAGTAACAGGCTTCGCCAATTCATGTAGCGTTCTTGTATTACTAGGTACAACTGCACAGCCTCTCAGATGAGCATTCAGGCCACTCGTTCCATCCCGAGAATTCCACTTCAAAATTCGTCGACATGTTGGGCATTTCATGAAACCACTGTAAACTCCATCGATGTGAACTAATTCCACTTTTTTCCAGCACTCACTAAGTCCTTTATTTTTACTGTAAGAAACTCTTTCAGAACCAGACACTACTAACTTTGCAACCTCTGACTTCTCCATTATTACTACTAAGCTGCTACTACTAAACTCTGCGCCAACTAATAATAAAGTGAACAATGAATATAAATAAACAATGAAGAAACAAGAACAGCGTCACAGTGCTACCATACACCATTGAAAGTGAAATTTTTTAAAAGGATTTTTGTAAGCAATCACGGAGTTTTTTTACCACGGTAGTAACTTTTTTCCCGCACCGCAGTGAAATTTCAATTTTATCTCCATTACCGTGGTAGTACCGCAATATTAAAACCATAACCGCGGTAATTACCGCGGATTACCGCACCGCGGAAATCCATGTCACTCTACTTCCTATCTCTCTCTCTTTTCTCTCCCTGGTATATCTATTTCTCTCTCTCTCTCTCTCTCTTTCCCTCTGGTATCTCTATTTCTTTCTCTCTCTGTCTCTAACTCTCTCTCACTCACTCACTCTCTCTCTCTCTCTCTCTTTCTAGTGTTCTACAAAGTGAGACGTTTAAAGTACATGTGCATATTCCTGCAAATAGTCTGCTGTCTCGCTGCATTGAGAGTACTCCATTGATCAACACATGGTTAATCCTTTTAGGAAGGTCTATACATACGTCAAATCAATACTTTATTGCAGCGTATAGCTTGGGAAATATATGGCTTCTGAGATGGTTTCATTTTGCTTTTATCCGTTTTTTGGTAGTCGCCTCTTTTATAAAAAAAAGTTCAGTATATAAAATGAAATATTAGTCTTGGCTAAAGATTAACCTGCAGCAATATTTTAGATACTGTACTAATCTGTAGCCTATATCTATCTTTACCATTGCAATGTAGACCAGAGTATACTAGTTAGTAATTGCAGATTGCTGTAACAATTGTCTTGAAGAGAAGCCCTTCGGGCGTCTGACCTTGTCGCTAAACCCACATCATCAGAGTGCTATATGGACCAGAGTGTACTACGCCTCTAAAAGGAGGTAACTAGAAGCAAAAGTCAAGAAGACGTTGCTCTACCTTGAGCAGACTCAGTCTTTTTAGTGAAGGCTACAACGCCATTTTTTATATTGTTACTATCCATTGTTATAAGATTCGTTCCTAGAAGAATGTCTTAAAAAATTGTGTTGTTGCACACTAATTGTTACAAATTTATTTCATGACTATTTATGAACATGCATACTTTAGTACATAGACTCTGTGTTATGCATGTACCCAATAAAAAAGTGTATTATGCACATATGCGTTACGTAACGTTGCATTACCGGTATGGTCTTCGTTTTCTAATCGTGACACATATGTCAATGCCTTCATGGGTGATGCAGTGGGCCTTTGTGGCATAGGAGATTGATAAGCTGTTCAGTATAGAAGAAGTTGATGTAATTTGTGATCTATGATACCATTAAGTTGGACAATTTGATTGGGCTTAATGTCCGATGTAGTCTAGGATCTTGAGCTAATTGAGTTGCAGCGTCTGATGATGCACTGGCAAGCTGCTATGAGTCATGTGATGTACAAGTGTATTGATTATACTTGTTATAAATAGTAGGCCTCTGAAGAAACCTTAAGTTGTTGATAATATTGCGCACTGGGAAATTAATATTATTGTTATTCCTAGCTATCACATGTGCACGAGCAGTGACAGAAGGTTCAGGGCTATTTACAAACACTGACAAATCAGAACAAATCTGCCTTGGATATACCCTATATTTACCCAAAATATCCCGTTTAGGGTTAGCAGGATAGTTTTTCAGGGAATGACACCTCTGCCCAGTAATTGTTAGTGGAAGCTAAGGAAGGCATAGGGGGCCACCTCGTCATAAGCAGAATAATGGTATATCAAAAGGAATGTTATAGATGATTTAAAGATCCACTCGTATGTGGGCATGAGGAGGAAAAATGGAAGATAGAGAGAGATGAGTGGAGGCGTTGTATACCATGAACCTGGCAGTAGGCAGTACTGTCAGAGAGAGAGAGAGAGAGAGAGAGACAGAGAGAGAGACAGAGAGAGACAGAGAGAGAGAGAGAGAATCCTATGTGAGGCGCAGTAATTAATTGTTTAGCATTTAGCAAGGCAGTCAGTGATTCCATTTGTTTAGAAAACATGTTTGCCAACAATTTTGTTGGAATTATTTAGTCTAAATTTTATCTCTAATAACGACTGGTCATAGCATAGCATTATGAGCAACTAAGGACTTGCAAGTTGCAATATTAAGAAAGTGCCTGTGGTGTTGGATTGACTGTGATAATACGAAATCTACATGTAGATTTTTCGTTTTAATTGCTGTTTGATTAAATTATGTGTGTTGAAATAGTCCGCTTCTAGAAGTTCTATTGTTACCAAATGTACTAACGGAATTAGTTGACGCTAACTGATGGCTTAATAAATCTTTACTGCTAATTTCAATTGTGCGAACTTTGTCTCGGAATTATATTGCTCTCCACTCCGAAATGCCGTGTCACAAAAAGTACCTCGGAAGCAAATTGCATTGTAACGTTGCAGAGCCATTGACAAACGTTGCCACAGGAAAGATTTCTCGCGCAGATAGCCAGTAACAGCAGTAGTCCTCTTGCCTATCACATCCATGAAATCGAGGGCCCAGTTCATCAATGAAATGAATATTTGGGCCCCATATATTCTGCGCCGGAAGAATATATGGGGCCCAGGGTCTCAAAGGCTATGGGTACAAATATACATGTATATTTGGAAGATAATTTATTGTATCTTACGAGTTTCCTGAGCACTAGCAGCTGCTTCGGCCGCAGAACCAGTAGAGCAGCCTGAAATGTAGATGTTACTAGCGGCAAGAGTGCCTGTGACAGTGACGTCCCATGTAAATATTATTATATATTATACTATATTATATTATATTGCATTGTAGTATACTATTCCCCGTGTTGTGTCCGGGTTGTTTGAAGAATTGACCAACCGGTGACTGCGCGTGTCGTAGAAGGCGACTAAAGCACTAAGATCCAGACCAACGTCAAAAAGGGCATTTGGTTGGTGAGCGCCTAGGCTTCAGAAATCTGCTACAAAAATTTAAACGAATGGAAAAGTCTCAAATAGTTGATTGACTGATGGATGATATGATGTAGGACAGAGAGGATATGAGGCAGTCTGTTCGTATCCTGACTCTGGTTAAACTGGGATTCAAGGGAAGATGATGATGATGATGTATTTATATTATATGATATTATGTTATATTATATTATATTATATTGTATTATATTATATTACATTATATAATTTATATTATATTATATAATATTATAATATATAATATTATAATATTATATTATATAGTTATGATGGGGACGTCCCAGACGTCATCCTTGTATGAGGAAACGGACGTTAAACCTTTATTATTATTATTATTATTTCTTTTTTTTTTAATGCCCTGGGCTGTAAAGGGCCCTGGGCTAAAAAATAAGATAAAAGAGATTTTATTTAATTAAAAGTTTTTTTTTTTTAAATGCGATTAAAATAATTCCTCTGCACTCTGGAAGACGCTTTAGCCAAAGTGCCACTGAAGCAGACTGCATTGAATCGCTTCTTATTATTATTATTATTATTATTATTATTATTATTTTTTTTTTTAATGCCCTGGGCTGTAAAGGTCCCTGGGCTAAAAAATAAGATAAAAGAGACTTTATTTAATTAAAAGTTTTTTAAAAAGCGATTAAAATAATTCCTCTGCACTCTGGGAAGCCGCTTTAGCCAAAGTGCCACTGAAGCAGACTGCATTGAATCGCTGGAGAGCAATAGACAGTCGCTGCCACAGAAAAGATTTTTCGCGATTTTTATTATTATTGTATATTATTATTATTATTATTGTATATTATATTCTCTTCTCTCTTTCTTAGTGCACTGCCTACTGGCAGGTCCATGGTACATAACGCCTCCACTCTTCTCTGTCTCCCGCCTTTCTCTTCATTTCCACATATGAGTGGGTCTTTAAATCATCTAACATACCTAATCTCAGCCTGGCTCTGCCTCTTTTTCCTTCCATTCTACCTTCTATGACCTCTTTTAATAGACCTTCCCCCCTTAGAATTTGTCCTATCCATCTCTTCTTCCTATTTCTTAATACATTTATCAACTGTCTATCTATGCCAACTCTCTCCAGGACTTTCTCATTTGTAACCTTTTGAATCTAGCTAATCCTCTCCATTCTTCTCCAAATCCACATTTCCAATGCCTCCAGTTTCCTAATATCTTCCTTTCTTAAGGTCCATGTTTCACATCCATATAATAGCGTGGTCAAAACCAAAGTTTTCACTATCTTTATCTTTGTGTCTTTCTTTAGACTTTTTGTTAATAGTTCTTTTCTACTACCTAAGGCCGATCCTACTGCATATTTCTGTCTCACATTTCCCATCATCGGTTATAGTATGACCCAAATATTTGAAACTCCTTACCTGTTCCAATTTAGTACCATTTATTGTGATACTAACTTCACCTTTATTATTGGACACTCTTATAACCTTGGTCTTTTTTATATTAATCTTCATGCCATATCTTAGGGCCGTATCATTCAGCCTATCCATTATCTTCTGCAATCCAATCTCGCTGCCCGCTACCATTCCTTGGTCATCTGCAAATCGTACGTCTTGTAACAAATTCCCTCCTACTTTTATTCCTTCTTCCAAGTTTTCCATGGCTTCCTCCATCATTGCCTCAGCGTAAATGTTAAACAGCAGTGGCGAAATGCTACAACCTTGTCATACTCCACGTCCTATATTATATTATATTATATACTATATTATATAGTTATGATTGGGGACGTCCCTGATGTCATCCTTGTATGAGGAAATGGACGTTAAACCTTTATTATTATTATTGTATATTATACTATATTTATATTATATTATATTATATTATATTATATTATATTATATTATATTATATTATATTATATTATATTATATTATATTTTAATATATTGTATTATATTATATTATATTGTATTATTTTATATACTAATATTCAGTTATTTCAGCTAATAATCAGTCATATCTGATTGTTCTTATGAAATTTTCAAATTATCTTATTATTATTATCTTGGTTGTTATTATTATTGTTAATAAGAATAATAATAATAATAATAATTACTATTATTCATATTAATAAAAATACTAATAATAATAATTATTATTATTATTATTATTATTCTCGTAGTACAGAATTCTGCTGTTCAAGAATTTACGAAAGTACGAAAATAGCATTAGCAAAGTACAGTAGCAAAGTAATAAAATATACGGGGGTCGCCACGTGAAAACAAAAGAAATTGGGTGTCGCTGGGTTATGCAGGTTGTGAATCACTGGTTTCAGCTAGACCCATAAGTTAGAAATGAAGAAGCTCTGAAGAGAGTTGATACAGATAGATATTTAGTTGATAAATGTATTAAGAAATAGAAAGAAGATTTGGATAGGTCGCATTCTAGAGGATATAACTTACTAAAAGAGACCATAGAAGGTGGAATGGATTGAAAGAGAGAGAAGCTGACCGCGATTAGAAATTAGATGATTTAAAGATTCAAGCATATGTGGACCTGAAGAGAAGAAACAGAGAAGAAGCATCATTCATAGAAGAGAAGGGAAGAATTCAGAGAAGGGTGATGGCTTTATTGATGGCTGGAGCCAGTGGCGACGTCGGTGAGATATTCGACCGCGGATCAGTATGTGCGGGGTTCAAATCCAAGGCTCGCCCGTCACTGACATCGCTTTCGAGTGAAGAAACTGACGTTAACCTTAGACGTTAACCTTAGCTTTACCAGATTTATATGATATGGACCTGCCAGTAGATAATGTACTAAGAGAGAGAGAGAGAGAGAGAGAGAAAGAGTGGTGGATAACAAGGACAACGATGTCATAATTAAACCGCAAAAATTCGCCTGCAATAGGTAAATTGTTGTTAAATGACCTATCTCTTCTTTTAGGTTTATAGTAGAGATGGGAATTTTATGAGTTTCCAGAGTTCGGTTCGGTTCGTTGAAAATGAAAGTTCGGTTCGGGTTCGGTTAGCAGTTGACAATTTGAGAGTTCGGTTCGGTTTGTTGAAAATGAAAGTTCTGTTCGGGTTCGGTTGGAACAAGAGTTCGGGTTCGGTGCGGGTTCGGCTTGCATTCCACCTCATATGAGTTTGATTCGAGTTCGAAATGGTTTGGTTTGGATAATGTTGCAATTTTTTAACATTGCTTATAATAATCAAGGTTATGATAAACATGTCTAAAATGGTTTATGGTAAATGTTATTAAAGAAATACATTAAGTCATAATAACTGTCACAGTCACATTTTTCACCTGAGTAAAAATATGACCGTGAAAATTTAGAGAAGTGGTATTTATTCGTTTACATTTCTTAAAATATTGTAAGTTGACCAACAAAAGTTCAGAAAATAGATATTTAGCTTAATTACACTATCTGAAATATTCTCCTTCATTACAACCAGCAAATAATTCATCAATTTAAAAATAAATTTTGTCACTAGGCCTATTAGAAACATTAAGTGGAAATGTCTTGGCTTAAATTTGATCCAATATTTCAGAGACAAAGTGCAATTTATAATCATAAAAATGTCAAATAAGGACGATTTGGTAAACATGTGTACTTCCACAGAAAAATAATTATAATATATATCGTTTGCTATCAACTGAACCAGTAATAAACTTCATAATTTACCTTAGGGTTTCAAATTTGAAACTCTCGGTCAATTATGAAGTTACGATAATAGTTAAGAAAATTACTGCATTGCTTTGGTGCAAAATTATTTACTCCAGATAGCCGTAACACATGTAAAATGCCATATATAATTATTTGTAAATCTGGCTGCAATAATATTAAAATGGCACACTAGAATTAGTCAAATTTCATAATTTGAATTTAATAAAAACAGATCTCTCTAGATTGAGTCAAGCATTTTCAGAGATGTGAGGACAGGGACTCGGAATAGACTCTAATTTTCAAATTGCGGACAAGTACTTAGATTTTGAGTCCAAGAGTCCATCTCGAGTCCACTTAACACTTCCTTCCAATTATACTCCTTCCTTCCAATTATACTCAATAATCTTCTTAGAAACTTAATTATAAAATTTAATGCGATCTTAGCATACACATAGTCTACAGTTGAGACCAAACGCTCGACTCTACGAGTCTTGATTTTGACTCTATAAAAGAACTGTAACAAATATAATATAATGTAACAGTGCTCGCTAACCTGCTAAATTATTGTAACTGCAGTGGCAAGTTCCATGCAGGTATTCATCGAAATAATATTCCATATTAAATTGTGAGTTGATTTGTTAAATAAGCAAACATTTGCACAAAATTGATGGATAGCTATAATCACATATCAACTTTGGCAAGTGTCCGCTTACTATCTATAGTCTGATCCAGTAATTTTTTCGTAAATTCGGCAAATGTTTCATAAAACGTTGGGTATTATTACTATTATTAATCAATTAAATATCACTACTGGTATTATTATTACTATTACTACACTATTATTATTATTATTATTATTATTATTATTATTATAAACATAACGGCACACTGGGTCAGGAAGCACAGATGCTTGTTTAAGACCCATTTCCTCCTTCCTCTCCATGGTTATTAGTAATCGTTGCCTTTCGATGGCGCATCAATTGCAGCCGTCGCGGATTTAAGAATAACCTTCCATCACCTGGGATTTTTCCTTCCTAAGCTTTTACCAACACTCGGTCTTCCAAGGTGGTCACTCACAAAGTACTATCCGAGGTCCATGCAGCTTAACTCATTGATAATTGACGCGCAACTAAACCAAGTGCGCTAATCCCGCCGTCTAGTGCGCTAAACCCCCTGTCGTAATAAATTATTATTACTACTATTATTACTACTACTACTGCTACAATGGGCCCTTAACTATTATAAAAGGAGTAATTCATGCGAAGAATTTTCTAGTTGTTATCCTTGCAGCGAGGGGATGCACTCTTCGAGCTGGCCCTCAGTCTGAGCAGCTTGGAAGAAAACTTGGGGCTGACCTAGCCCTAAGAGTTAAAGGCCCCGGGCAGTTGATCGCTAATATTACTATTATTATTATCATTATTATTTTTATTATTATTGCTAAGTCTGCAGGTTGCATTCAGAAAATTCTAATTAAATAAAATAAAATATTTATTTCTTAATATTATTCATTAAATTCTTTTAAATACATTACTTATGTATTATTCCAAGGTATTTGGTTGTATTGAAACGAGCCAAAGCTCTAATTAACTTAACTTAAATATACTGGCTTGTAGTATATTGGTTTATTTCACTGACAAAGTTACATTACTTTTTCTAATTTCTGCAATTCAAGTGATTGAGTTTGTTTCAAATAAGAAAAGTGAGATTTATAAAAGAAATTCATGACAAAATACTACCAGAGCAAAATATATCTTTAGCAGAGAAAGATTAAATTAAATGTAACATTTACGAGGTCTCATCCCGGAGCCTTTGCTCTCGGTACACATGTTATAAGTAGATTTTCGTAAATATAAACACATGAATAAGATAATATAAACACATGAATAAGATAATATAAACACATGAATAAGATAATATAAACACATGAATAAGATAATATAAACACATGAATAAGATAATATAAACACATGACTAAGATAATATAAACATATGAATAAGATAATATAAACACATGAATAAGATAATATAAACACATGAATAAGATAATATAAACACATGAATAAGATAATATAAACACATGAATAAGATAATATAAACACATGAATAAGATAATATAAACACATGAATAAGATAATTTGTCTAAATTGAAAAAATAATTTATTTCTACATAGTAACACAATAGCTACATTTAAATGAAGGCAAACTATTAATGGCAGTTCGATTGTCTTTTGTTAATCAATCGTTCTTGCAATTAATTCATTACCTTCTGAATAAACTACAATGTTATGGCTGGAGTCAGTGGCGATGTCGGTAAGATATTCAACCACGGCTCGATATGTACGGGGTTCAAATCCTGGGCTCGCCCTTCGCAGACATCACTTCCGGGTGAGGAAACTGACTTTAACATTATCTTTATCAGCTTTACCAGCAGTAATGTGTAGTGTGTAAAATAATTTAAATAGTCATGAGAAGCATGTACCATGCAGAAAACTCTTAGTAAAAGGCAGAGAAAACATTACTTCGCTTTAGCAAGTAGCAAGAGGATTTCCGTATTCGGCTGCTTCAGAAATCTTACCCAAAGCCAGTTAAATACCATGATTCATGTTACCGAAGGTGCACAAAAGTAAAGACATTACATTCCGTTTTATGATGGCAATCCTACCAAACTAAAAGTACCTAAGAGTCGAGTATTATTTTCACAGCTTCAAGATTTTTCAGAAAAGACTTCAAATTAAAAACTAGTTGTAAAAGCATTTAGTTCTGTGTGATTCGTGCCAAATATCATGATTTAATAAGCCATATTAATTTTAACTGTAGGCAGTAAATTTGACTCCAGTTTTTAAAATCAGCATAATTAATACAACTTATGATTACATCAGGCATTTAACTTAATTATTTGTGCGTATAATATCACTTTGTATATGGCATATAGACCAATCTATTTTAATTATACTAATAAATATAACATCAAAATTGATTTTTATGCCACTCTCTTTTAATTTGAAATTTAGTTGTGACGTATAAGTGTCTGAAATACCAGTGATTTTTGTAATTCTCTCTCTCTCTCTTTCTCTCTCTTAGTGCACTGCCTACTACAGGTTTATAGTATATAAAGTCTCCACTTTTCTCGGTCTTCCACTTTCCATGTGTCCATATATGAGTGGATCTTAAAAATCCGATGCCTCTAGATTCCTGATATTTTCTTTCCTTGATGTCCATGTTTCATATCCATGTAATAGCGTGGTCCATACCAAGGATTTCGCTACCTTTATCTTAGTGTCTTTCTTTAGGCTTTTGTTAACAGTTCTTTCCTATTATCGATGACTTCTTTTGCTTGTGCAATCCTGCTATATATTTCAGTCTCACATTTCCCATCATCTGTTATAGCGTGACCTTATTGACCTAAATATTTGAACTCCTTACCTGTTCCCATTTCGTAACATTTTATTATAATATTGACTTCACCTCTATTCTGGGATACTCAAATCACTTTTGTCTTTTTTAAGTTAATCTTCATGCCATATTTCAATGCCATATCATTCAGATTATCCATTATCATCTGTAGACCAGTCTCGCTTCCCGCTACCATTTCTTTGTAACCCTATCATTCCTTTGTATCGCTATCTGTTATTAACTTTAAAGTTTGTGTCGGAACCAGCCTTACCTGAATATATGCTGTTAGATACTGTAAGACATGTAAATGCAAAAACTAATATATATTTGTATTGTTCTTAGTATCTTTATTTAATGTCAGGCTGGCGAAGAAGAAAGGAACTTCAACAGTTCAGTTCGGTTTCAGTTCGGTTTGGACGAAGTCAGGGTTCGGGTTCGGCCAGAGTCTGGGTTCGAGTTCGGTTCGGGTTCGGCCAGAGTCTGGGTTCGGGTTCGGTTCGGGTTCGGCCAGGGTCTGGGTTCGAGTTCGGTTCGGCAAAGATTCAAGATTTTTGGGTTCGGTTCGGTTCGATTCCCATCTCTAGTTTATAGTTCTAGTTAAATGATACCCAGGGGCTATAATGGGACAAAAAAGGATAAACGTCCGTTTCCTCATACAAAGCTGATGTCTGGCATGACCCCGCATCACATGTCGCAACAAATATTTAAGATCCTTTTAACAATTGTTAGTTTGTTTTAGATTTAAGATTTTTAAGACAATTTGAACCGTTTATAATAAATAGTATTATCAAGACAACATATGAAATGATAAGAAATCTCTTGATTAATTAATTTATAATATATTTTTATGGACCATAGTTAAACTGGGATTTAGCAGAAGATTTTTATTTATTTTATTCCGTATAGTTAAACACATGATATACCGCACGTACTACATAGCTTCCTTTCATGGTTTCTGTTTTTGTAGTTTCCGTTATTTCCTCCTTTTCCTCTCCATGATTATTAGTAATCTTTGCCTTTTGTTGGCGCTCATTTAGCAGACGGCGCGGATGTAAGAATAACCTTCAACACCCTGGCGATTATTTACATTCAAAGCTGTCGCTACTCGGTCTTCCAAAGTGCTCGCCCACAATTTACTAACCGCGTGCAACGTGGCTTTACTTCGTTCAATTGACGCACAGCTTAACTGTGTGCGCAAAATCTCCTCCTCATGATGATTTTATTTATTTATTTATTTATTTATTTATTTATTTATTTATTTCATTTATCAAACGCATACCACAATTGGCATTCACAATAAGCAGTTGAAGCGCTTTAACAGAAATAAAGGCCCACAAGTGGCACTTACATATTCCGAATTTAAAAAATGCGATCATTTGCATTAACTTAATTATTAAATATTTATGTTCAGTAAAATCCTTTGTATAGGCTCTAATTATATGCCAAAATAAATTTAGCGTATCATATAGTATAATTATTAAGACAATGAACAATATAGACACATAAATATTTGCACATAATGACAATTAAACATATTACTTTAGTTCCTGCACTTAATTGACACATGAAACTTCAATATTTAAAACGGTAAAAGCACTAGAATACTTGCTACTACTAAAAGTTAGATTCTATGATAGAAAAAATAATATACAGAAGATAAAAGAATGATATAAAGCAATCCCTTAACACTTTAGGTATTTGCTTACATTAATACCCTCCAGACACCTTTTAAAAGAGCTTAGGGAAGACGCATGATGATGATGTAATATTTGTTTAATATTTATTAATAACATTATTACAATTGGTATTAGATTTATTATAAATCGCGAAAGTATGAAAAATGATTAATTGTATTCACTAATGTTTATTTTTCTGGAAAGTTTTCTGGGGTTCTAATGAAGCTAAGTGACCTTGAACCACTCAAGGCCGCGATGTTTTTATGAGCTCTTTGTGAGTCGCCAGATCGATGATTCTATTGGCTAGCAACAGTAGTGTAAAATATAATATAGACCGCAGTACTGCCTTGTGAACGTACCGTTCAACAACAGCAGTGGTGGATTTGGGCAAGGCGTCTCCTTGAGCTGAAAATTCAAAAATGTACACGATTTGAAATAGGTGTGAAGTTTATACCATTTATCCTTCTTCTTCGCCTCTGATTTAATTCCGTTTATCTTTTAGAATTTTCTAGATTTAAGATTGTTTCTAGTGTTATGTCACGTGGCAGATACATATTATTCTATTATACATATTATCAGATTCTAGATACATACTCCTACTAATAGTCTGCATTCACTGTGCACTGTGACAAAGGAGAACTTCTATCATTCCAGCTATCAGCAAGTCGATTCCAATACGAAGACGCTGCATCAATCTTATGGAAAAATTTAGTTTAATTGATTTCAGGCTAAATAGTGCTCCAAGCGTGGATAATAAGGCCTTTGAGGTTGTTTACCATTGCCTTTGTAAATTTTAGTTTAATCACCTCTTACGATAGACATGGTTGTTCTATTCTACATTGATTCAAATAAACTGCAGATTAACTCTGGATTTATAAAATGGTAGGGATTCTCAGTTACGAGCTTCTCGATTGTCTCGATTACCGAGTTTGAAGTTAAAAATTTCTGCTAGATCTATTGCCGGTTAAATTTTCACAATTGATACGAAATCTCAATCTCTGAGGATCGTAGTCAATAGTGTTAATGAAAATTTGGCAATATTATATTGAAAGTTAAGAGTTATTATTGTATGTTAAAAGTTATGTTGGTGTGTACTCAGACAATATTAGTTGTATGGTTTAAATAACAGTAATTAAAACTTTATTTCAGCGTTGTTATTGTTGTCTTGTTTTTGAATGGGTGTAAAATACTAAAAATGAAAGGAATGCACGTTTAACTTAACCTTGACGCCCTATAAATAACAATGGAGGTGTGTGAAGGTGAGCTAGTTGAATAGCTGAATGTTGTATAATGAGGTCAGGGAATCAATTACTTTCAACGTTTTTGAGTTGAATGGTGAAATTGAATTGTTTGCCTGATAACTTTTACTTTTTTATTTAAACTATATTTTAAATGACTTTTGTCTTCAAATCGATGCTTTCTATATTTATTCCATAACCGGAACGGGTCTTCGAGATAAATTTACAAGTCTTAACACGACTATCTGTTTTATTTAATTTTATCTAATTTTACTAATTTTGCTAGTATGTTGGCAATTTTTTCTGTTTGCTATTTTTGTTATTATACTTGCTATTTTTGCTAGTCTGTAGACTTGTAGTAATTTAACTACTGATATCATTAATCGTACTTATCGGTGGTGGTCAGCTAGCAGGGGCGGATCCAGGAATTTTTTAAGGGGGGCCCAACATTTCTGTTAAGAATGTACAAATTTTTTGCTTACGCCACGTCTTCTTCGGGCCATGTGACACAACCAGAAAAATTGCTGTGGGGGAGGGCTCAAAATTTTTCACTACTGCGCTCGGCTCATAGAGTGAGTGTATCTCCGTATCTTACCCCCCCCCCACCCATGCCCTACTAAAGTAAGAAGAAAGCCTAAAATGCCTAAATTCCTACATTTTTTAAGGAAAAAAGTAGGTTAATTTTTTTCACCTGAAGAACATAATACAAGAATACAATGATATCATTATTAAATCTGCAGATAAAGGGGAGGGATCGTTATTATGAATAGGGTCGATTACATAAGGGAATATGAGTCACAATTACTTAATGAAAAATATTACAAACGTTTAGATAAGCCTATATATCCAGATATCGCTATAGTCTTAGAGTCCCTCATCAATGACCTGTTTAGAAGAAACGTAGTCAATGTTAAGCAATTGGAATACCTGGACCAAAGTTTTAATACATTAGACCAAGAATTTTCTATACTTTACCTAAAATACATAAAGAAAAAGACCAATGGCCTTCATCCAAACAATCGCCGGGCAGACCGATAGTGTCAGAAAGTTATAACATCAGTGAATATTTAGATTTCCACCTCTTGGACATTTCAACATAGCACAGCTCATATATTAAGGACTCGTATGATTTTTCAAATAAGATCAACAATGAAAAATTACGAGGAATACCCTCTTATTTACAGCCGATGTCACGTCATTATATACTAATATGGATCTGAAATACACTTTGGATTTAGTACATAGAAAGTTTGATAACAGAAGGGACAGACCTTGTAAAACTTTTTTTAGAATTCTAGAGCACACTTTACTCAATAATAACTTTTATTTTAATGATAGTTTAATGATAAATATTTCCTACAAAATTAAATATATATGTTTAAATATATATATTAAATATATTGCATAATTCAATTATGTTGTGTATGTGATTTTGACAACCTTATCTAGCTAGTATAATTTTATGTGTATCGTTATTTTAACATTTACATTTGCGTACCATAAAATAATTTTTAAAATAATTTAATGATGTTCCTAAAATAATTGTAGCCTTGATAGGCGTACGTCAAAGTATTCATAGTCTTCGGGTCCCAGACTGTGTCCAATTTTTACGTTGTTCTTTGCATGTTGTATGATATCATTTGTGATTTTCATGAAAAAATATTCAATTCAATTTAAATTGTATCCCGTCAATGTGTAGCACCTAAGCATATAATAAGGACAATCCTTCTGATCACACATAGCTTCCCACCAGTATAGATTTCTTGTATGACTGATTTTTGATCCGGTCTGGCACCGAAACGGATGTTAAATCTTTATTATTCTTATTATTTTTATTTTTATTATTCACACTCCGGCATTGCAGCGTTACGAATGTTCCTAGAGTTTTAGTAATTTCAAAAAGATGATCTGTGGTATGGTTAAATGTATTATTAGAGATTATGATATTGATTGATGAGAGTCTTACTTAACTATATTGTAGACAAGTAAAATTAAGAAATTTGAAGCTCAATATCTGGACAGTGAATACATGCAATTAGATGTTGCAGAATCTGTAGTTTATTCAGAGCTAGGAATAACTTCTAGACTCTGACAAGTCAAATAAACTCAGTTTTGAGATCAGTAAACTCATTGTTTGTCCTACATAAAGTGGAAGGCTATAATTAGTTGCTGAGGTACCGGCAGCCCGCACTAATTCTACAGCACTGGCGTACTGCCGCACTAATCGTGTCATTGTGTGATTTGAGGCCCATGACTCAGCAGTGGTAAACTGCGAGCTGTCAAGTTTCTGGTTCTGCTGGTGTATGAGTCATCAGCTGTAGCACATGCGTGCTGGTAAACAAGTTATTTATACGCAACTATGCAAGAGAACTATGAAGAGAAAATGATTATCGTTACAATGAATTTATAAATTTTATCTTATAAGAGCTTTGAATCCTTACTATGTTGTTTAGCGAACACTATTTTCATTAGATTTAATTGAATATGTCTTTACCAAAAGTTAATTAATATAATAATTAAATATAGTACTTAATAATAAAAATGCTTATATATATATAAAATTAAATTAAATATTACAAATTAAAACAATTAAATTGTTTATATATCTAAATATTTAAATTCTAATATTTAAAGGTGGTGAATGAACAAAATTTAGGTTCATTCTCAAATTTTTCACCAATGTGCGGGTCTGTGGTAAACAGCAAATAATCTCTCTCGCTCTCACCCATGGGATATCATGAATTAATTAATTTAATTAATTTGATATGGCTAGATCGTCGTACTTCTAGCTTTTTAATGATGATGACTAATAATTTAATCATCATCATTTTAATATTCAATTTTTTCGATGAAAATAAACAATATGAAGGCAAAAGTGATGAATGAACAATTGGATAAATGTCTTCGGGATTTAGTAATACTGATTTAGTATTGGTGGCTTTCACAACCAACTGTGGGGCTTGGAATTGAATGTGGAGGATTGTAGTGTAAGGTAAGCCGTTTTTGAAATTTACCATAGTGAAAACATTTAATTATATTTATAATAATTATTGTATAAAATACAATTTTGTATAGTATAATATTTAAAGGTGGTGAATGAACAAAATTTAGGTTCATTCTCAAATTTTTCACCAATGTGCGGGTCTGTGGTAAACAGCAAATAATCTCTCTCGCTCTCACCCATGGGATATCATGCCTGGATAATTGTTCTTTTGCTTTTTTTAACTGAATTACTTAAGATTATTTTTGACAGAAAGTCTTCGGGATTTTCGGGATTAGGGGGCGGGATTAGCGCACTCGGTTAAGCTGCGCGTCAGTTGACCGAAGTTAAGCTCCCTCGCGCCGGTTAGTACTTTGTGGGCGACCACCTTGGAAGACCGAGTGTTGACAGCCTTGAAAGAAAAAATCCCGAGGGTGTTGGAAGATTATTCTTAAATCCGCGCTGGCTGCAATTGATGCCCCAACAAAAGGCAACGATTACTAATAACCATGGAGAAGAATGTAGGAAATAACGAAAACTACAAAAACAGAAACCAAGCAAGGAAACTATATAGCACATGCGGTATGTCATGTGTGTAGGCTAACTATGCGAACAAAAAGAAGTGCAACTACCTAGGTGTGCTTAGATGTAAAAAAGTTATAGTGGTTTTGCCGCTTTAAAATAAATTAGTTAAATATATTTTGAAGCTTATATTAGTTTTGTCTGGAGATTCCAACATTTTCTTTTATAGAGTGACTATAGTGTGAGATCGGAATTTCTGAACCGTGACTTCAGTTCTCAAAGGGAAGATCTAAAGTATATGCTCATATCTTGTTATGATTGATGCTGGTGTCATGATTATATAGAGAGCGACTGCGCTTAAAGAATGCTTGCTGTAGATGATTAACCGTTTTCATTCTCCTTTTAAACTATATCAAACAATATGACTTGATTGCAATTTTCTTTAACAATTTAGCGTTTAAAGTAGTCCTTTAAAAGATGATATGTATTGGGCCTATACATACATATGATAAGAATATTTAAAAATTTATGCTTCAGTTGTCAGGAAACAGTTTATTAAAAATTGTTGATTAAAGAGGTTAAGTTCTTTTGTTTTTTGGTCCTATGGTTACACTCATGACAACCGCATGTGCTACATGCTACTTTGGACTGATTTTATGGATTTTGGAATTTACACCGGTTTTGGATCTTCTTTTTGCTTGCCGGCTCGATTTTGCCTCAATATTGCTCGATGTTGTCATTGATGACAGTAGCACTCTAATTGTTGTTATTGTTATTATGTTATTGCTACTTGCCTAGTTTCTGATTTTTATAGTTGTCGTTATTTTCGCATTTCTTTTCCATGCTTAATGGAAATCTGTGCTTTTTACTGGCGTATTGATTGCAGCCGGATTTACGAATAGCCGTCCAATACCCTGGGGATTCTTGCAAGGTTTTCGCAGCCAAGTACTAACCAGACGCGACGTGCTTAATTGACGCTTAGCACAAATCGAGTGTGCTAAATCCCGCTCCTATTATATTCAAGAAGTGATAGCTTCTAGAATACAATCTTAACGTAATCACATAAATATAGATTGTAAATTTTTATGTTGTTTCTTGATGTAACAAGTTTGACTTAATTACCTAATTATTGATCATATTTCATTGTAGAAGAGTTTCCATTTTATTGTAAATTGCTAATCCTACATGTGTGCATAGCGTATTTTTACAGTAGCATAAGTTTATATTGTCAGCCACGTATATCATGGCAGTGGCTGTTTCATGCTATTCTACATGTATATAGTAACATATAAGTTGACATACTATTTTTGTCTGTACCTAGACTGTGGACAAATAAAACCTAACTTGTAGATTTAAGTACCGATTAGGACGGTCTTTAAAAGTTAAATTTCTAATCTACTGATCTCCAAAGTCTTATCTGGTTCTATTCCATATATAGGCACATCGCAAAATAAGTTTTAAGCAAAATATTAATATTCAGTACTTGCCAAAAATCATGAAACTTTCATCCTTTATACATAAATAAACATAGTGTATATTTAATTTCATCTATTTGTATGTCCACTGTTCCTTAACTGTTCAATGCTTATAATTGGTATTGAGGTTGTTATTTATTGCGGCCTTAATCTTTGGATGGCACTCCTTTGTTGGAGAATGAGGAGAGTTATTTTTACTCCTCATTACTTTCGTAACGGCGGAGTTGAAGTGCCTGATGAAATTTCACACTTCCCTTCATCCGTGATGGTGCGTCTCAAATAATTGAAGCTTCCCACCAGTTCAAATCGCGTACATTTATCATGTCATGTGATCATCCTGGGGCTGGTTCCAGCCAAAGATATCTCTATGATGTTACTCCACAAAACTCTATTCTTTGCCATTTCCTCGATGTTCATTCTTTCTTTTTTCTATTCTTCCATAAATGCTAACTCCAGCAGCCTTCAAGTCTTCTTCGAGGCAGTCCTTCCATCTTCTTTTAGGTCTTCCGTCTGCTTTATAATAATAATAATAATAATAATAACAATAATAATAATAATAATAATATTAATAATAATAAAGGTTTAATGTCCGTTTCCTCATTCAGGAATGATGTCAGGTACGTCCCCAGAGCGCATATCACTACAGAGGAATTCACCCAGACCAATCTGCAAAAGAAATGTGCTGATGAGAAGTAAGGTCCTAAACGAAAGCCAGTCCGGTGATCAAAAAGTGGTCAGAGTAGATTTATTATGTCTATGGTGGGAAAAGGTAAGTCTTAAGCTTGCTAGAGAATGTTGAAAGAGAAAAACAAGAGCAAAGATTAGCAGGTAAAGAGTTCCAGATTGTAGGTGCTGCGTAAGAAAATGGACGTCTCCCTAATGATGTGAGAATATTTGGAACAGAGAGAAGATTGGCATCGGTGGAACGAAGTGCACGTGAGGGACGATAGGGAAGAAGAATTTCAGATAAATAAGAAGGCTTGCCAAATCGCAGAGTTTTGAATGTTAATAGAGCTATTTTATATTTTATGCGTTGATTAACAGGTAGCCAGTGAAGACAGTGAAAAAGAGAGTGAAATTGAGTCGAGAGGACTTGCAAACAACATGAACAAGAGAATTTTGTACGTGTTGCAAACGATTGAGATAAGAATTTGGCAACCCATGTAATAATGAATTACAGTAGTCGAGCTTTGAATGAACTATAGAATTAGGAAGGATAGTGGCTGAATTTCATTGGACGTATTTGCCTTATCTGACTAATCTGAAAGAAAGAAGCGCGACAAACACAAGAGATATGGGATTTAAAGTCAAGGTTTTCATCAAATGACACCAAGGTTTTTGGCGGATCGAGAAGGTGAAGGAGCAAGATTCGGAAAATTAACAGAGTTATTAGTAATTTTACTTCTTTGCAAAGGAGTGCCAATTAAAAGGTATTCAGTTTTGGAGGGATTAACAGCAAGACGATTAGCACAAAACCAGGAATAAACCTTGTCTAGAATGGATGAGAGATGCGCTAATTTCTGATCGGAATCATGATTAGAAAAGAAAATATCTCTTTAGAAGGAAGTTAAATATCTTTCGAGGGCTTCTGTTATCTTCAATGCGTATAACGTGTTCAGCCGATTTCATTCTTCTTTTCTTGATTATATCACTGACCATTAGTTGATTTGTTCGCGCATTATTCAGTGTAATATTTAAATCCCAGTGATTCCTAGACACTCCCATAATCTTTATCATCTTTATATTAATCTTCATGCCATATCTCTATGCTGTGACATTCAGGCTATCCATAACCCTTTGCAATCCTACTTCACTATTAGCAAGCGTACATCTGCAAACCTGTGAGGAATGGAAACTTCCAGGCTAAACAAATAGGAATAAAATAAAAATCTTAAAGCCTGTTGGGCAAGTTCTAAATATTGTCTTATCTCCATTTTTTTAAGTTTATTATTGTTTCTGGGCCAGTTGAAACAAAACAAAATAGGCTGGAGAAAGTTGGAAAGCAATTAAAATTTTAAACATCAATAATTTTGCTCCTATTAGTTCTGTGATTTGAAGCTATCTCTCTTTTGCACTAATTGAGCTTTATCAACGCATTTAATTAGATGTGATATGAGGGCAGTGTCATCAAAAGTGTAATTTGTACTGAGAATTGCACAGCACTTGATAACCGCACGCTTAACTCGATGAACTTAAAGCTTCCATATCAGCTCTATATTTGTACTTGCTCCTTTAGGTCCTGTAAGCTGATTTTTACCGAAAAAACTGAAAGTCAATTTAGTCCACTATACACGTGTTTCTTAACAAGTGGCTACAGTGCAGAATGCAGGAAAGAGCAAAGTGGTCTTCCTCTGAATTTTTGGTAGCCCGTAGATTAGTTGTCCTCGGGAACTCGGATTTGCCATCTAAAGACTTAAACTTCGAAAACTGTCTTTTTTGACTTTTAGCAGCTACGCTTCTTGTTCCTCGACAACAAAAAGCAGCGCTTAGTGGTGCTCATTCTGAGTTACTATAAACTGTTTATTGTGTTACATAGGGGCCTACTGTATTGTACAGATGTTTTTTGTACCACTGCTATCAGGGTAGGGTTATGGACTGTCTAAAACCTGTTTTGGACAGACGAGCGGTTTAGACCGGTTTAAACCTTCCTAAACTGTCCAGAAACTGTCCAAAGCTGTTTTAAAGATAACGTAGGCACTAATTACTATAAATTGTTAATATGAATAATAGAAGCCTAATTACTAAGTAAAGCAATTAATTTACTTTTATGATAAGTCATTCACAAATAGTATGCAGGAAAATAGAATGCATAATGTAATAGAAATAGCTTAAAGTTAAAAGAATTTAAAATCTATACTTCTGTATACATAAATGAAATTTAGGCTACCCATAGGTTACATATATTAATTAACCTAACTATGCAAATTATTAATTATCACTTCTAGCATATTACTAAAATGCCATGGGGACTCTTATTCCTGTAGCAAACATTACTGTTTAAATTACTAACCTACAAATTTAATATTTTATTCTTTATAAAACTTTTTTTACCTATAATTTTATTATTGTGGTTTAAAAGAAAGTGGTTGTTCCTCCTTTGTAGAAAGAATGGATAATAAAGTGATAAGGAATAATAATAAGGAATAGAATAAGGAATACTATTAGGAATAAAATATTAAGGAATACTATTAAAGGTTGGCTTAGTTGGTTTGGATTTGGCTTCGTTAGTCAGTGGTGTCGGTCAGCGGATCGGCACGCAAGGCATGGTTGTCAGTTCGACCATTGGTTGTGCTTCGCGTGTTCCTCCTTTGTAACTTAGATAGAACTTGAAAAAAGAATAAAATAAAGAAATCTCTATACACTATGTTTTCTTTTAATTCTGTATAAATAGTGTCATAAACACTAAATAATGTCTTTCAACACACATATACAGTAAAATGTCAAAAAGGGAAATACGACAGCGATACTGGTTACCGTTACTTGAATTCGGTTCCGTGCCTCTTCTTCTGGTACCGGAAAGTTATGACTAAACTAAAGAAAATGAACTAACTAACTAACTGGAATGACTGACTATTACTAGAATGAAATGAACGAATGACCTAAACTAAGTAAAGAGATGAACAGAATGAACTACGAATGAAGAATCCCACCTAAGAAAAAACCCAATCAATATTCGCCCACTGTCTTATATCGTAGCTATCTCATTAGCATAATTAGCCAGATTCAAATTTGAATCTGACCGAACCTAATTGAGAGAAGCCTCGCGGAAAGTTACAGAAAGCATTGACCTACAAATCAGAACTGCTTCAAACAGGCTTACGTGGTAAAGTTTGCATTGTGTCAAATGGCGTAGCCATTTATTACACAATATTATGCTTTAATTGTTAATTACTTTCTGTGAGTTGGAATTAATCTTACTTTAAACTTTAGCAAAATTGTACAAACATATAGAAAAAAGTTGAATATAAATGAAAATAACAATTTATTAGCATTCAAAAGTTTTAAAAACTAACGTAAACAAGTTTCAGTTTATATTATTGTTACCAATTTGGTTACCAATTTCGGTAGACATATTCTTAAAAACATTTGTTGATGCTCGTTTGCGTGTGTCCAAAACTGTCCAAAATCTGTTTTGGACAAGACGATTAAACCGGTTTAAACCCCTGGTTTAAACCCATGTTGCCCAAAACTTGCAAACCCTGACTGCTATATATATTAGGCGCTGATTCATATCTATTATTTTTAACTATGGGGCGTATCTGTGTCTGTGTAGGTTGACATCAGCTGTAATTAAGATATCTGCTTTGTGCTGGTATACTACAGTATGTGCTGTTGACGATTATATCCAGTAGTACTTTATTGTTATCATTAACGGATGCTAACATTTGTAAAGCTACATTTATAATATATTGAATGTGAACGACCTGATTATTGTGCTCGTGCAGCGGTCATAATTCTCCTATTTTTAACCTAATATTATCTGAATCATCAAATCATATATTATGATATAATAAAAGTTATAATCTTATGTCTTATAGTGTGATTTATATATAGAACTCTTTTTCTAAACATTATAGTATACTTAGAACAATGAAATAGGCCTAATATGTATTGTATATAAGTAATAAACCTATATATAATTAAGAGTTTCGAGGAGATTATATTGGAAAACTATTAAATTATTTGTATTCAGAGTTAGTGTTTGTCTTCTTTTCTCATTACTTATTGATCAACCCGGGTATTAACATAAAATGAAAATTATAAATTCTCTTAAGCCTTGACTGATTAACAAAAAAATTAACTGCTTTTAGAAATAGTTAAAAGCTTTTAAAAATAGTTTAAATTTATCTGTAAAAGTACTCTAACAATCTGGCAATTAGATCTGAAAGTTATTAACATATATAATTTAATACTGAAAGATGTTTTTAATTTAAAATAATATCTATGCAACCATATTTCGACTGCGGATCGGTGTGTGCAGGGTTCGAGTCCTGGACTCGACGTTAACATTAGCTACCAGCTGATTTAACGTAGGCCTATGTTACTGTAGCTGTTATTAATGTTCCTCGCCGTAAAAACGTTTTCGGAATTTAAAAAAACTAAGACAATTAAGGTTAAACTTTATTCGGAATTCATTTAAAAAAGGGAATATAGAAGAAAATAAAAGTCATTACCATTCTAAACTAATGTATACAAGTTCAAGGTTATATTTATTGTTACCAATTTAGTGTAGCCGTATTAATATGAAATATTTATTGACTTTTTGCATGTGTTGAAAGCTATATCCAAAACTGGCCAAAGCCTGTTTTTGACAAGACAGTATAAAGTTTAAACCACCGGTTTATACCCATGTCATCTGAAACATGCCAACCCTGATCTGAGGACAAGCTGTATTAACGTTAGTTAGTTCTATGCTAGCACTGTGCTTGCGAGCAGTATTATTAACATTGCTTTTTATGTTAACACTGTTAGTGCGTGTGGTATTAACATTGTTTTTATGTTAACACGGAGAGTGTGCAATATTAACATTATTTATACGTTAACACTCTGAGTGCGAGCAGTATGAACATTGCTTTTTTGTTAACACTGTGAGCTTGGCTCAGTATTAACATTGTTTATATGTTAACACTGAATGCGTGCAGTATTAACATTGTTTTATATGTTAACACTGTGAGTGCCAGCAGTATTAACATTGTTTTTGTATGTTAACACTGTGAGTGCCAGCAGTATTAACATTGTTTTTGTATGTTAACACTGTGAGTGCCAGCAGTATTAACATTGTTTTTGTATGTTAGCATTGTTTTTGTATGTTAACATTGTGAGTGCCAGCAGTATTAACATTGTTTTTGTATGTTGACAGTATGGGCGCTAACAGTGGTGCCCTGCTGACGAAGAAGAAGGTGACTCTGAGAGTCAACCAGCGGCAGATGCTGGACAAGCAGAAGTACGACAACGAGCTGCGCCGCACTGGCAGGTCTGGACCAATGCCCGGTGCCGGTCCGTCCAACAGCTTCATGCTGGGTCGTCAGAGCAGCGCAGATATGTGGGGAGGCAGGGGCGAGGGGGTGGAACCGAGATTTGTCAATCAACACTTTAGACGAAACGTATGAGCAATCTAACTGATTGAAGTATCTGTCACAGCAGCATTTATTGCTAAGTGTACTAACTTGATATGCATTTTTTAATATAATTACCCTTAGTGATCATTGAAAATTGACCTAACATGTGCTTTCCAATAATTGGATATTAACAGGAACTGAAGTACTACTAAACTGCTCAGAAGTTATATTTATCTTGCAGCAAAAGACAATATTTTGGTTGAATGTCAAAGAAGACAAAGTGTGTGTCTTGAGATCAACTTAGGGAGAAGAGGAGAACATTGAATACGAATATATGCCTCGACCTGTCCTATTGCATAAAAGAGTGAGAATGTGATATAGTCGATCAATAAAATCAATTTCTGAGCAGTTAGCATTTTTATTAATATAACATATTTAAATCGCGCTCTCTGATCTTACGAGCCGCAAATTCGTGTTATTTTTTCCATATTTCATCCAACATATTTCAATGCAGTAGGAGAGAGAGATACATAAATTGTGTTTTTTAAAACCCCTTATTGTTATTACAATAAAGTCGTAACGAGCTGACCAATGCTGTTGAAATTGCAGGGCTTGACCAATAGCCAATTCTCCCAAACCTATTGCAATTTCATTGGAATATCTTGGAAAACAGAAAGGATATCGATTTGCGAATTTGAGTAGGGTCTAAAAGAATTTTCTTGTATGCGAATACAGGAATACAGGCATAGTAGATGTGAGAAACATCTACATGTATAATACAGTTGTTACATGCACTTCATATACTGGCTACTTTTTATTTGACCCTACTCATATTCGCACATCTAAAATTTTCCTGCTATTAAAGATATTCAAACGAAATTTCACTGAATTTAGAAGAATTGGCTACTGGTCAAATCCTGTAATTTCAAGAGCATCTCTCAGCTCGTTACACTTTTATTGTAACAACAATATCGGTTATAAAAATCGCTGCACTTGAATAAAAAAGTCACAGTGTATATTTAAGAATGTATATCAATGGAGATGACCACTCAAAAGATTAGCACACTGGTGCCTGCACCTACACGTTCAGTAGAATGAGTTACTGTGTTACTGGTGCAGCAGGCTGAAGCAGGCGGCAGAGGTCGTGTACTGGGCACCTCTCTACCTCGTAGACTGGTTAGAGGCGCTGACTCGTCCTACATCAGGTCCTCGCCTCACCCAGCTACCAGGTCTCTCTCCCTCACCTCCGCTCAGCTCGTCTCCTCTCTCGCCTCCTCTATGCCAGGCTCAGCCTCTGCAGCCTGCAGCTACGACGTGAACGAGGCCCCGCCCCCTGCTGAGCAGACAGTCGACATGAGTGGACTGGACGATGGAATCTCGAGCCCGCGCTCTGTGGGCAACAGCAGCACCACTAACAGCGCCTCTGAGGTATGAAATGTCACGTGATTGAGACGTTGAAGTGGTCCAGTAATTATATATATAGTCGTTTATTGTAGATACTCTGTAGGGCAGTGTGCAGTATATAAAAGCATCCGTTTAGTGGACCTTAGTGTGTAGTAATATCGCAATTTACATCATCGGATCCGTTTAACTGAGACAAATAGTAATCTATACACTACAGAGTATGGTGTATTGTGTGCAGTATACTCCGTAGTATTTAGTTTACTATTTGTTGTAGTTAAACGGATCCGATGTTGTAGATTACGGTATTACCCATTAACGTTTAAGATAATAAAATCATGTAGCCTTCAAACAATGCGCAGTTATCTGAGCTTCTATGTATCCTTTCCTGCATTTCATTTTCTCAAACTCGTGTAATAAATTTATTTTTTTAGAATTAGATCTTCAATTGAAAGCCCTTTCTCCGGCCTTATCACTCCAGTACTGTTGTCCATAATGATCTTTAGCATCTTGTATATGACCTTATTGTAGCTTTTACCGCGTTTCCTCAATGAAGGACTTGTATAGTGTCGAATTTGATGCAGTGCAACTGAACACTTCGTAGATGATAATGTTTGCTAAACTGTGCTTGACGTGGTGTTGTTTAAGTTAACACTTTTTCAGTTATAGTTAGTATTAAAGTTAATTAATACTAGCTAATATTTTCAGTTACAGTTAGAGTTATAGTTAACTTAATGCCGTTTTTAACTTCATGCGTTTCTGTTGAAGTTAATCTACTTAAATTGTGTTAGTATTTGTATTACTTTAATCCTTATAAACAGTTTACTCCGGTCTCATGCAAACAAATAAATGTAAATGTAGGTATTTCGAAGTACAAAAGAGTTGATCATAGAGCATTGATAGTACGGATTGTGTTCAAGTGTTATACTGCACCTTATTGTAATCAGAACATTGTATTGATGAAGAGCGTTAAGCTCTCATTATAAACACAAAAATAGCCAGTATTTACGGGTCCTTCTAAATTTCATTTATCAGTTCTCTTCTAAATTTTTAAAATAATTTTACTAACTATTCTAAAAATGATAATATTTCTTATCAATATTCAAGAAAACTCTCTGTTCCAAACTTTTCATCATGTGGTTACTTTTTCTAGTTGAGAGATCTCACACATACGCGCGTTCTACATTAAGCTTGCGAGTCACGGCAGAAATGAAAGTCAGCGCAATCTTACACAGCAGTGGAAATAAATTTCCACGTTCTAGCCAGATCTGAACTCAAGTCTCTCCTTCATATTCGCTTTCTAACCGAATGTATGCTGCCAATTCTTGGTACTGATGGGTACCGCTTGTGTCATTGAAGACACAAGCGGTTCAAGGAAGGAACGATTTCCAACTATTGCTCATGCGCACAAGAATTGTAATAAGAATTTTTTATATGTTATTACAATTTGCTAGTACGATATGCTGACATTATGTATTCAACTGTGTTCAAACGGAAGCCCCGATAGCTTAGGGGTATAAAGCTAGAGTTTAGATCATGGGGTTCAGGTTTGATTCTGGCTCGAGTCACTGTTAACTTTCTACAGTTCAAGTTATTAAATTTTATTAGTTCCTTAAGAATATGGTTAGTTAGGGTTAGGGTGAAGGTTAGGGGTTTAGGGTTAAAAAAATTACATATTGTAACTTTTTAACGCAACATTTGCAACGTTGACCCTGTCACACTGGTCATGACGCATGCGCAATAGTTGGAATTTGGAAATCGTTCCTTCCTCGATCCGCTTGTATTGAAGACTGCATACGAATAGTGGACATAAGACGATGCTACCGTTGCTTAAAATTCAAATATCTTTTCAGTTATGGCTTCTTTTCAGTTACTATTAGAGTTATAGTTAGCTATTAAAGTAAATTTTAATTTGTAATATCTTTTCAGTTAACTGATTATTTCTGTTACAGTTAGAGTTACTATAAACGGTATTGGATCGTTTTCTGCTCAAAATAATAATAATATTAATTTCATTACTTAGTTTTTGCATACCGTTGTCCAGTTTTATGTTTTATTTTAAATTCAATGCCACTTTCTCGTTGGTATTATATATATATATATATATATATATATATATATATATATATATATATATATATATATATATATTCGGAAGTCAACAACTTTTTTGACCAGTTATCTTGTTATATGAAGCATTATGTACTATTACTACTATTAAATTCCCAACCGATCACTAATCTCAAGGCACAAAACTTTCCTGTGTTATATTATATATGGACTTTCAGCCATTACATTTAACGTTATAAATGTAATATTACAGGTGGATGACCTTATAGCTAACATACATGAATTGGAACCCATCGATGCCGCTAACACAGAGGACCTTTGTGCGATTGACCCCTGTCTGTCACAGCTCACTCGACAGGTAGCTAGTAAGACTACTCGTTGCATTCCTCATTAGTAATTGTATTTGATAATGAAGTGTATTCAGATTTTAATATAAAAGAAGTCAAGTAAACATGCATTGTAGTGAAATGATCAACTATGTTGATATCTATCACTTTTAATACCACATTACCGTTAACCGTTAGGCAATTTAGTCCATTTTCCCTGTAACCAGTCCTGTGAATGTCCAAAATTTTACTCTCAGATCAGCGCGGCACGGAATCGAACGCACGAGAGTTCAATTCACTTCAGGATCTGTCATTTAAAAGTTCATGACGTTACCTGCTGACGTCTCTAACCATTACACTAATGAGGCATTCAGTTTATTGATACTCTTAGATAGTGCAGAGATTCACGGCTAACATGTGGTTTACTTTTTCTGAAAAGCAAAGCCAACAGTAATAATAATAATAATAATAATAAAGGTTTAACGTTCGTTTCCTCATACAAGGATGATGTCAGGGACATAAGCTAATGGATATCTGATTAATTATTAGCACAGAGTAAAACTTTAATGGATACCTCATGAGATGATCAGAAATATTATTTAGCTAGATAACAGTTTTCTATTGTCAGACCTGAAAAATAGTCATGCATGGAATAGATATTCCTGTATGAGCCAGAGCTGTATGATATAATAATCATAAAACTCTTCAAACTCCAGCTGACACTTAATTTTTATTTTCTTATAATTATTTGAATGCTTTTTGCATTATTTTTGCTAGCTGCCAGACTTCACAAAGGAAATTGACAATGGAAGAGACATGCCAGATAGAATAAGCAGCAGTGCTAGAGACTATCGTGGCCGTGGTGTGTGGGATAGGGTGGAACCGTGGAGTATATCTAGTCAGTACTCAACGATACGTGTAGAGGATGCAGCCTCCTCTCCAGGTAGAGACTCTGCTGTGCTTAAATATGTGCTGCCTTTCAGTCAATCAATCTATAAGAATTTAACGTCCGATTCCTTGCCATATGGCAATGACAGGGACGTCAGTCTGCTGTCTTTTGTATCATGTAGTAGCGTTCGTGTAACTGGTGTCGATTATTTCAGAACTTAGCAGAGATTTAACTGAACTTGGCTAAAATTTAACAGGACTTTGCAAAGATTTACTAGGAAAATCTCTGTGTAGGTGGAGATCAGCTGAGGTCGACAAGGCGACGCTGGAACTCTAAGGACTCGAACAAGAGCGTCCTCTCAGGACCCTCGCTCTCTTGTCCCTCCCCTCTCTCTCTTGTCTCTGACACGACGCCTGTGTATCGTGGAGGCAGGAGGAAAGAGGAGGCGCCACCTGGTATGACTGAGGAGCAGAGAAAGGCTTGGGAGAGAGAGCGCATAAAAAAAGACAACCATAACATCAGTATGTTCTCTTTTTATAGTATTGGTCATAATGTAAATGCTTATGGGGATTTCTATGAAATCTACGCTACACAGTTATTTTTTAAAGTTGACCTAACTGGTCAATGGTTAATTTGATAAAAGTAATTCTAATGTTCATATTTGGACACATAAACGGAGGCTTATGCCTCCGTTTATGTGTCCAAAAATTTACATATAATGCGTACAAAAATTTTCATCTAATCAGGTTGGCTTTGTAAAATATATATATTATTTATCAGCAACTATTTAAATTTTAGCAAAAGTATAATCTCTGGAGGAAATCACTATTCCCGGAATCTGGTTTCATGCGTACTGATCTTGGATTTTTTTTAGCTAATCGGCAGTTTTTACCTAATCAGCATTTAGCCATTTCTGCAGCGAGTCAAGGGCGATCACAAATAGACTTTTTTTATATGGAGGACAAAGCTAAATGTAAGAATTGCAAAGTTATTAGAGGAGAATGGGAAAGGAATTGGTTGTGGATTTTGTGTGGGTGGGTATGAAGATTAGAAAAAGAAAATCTGGTATGGAGAGGCTGAAATGGGGAAGATTAAAGGAAAAAGAAGTGGAATTGAAGAGAAGTTGGAGGTTGAAGTTGAATTGACTTTAATTATATGTGGGTTGAAGTGTGCAAGAAAGTAAAGAATGCTGTAGAGAAGTGCTAGGTGTACTTGTCAGTTTAAGCCACTGTTAAAAAAAGCTAAAGCTAATGTTAACCTCAGTTTCCTCACTCGAAAGTGATGTCAGTGACGGGCGAGCCCAGGATTTGAACCTCGCACATACTGATCCGAGATCGAATATCTTACCGACATCGCCACTGGCTCCAACACGGTTGACGTGTAAACACTCTTCATTATACATACACTGTAGATGTATGTACTGCTGTATTATTTACTATTTGACGTATTGTTGTTATTATATGAATATTATTATTAGTTCATGGCTGTTACAGTTGAGAAGAGAAGACGGTATAAAATCAATGACTGCATTCAAGAATTAGCGAGGCTGCTTCCTACCAACTATGATCTGTTAGTAAATAGTTATCTTAACCAATTATCTGTGAACTGCATTGGCTCCCATTGATTATAGTTAATTGTTATAGTCAATTATTTTGTTAGTGAGTTTTAGTTGCAATAAAAATTTAATATAACTAAGCTATCTATTACAATAAAATAATCTTGTTATTAAATATTGAATTATATGCTGTGAATATATAGACCATGGTCTATCAGTTTTCATCTGATGGACCATGGTCTATAAGGGCTGAGCTAGTGCTTGTTGGCTAGTTGATCGACAGCTAATCTGAAGGTGCAGGGTCCAATCCAGTTCTCTCCCCGTCCTGACAAGCTATCAAGCAGGAAGCTGCATTATTAGTTAATAGTTTTCTATTTAAAGAGCTTTCACTTTATATGCTATTGCTTACCAACTGTGACCTGTTAAGGTTCTGGCTTAGTGTAATGTGATTTTAATCTAGAGCTTTTGAGCTAACGTTGAAGTTACGGTAAAGTTAACACACACTATTATGAAATGATCGTTTGTGATGAGTTAATTGTTACGCAGTTTAGCCAATCGGCCACTTTAGCAGACCGTGTACATCCTAGATTTTATCTTCTGATCTGCACTACCGGGAACAGATCCCAGAAGCATAGAAGGTCATTTAAAATTTGAAGACGTTGTCTAGCGCACGCACTTACACACTGAGCTGTTGGGATTTTTTTAACACCAATGATGCACGAGTCAGTAGCCAGCCACGAGTAGTTATAAATCAAATTGTAATCGATCCTGAGGTACTTGAAAATTTTGCTCTATTTGTGAATTACTGGTTTTCAACTAAGCAAACTTTCATTATCTACACAATATTGGAGATAGATTTTAAGGGATAGTATGAATCCTCGTCCTCATTCTTTTTGTCAATACTGCTGAATTTTGCTATTTAGGGCTTTGTCTCCTCGATTTTTATTTTGTTCTCCTAGCGTTTCCTCAGACATTACGAAATTCAATGTCTGAGTCCATTTCCTACCTGCACAATAGTTTAAGACAAATCTGATCGTTAGTTGTCTATTGAATATTAAGTAGGCCAATACATTATTATTGTTAGGTTTTACATTTTAGCATGGTGATCCGCACTCATTTTGATAGATAATTAATCTGACATTTTTCATAAAAACTGCAGACATTTAGTTTTTCGTCTCTTCATTTTCTCTACCCACCATGGATCGTTCTCAAAATCTTTCCCATTTACGAATGATGTTAGATATTTATAATGGCTTAGCCGTAGAGATGGGATGGTGGGTCGATTCGATGGGGTACAGTATTTTAATAGTGATCCTAACAATTTACATTAAATGAAAATGTTTTTATTGGACATTTAGTAATTTACTACACAAGAAATTCTACTTTGGTTTATAAAGCAATTTTTTGTGGCATTTACAGGAAGATTTCTTGATAATTTTCAGTTGTTGATACTGTGTACGCTTTTGCTTATAAATTCTAGTGTTACTATTTATATTTTAAGCGGCATGAACTGATTTCTGCATTGTCTCATCATACTTTTTATGCAGCACTGTATGTCCTTAATACCTGCCTCCATAGATTAGCTTTGTAGGAACATAGCGGGTGATGGTTCATTCAGAACACCTACGTGAGAGATCTGAAGGTGACAGTAGATCATTATGTATCAAAGTATAAGAGTCTTATAATCAGTAAGAATCTCTTGTGAACAGAAGATGCTGAACGGGAATTTACTTATTAAGACTTCATTTCTTTCTGTACCATAACCATCTGATTATATTATGAGTGACGCAGTATGGATATAGATCTCATTTATGCATTTGTAGTAATCAGAATGTTAGGGATACGGTAACGATGCGTATATGTAGAGCACTTTGAATGTTGTGTTTGTAGTGATCTACAGAACAGAAAGGGTACTATACTTGAGGCCACTGTGGACTACATTCAACGGTTGAGGAAGGATCAGGACAAATTAGTCGAGATGACTAACAAGCAACTTACTTTGGAACAGAGGAACAGAGAACTAATGGCAGAAATACAAGTATGCATACATTAGTAGAAAACAAGTTGGTTTATCTGTGGCTGTGGTATGGATATTATCTATTCAATCGTTTCGTCAGGTGTTGAGGCACTGCACATCTTCTATCGTTTATTGATGAGGCTTTTGTTTTACCCTTACATCATTAATTTGGTGTTTAACCTTATGTTTAGTATCATGACAGGATAAAATTATTGAATTGTTACTCCACTAATTTAATAGTTACACCAAGTGTCTAATTACTATCATAGTAATCTTTTCATCAATAAATATTTATTCGTTGTACCTCAACTTAATCATTGAACCAGTTGTTTACTTTTTGTTTCCCAATTTTTATTTTTGCCAAAATTGTTTTGGTTTTACCACAAGTTTATTGGTGCAATAGTTTATAGAAGTTTACTGTTGTAGTTTATTGCTTTATTACATGACACTATTAGTCGTAGCACTCATTGCATATGCACATTTTCTCTTGTTCGCTTTTAAAATATAAATATATTAATAAATACTGCTCCATTTCGCGGCTATTTTAATCCTGAAGAGTTGAGTTTGCAGCAATAAAATTCACTGTATATCAAATCGTTTTTAAAATCTTTAGGGTTATACGATCATGGTAGAAGTTTATCAAGAGTTAAAATTTATCAAGCGTTTACTTGCGTTACTTGGAATGTTACTTTAAGATTTTGAAGAGGAGTAATAACGTTTTTACTAATGAATTTTATGTTATACACATGGGTTACTTTCTCTTAAGCTCACTTTTTTATATTTCTTTAACTTCTATCACTGCTATTATATTTTATATATATATAGCCAAGGCAGTTTCCTGCTTGATAGCGTATCAGTGATGAGGAAAGCTCTGGATTTGAATAGTGCATATGCAGATCCGCTGTCGATCAAGATTATATATTTCTTTTTTATATATTTCTGTAGCAATTTTATTTTTTGTTGATGTGTTTGTCAGCAACTACAGACGAGGAAGACGACCTCTGTCATGCCTGGTTCAACAAGCCTGCAGCAGCAGATCTCCTACACTAATCAGCAGCAGCAAGCTGCTCCTCTGTGTGCTCCTAGCCGTGTAGCTCAGAGCGGCTTACAGCAGGGTCTACTTAAAGCTAGAGCACAAGGTGCTCTACGACTAAGCTCTTCTCATCTGCCCGAAGTAGCCCAGGGTAGCGGTGTGCATCATGGCAGTGTGCCTCAGGGTACAGTGCCTCAGGCTGGTAGAAGGCTTAGTGACTATGGCATCTATCAAACTCTTCACTCTGTTCCTTCAGGCGGTCTCATGGAAGAACTGAGTGGTGACGATCAGCATATGATTGAAACATTTCTCTCAGAATCTCTTCCTTCTTCTCAGCCTTTCCTCAGTCTCGGCTCAAACAATCTCCTTCCCTTCCAGCCGGGCACTGAGACTTCGGATAGTCTCTTCCTCCGGCAGGAAAATCCAGACACCTGCACCACTCTGGATCGGGGCAGCTTCTTCCAGCTCCAAGAGAACCCTGATCAGATCAACTCTGATATGAACAACTATTTACTGACTACTGGTAACACTAGTCTGACAACTAACACTGCTCAGTTCATAGAGGCTCAGGGTCACGAGTCACTGACTGTAGCGGCTGATGACGGATTCCACTCGATGCAGCTGATGATGGACGGCTCCGAGGTGCAGCAGCAGCAGGACCCGATGACGAGTAGGGACATGGAGGAGGGCTGTGTGATGGACTACGACGGCATGCTGATTGATGAAGATGGGTTAGCGCGGTATGGAGGAAGACTGATTGATGAGCATGATGTCGACGATGCCTTCATCTCTGACCTCATTGCTCGTGGCGCCACAGAGGAGTATCTCTCCGGCTTTGATCTTACTGGATAGGAGTGCCTGTCTGTCTTTGATCTTACTGGATAGGAGTGCCTGTCTGTCTTTGATCTTACTGGATTGGAGTGCCTGTCTGTCTTTGATCTTACTGGATAGGAGTGCCCGTCTGTCTTTGATCTTGCTAGATTTGAGTGCCCGTCTGGCTTTGATCTTACTGAATAGGAGTGCCTGTATGTCTTTGATCTTACTGGATAGGAGTGCCTGTTTGTCTTTGATCTTACTGGATAGGAGTGCCTGTATGTCTTTGATCTTACTGGATAGGAGTGCCTGTTTGTCTTTGATCTTACTGGATAGGAGTGCCTGTATGTATTTGATCTTACTGGATTGGAGTGCCTGTCTGTCTTTGATCTTACTGGATAGGTAGCTATTTCTGGAAAGGGTCTTACGTGATACGAACTATTTCTGGCTTGGATATTAATGGCGGTAGCACTTGCATGTTCTAATCGTACATGAAAGGAGTATATTAACAAAAAAGTATATTTATAAAGCGCCGCTCTATGCTAAATGCCACAGTATCGCTGAATGGACAGTAAAGGTCATGTGGCCTGGTGGTATAATTCCACAATCGGTGTAGTGAATGGAACTCTGCAAGTCTGAGATATGAAGGACCAATTGGTCTAACACAGAAATCATCACCACATGGCTACAAGTCTTTTCACTCTCATATTTGCGTCAGTCGCCTCTTATAAATACGTGCAGTAGTCGGTAGGTTCAATTCTCAATTTTCCCGAACCTACTCGGGAATGCTTATGGCATGATCACATTGGAAGGAGTACTTGATCGACTTTGAAGGTTACTAGACAAATCCAAAACATTCTTGTTATGGCTTAGTCCCTGCTTATTTAGGAGTCTTAATTCTACTGGTCTTTGTAATATTCTTTATAGTGTTAGGTTGGTTTAGTTTTTAGTTTCTGGTTTTGTTTTTGATTGGTTTTGATCTGCTTTGTTCTTGGTTCATATGTTATAAATTTTCTTAATCTAATCTTGCCACTCCCTTTTGCTAAGCTCCTGCTGCAAATAGTGCCAATTTTGATATTTGCTGCTTATCTACCATTCTAATTATATTGTTACCTGGTTTACCCCTAGCAAATGTCATGCCAACTTGTAGCATATCTTATGTCTATTATGTATTACTGACTTCTAAATTTTGCATGTAGACCATTCCGAATTAGAGCTTTTATTCATACTTAACTTTGATGTTAAACGTCGGTTTCCTCCTGCTGGGTAATGTTAGGACTAAAAAATAAATTCATCGCAGTGGCTTAAATGGATGAAGTGTTTATTTTATGTTCGCAATACCAGTGACTATCCTATGTAAAAGCCTCCATAAGGATCTGTTTAAAACGTCTAAAAAGATTTGGTGTGCTGCACTGTGAATTGTTGCTAATACACGTCATGCTGGTTTTGCAAGAGGCTCTGCTACTTAATAACATTTGAAAAATATCTTATCCCTGTTCAATCTGGATTTATTTTGTGCCTGGCAGCTCTTTCTACGGTGTTGATTGAGTCAAAATGACTGAGCAATTCCTATAAATTGTCCTATGTAGTGGTGATACAGTTTTTACCCTAGTTAAACTGGGATTAAAGAGAAGATGATGATGATGATGAGTGATGATGAAGTTTTGTATTTCTAATTTTCTTTTTCTACTTACAAATTTCTAAAGGACCGTTATTGAAAAGTGTAAGCCAGTGAGACTACATTAGTACTTCTGCGGAGGCATTTGTATCGTACATTGCTTTTGGATTTTAACAAATGTTACAGTAATTTTAGTTTTTGAATCGTCAGCGTTAACAATTTATATCAGTTGTTCGTTATCTCATTTGACTTCTTCATATAAACTAAATTCTGAAAATTAACCAGAACATATAAAAAAGCTGGTAAAGCTGATGTTAACGTCAGTTTCCTCACTCGAAAGCGATGTCATTGCCGGGGCGAGCCGAGGATTTCAAACTCGCCCATACTGATCCGCGGTCGAATATCTTACCGACATCGCCATTGGCTCCAGCTATTTATGGAATATGTACTTGAAGTCTCCATCAGTGGTAGGATAAGCCACTATGTAATGATATTAGTTTGAAGACACTGCTTGTGACAGATTGAACCACTGAGTAATGAGATCTCATTGAAGACAGTGTTAGTGACAGGATGAACCATTGAGTAATGAAATCAGATGGGAGGCATAGTGATCAGATTAAACTTGATTCAGTTCACTAAGAATTATATGATTATTTGATCAGTTCGATCATTTGTAGGAGTATATTGAATTCATTGCACTTTTTGTCTTGTGATTATTCTTGCTATTTGTTGTTTATCTATATCCCTGGATATTATGAATGTATAATAATTATTTTTTAAAGTTGAACTGATTAAACACAGTAACATTGCCGTACGTACGTAATAAGATGTATTGTCCCATATTATATTAGTCTTCAGCGTCTGTCTTCTCTTTATTCAAGAGTGCAATGTAAAACGTAAACGGCTTTTTGACTAGGTGGCGCAAGGTTAGAGTACAACCGAATTAGCTTTTTAATAAAATTGTGGTAATTAGATACTGCGTACAGTTAGATACTGCGTTCGTTTCATGATCAGCGTACTAACTTAATTTGAATTTTTCTGATTGCATGCATCAGTTCGAATATCCTGCGCTGTAGGACCACGATGTGCTACTCATTTGATAAAAACGACGATGTAATGATCTTTCCATGTAGTGTAATCAAAGCTAATTATGGGTTCATAAGTTTTCTCGTATCCTTAAATGATAGTGTGTTTCGACAGCTAAATTTCGTATGTGCTAAATTTCTTTGCAGTGAGAATTTCTTCATGAGCCTATAGCTAAAACAGGCTTGTTGGTGTTGCTTAGGCTAACAAGCTTGTTAACCCAGGCTTGTAAATATTCATGAGTGTACAGTTTTTTAGTAGATAAATGTAGAGCCAATAAGTGTACAGTGTAACATTGTAAATGCGGAATATTTAGTGTTTGTTTGAATTTTACTATTATATTATAGCACGTTATTATATACCTGTTAAGCACGTGTTGTAAGAGGCGACTGAGCAAGAACCGAGGAGGAAAACTGGAAACCACCTCGGGAGCCATATTATTCCAAGCTATAGGATATATTAAGGTGTGCGTAAGCGCAACCTTTTTGTAGGGATTAACCTGTTATTGATGGAGTGTTCTTTTTGGAACTCCAAAGCAGAACATGAGTAAGAATATGTAGGCCTACCATTGCCTGTCACTTGACTGATCACTAAAAGGAGGGAGAGTTATTGCTACGGTGTTTTGTATTATGTTCGATTGGATGAATGCATTTAGCATTTACTGTCATTGCATTTGAATTTCAATAATGTCTGAAGTTATTGTCTAACTATGAAACAGGCGTTAAATTTATGTTGAGCATATTTACATTTTCAATTAATTTTTATTTAGCATTTTTTAGTTATACTATTGTGTCTATAAAGGTTCTGTATTCTCGTGTTTAATACCATTATGTACTGTTGCTATAGTGTAAACTTCTTCAATCATCGCTTACTTTCTCCGTCTCTAATACCTTCATTACTGGAGCTTTTAGTCGTGCATTGTACTATTCACCGAGGAATTTACGTTTAGTGTTCTTTGTTTTCAAGGCAGTCTTGTCTGAGTTGCCTTAAAGCATTCGATTTTAAGTGTCGATTTCAGAGTACATTTGGACTCTGATGTAACAAAACGAATAGCGTAATTACTGTGGAGTAAGAGACAGTGCAATATGTAAGTTGAGCAAAATATTGTGTGTCAGCAGTCTTGATATTATGATGAAAGCTACAGACTTTATTTTGCATCTATTTTTGTAACTGGTTTTATTACAGTTAAGTATTTTTGTTGATGATGCTGAATGCATTAGTTTAGGTTAGTCTACAATATTGGTATGCTTAATGCAATTGACCCTATTACTAACTTTATGCGTGCCACACACACACACACACACATATATATATATATATATATATATATATATATATATATATATATATATATATATACTGTATATACTGTATATACTGTATATAGTTGATTCAAGAATGTGGTAGTTATTGAGAAGTATCCTTCTATGAAGATTTATTAAATGTGCATTTTTAAATTTTATTATTTTTCTTAATAATTCGAAAACTGCACACGAGCGGGACAACGAGCGTTCACGTACATAAAGTGACATTTTGTATTAGGTTCTTGAGATTTTAACATAAATATGACTGCAGAGCTCTATGACACTTGATTGGAAACTCTTCAGTTTTAAAGTATTGCTTTTCAGTATATATGATATTCATATATTCTCGATTTCTAGTTGTTTTTATGTCTAAAAGTCGAAAAAGCGCAAAATAAACATGTGTGAATTATTAAACCGAATTTAAGTTGTTCGCACCTACTTCTTTTGAAAACAGTTTCCTTTTCTGGGGGACAAGTTGTATGAATTTAGTTCGTTTTTAATATGTGGTTATTAATTTGATATATTGTTCACGCATCAGTCACAGTATGTTCTGCCATATCGGACATCCAACATACATATTATCGCCAATTGTCTCAATTGATCCTCCACCGATCTGTTTATTAAAATGCTAATATATATATATATATATATATACTGTGAGTCAAAAAAAACATGTGAGCAGTATTTCGTTCACAACCTTGACACTTGTGAACCGATTTTGAAAATAATTTCAGAATTATTAAGAAGAAGAAAAGGATTGATCTTAAATCTAGTTTTTGTAACTTCCGGTTTCATTTAAAGAATAACAGACATTTTTACAAACATAGTCTATTTTTGTTGGAATTTTCAAATAGTGTCTAATAATGAAGATAAAGCGCTCATAAAAATCTTGTACCTCTTAAAGGGTTATGGCGCACATCGTTAGATTGCCGAATTTCCAACAAAAGACTGGACGCAGGGAGGGCTAGATAGTTCATTAAAGAAATTAGACCGGACTGGGAACATCGATAGAAGGAAGGGCAGTGGACGACCGAGGAGCATAAGAACAGAAGAGAATGTCAGAGTAGTGGATGAGTTGATTCTGAGTCAGGAGAACAAGCCACAGACGCATAGCTCTGCTTCAACGCAAAAATAGTAATTAACAGAGTCACTTAACGCTATTTTATAGCAAATGTTATCCTGATTATACTTATTCAAGAAGTTAAAAAATCGGTTCACTAATACCAAAGTTATGGGCGAGAGACAGCGCACATGTTTTTTTCTACTCACAGTGTATATACAGTATATATATATATATATATATATATATATATATATATGTTCTTTATTCACCAAAGCATATGGCAGTATAAACAGAACAAGAAATGAAAAATAATAAAGGAAACAGAATAACAGAAATTACGGATTAACCATTAAAGAGTCTACAAATAGATGCGTTTACCGATCTTAAGCGTTTATTTGTCTTGATCTTAATCAATTAGTTTACTAATGCTCTTACCGATCCTTAATTTAGCCTCAAAATGGGGGGCAAATGTGAAATTATTTCGTATTACTTTCTCAGTTGCCTGTAGTGCTTGGTCGCCTGTTACTACTCGCATACATTGTTCGAGCAGCGGCCAGGAACAGTACTGGCAGCGCAGCTCTTTGTAATTGATTAAACTGGCTGATCGTGTTATGAATGCGCAAATTGAATTTGACGTTTGACTGAGTGAACTAGAGATAACTTATCTGGTCTATTTTAAGGTATAAGGTTCACGGGAGAATTCCGTAAAATTCATTTTATGTGTTACAGTATCTGAATTTAAGGTTTGAAACGATGGCTAGTGGATGGAAAATAAAACAAAATGTTGTCTATGCTGAGTTGAGCCAGTGACATGTTGGCATATTGTTCGACTGGGGATCAGTAGGTGCAGGATTCCATTTAAGAAGTCTCCATCCCCTTCACTGACGTGCTATTGAACTGGAAAATGACTTTCAACTTGTCTTTGGCTTTGATTTTTAAAGATTAATGACATTTAAAAGTAGTTGGTTCTGCAGAATGTTCATTCACAACTTCAATGAATGGTGAATGAGTGGTGAATGAACTTGAGCTAGTTTGTAATTCGTTCACGAAAGTGAACGAATTACAACAAACTAATAATAACTTATGATAATTACGTGGTGAATGAATTACAAGAACATGAATTACATGAGTTCATGAATTGTATTACACGAGTTTAGAGTATATTTTATCGTATCACCCTACGACTTAATTGAAGAATTTAATTTTAGAATTCTAAATTAGTAGCAAACAGCCGTTTAAACTGAAAAAATTTCATTAATTTCGTTGAATTTTTCATCATCATCATCGTCTTACTTTTAATCCCAGTTTAGCTGGGGTCGAAATACGAACATATCTTCTCCCTTCGCTGTCCCACATAATATCGTCAGTTAATCCTCTATTTCTCTTTCATTCGTTTTAGAAAATTTTGTAGCAATTTCTGCAGCTTAGTCGCTCACCAACCGAATGCCCTTTCTGACGTTGGTTTGGATCTTAGTGCTTTAGTCGCCTTTTACGACACGTGCAGTCACCGGTTCGTCTTTTGTTCAAAAAATCCGAACACAAAACGGGGAACTCATCCATAATGAAAATAAATTAATAAATATAACTTGGATGCTTGATGTATCCCAATTTTCACCTCAAAACTCTCCGAGTGTCCACTCTTCAATCTCACACTAGTCTCACCCTGCTGTACATATCTATGATACCTCATTATACCTCCTGCTTACTTTCCTCTTCCTTAGAACCTGCTACACCAACATCGCGGCACCCTATCTCATAGGTGTTCTTTGGGTCAACAAATACCGTCTGAATCTTCCTTCTCATTTTCTTCTTCGTCAATTGGCTCAACATATAGATCGGAGCTGTTGTCAACCTTCCAGGAATAAACTCGAACTGGTTACTCTCACTGCTTGTCCATGCTCTCAACTACTCCCCACTGCTCTCCCATACCTTCTTGGTATGACTCTACAACTTAATATTTCTACACACCTTTGGTACATTTTGTGCATCCAAATCCTTGAATCATTCGCCCCCTAATTCATCTTTATGGTCCTCATTACCCTCTCTTTAACAAATTACAAAAATACTGTTCTCAACGTTCTACAATTTCGCATTCTACCATCTTCTATTAACACTTTCCCATTAATGTCCTTTATGTATATCACACTCCCCACATCACTTAGTTGTTTCTCACTCTGTCTATCTCCTTGATATATCTCCTTTTCACTATCTTTACTACCCAATCTGAGATATAAGTCATCATACTTTCTGGATATTGCCACTATCACCACTCTCTTTCCTTCTTCGTTAACTCTGGATAGTTCTCCATTAATTGCTCTGTCTTACTATTCGTTCACTCCTTAAATGCTACATCTCCCTCACTACCTCCTCTCTCCTAATTGTACCATTAAACACCTTTATCCACCTTTGTCCTACATCCCTTCATTATGCCTAACAATTCCCAACAACATTCTCTAGCTTTCTTAGCAACTTCAACCCGCATATCATTGGCTGATCCCTCCTCACTCATTTATCCTCGCCCTCCAACTTCGACTAAATTGTGCTTCTTTTTCCTTTAATTTTCTCTCTTCACCCTCTCCAACCATGATTTTATTTTTCTGGTCTCCTTACCAACCCCTACGAAGTCAATAACAACTACATACATGTTATGTTTCTTTTGTTCGTATAATTACACACATGACATACCGCATGTGCTACTTAGTTTCCTTTCTTAAGGTTTCTGTTTTTGTAGTTTTAGTTATTTCATCATTCCTCTCCATGGTTACTAGTAATCGTTGCCTTTTGTTGGCGAATCAATTGCAGCCGGTGCAGATTTAAGAATAACCTTCCAAGGCCCTTAGGAATTTTTCTTTCAAATCTGAAAACACTCGGTCTATCAAGGTGGTCGCCACAAAGTACTAACCGGCGCTATGGAGCTTAATTTCGTTCAGTTGACGCGCAGCTTACCGAGTGCGCTAAATCCCGCCCCCGATGTTAATTTGTTCTTCCCATTCTCCTCTTAATAACTTCGCAATCCTTACATTTGGATTTGTCTTCCCTCCGTTTCAACAAAATATCTATTTACGACTGCCATAGACTTTCTACATAAGCAACTACACAGGGGCGGATCCAGGAATTTTGTAAGGGAGGCCGACATTTTTTGTTGAGAGTGCACACTTTTTTGCCTTGGGGACATGTGACGCAACCAGACAAATTTTGCTGTGGGGTGGGGGCTTAAAATTTGTTCACTAATGCGTTCGGCCCATAGAGTGAGTGTATCCTCGTATCGTACCCCCCCCCCCCCGCTCATACCCGTACTAAAGTGAGGGGAAAACCTAAAATGCCTAAAATCCTACATTTGTTTTGGAAAAATTAGGTTAATGTTTTACCTCTGAAGAAACTCTGCGGATCTGGACTAATTGCAAAAGTGACCTAATTTTGGCGGTAGGGGGTGGGAGCTTAAGCCCCTCTCACCAAGGCTGTTTGCACCGCTGCTGCGGGACAGAGTTCACATTTTTACTTACGTCCTTTTTACCTCTAATGCAGTGGTTAAAGTGAAAATTGAGAGCATATTTAAACGGTCATCATTTTTCGGGCCTCCTTCCATTATACAGGGCTCCTAGTATATCCTAGAAAAATCGAGCTATTGAAGCTCAGTTCCCTCTCGTGCCCCTGCCCATTCCCCAGCCCCCCTAACCATTGCCCTTACTAACATATTTACACATCGAAGTTATTATAGAAACCATGAAAATATTGTTTAAAAATTTTACCGGAGAGCCTTAGGGGGGGCCGGGCCCCCTACCCCCCTGGATCCGCCTCTGCGACTTCATGCTGTTCATTCTTTTCTAACAAAGCAGTCCTATTGCATGCCACTAAATCATGCACTACAGCTGCTCTAGTATGGCTAAATTCTCCTTGGTACTCTCCCATACCCAAACCTTCCATGCGCAATGCTATATCCAATTCCATATTTCCCTACATGCTCATTTAAATGACCTCCCACTACCAATCCTTCATCCACATCAACATCAACATGAGGAGCATATACACCACATTTAACCTCTCACCCTCATACACCAATTTTACTAACATCAACCTACTACTCTTCCTTTTTACCTCAAACACCCCCTTTAACATTCTCTCATTTAATAATTAATTCTCCTACTCCATTCCTACCGCTACTCCTACTTACCTCAACATATAGCCGTCCACCTGATCTCGTGGATACAGCATATATCCACCCTCCTCCTCATCATGACCGCAACGTTCCTGCCTTTCTCCTTCATTGCCCTCACATTCAAGGTTGCGAACCTTATACCTCGCCTGACGAGGGATTTCGTTTGGTATCAGTTTACTTCGATTGATTTGGTTCTTGATTCGATTTCGATTAATGTTGTTTAATTAAAGTCATGTAATAATTATAGAGAGAAAACATGTAATGAAATAATCTAATTAAGTAATGAAATGTAATTTAAGTTATTTGAAGAAGTTTCAGAATTATAGGGCAATAGTGTTTAAAGCAGAGTGGAGTTGTAGATGGTACAAGATATATAATGTTGAAGTAAAGCATCAACAAAGCATCGATGCTTTGTAACATCGATGGTATTGTAAAGAGGTTTTAGAGACATGAAATTCCTTCCAGTATCACTAGCATTATATAAGTATGACATCATAAATATAATTTTAATTTACCTTAGTTAGTATAATCGAGCATGTTGAGCAGGGGCGGATCCAGGAATTTCTTAAGGGGAGGCCCGAAATTTTTTTTGAGTGTTCATTTTTTGCTTACGCCTTCTTCGGGACCTGTGACACAACCAGACAAATTTGTGTGGGGGGGGGGTCGAAATACGTTCGGCTCATAGAGTGAGTACCTTACACCCGTACCTTACCCCCCTCCCCCCGCTCATACTCGTCAGGGGAAAACCTAAAGTCCTACATTTGTTTTAGAAAAAGTAGGTTAATTTTTTCACCTCTGAAGATACTCAGCGGATCTCTACGAATTGCAAAAGTGACCTAATTTTGGCGGTGTAGGGGCTTAAGCCCCTCCATGCCAAGGCTGTTTGCACCACTGCTACGGGACATAGTTCACATGTTTTACTTACACCCTTTTTTCCTCCAATTTGGTTATGCATTGGTTCAAGTGAAAATTGAGAGCTAGTGAAACGGTCAACATTTTTCATGCCCCTTCCATTATACAGGGCTCCTAGTATATCCTAGAAAAAGCGAGCTTTTGGAACTGCATTCCCTGTCTTACCCTCCCCCGGGTCCCCCCTAACCACTGCCATTACTAACATGTTTACACATCGAAATTGCAATAGGAACAATGAAAATATAGTTTATAAAAAATTATTGGCGGACCCAAGGGGGGCACGGGTCCCCCTGGGTCCGCCACTGATGTTGAGCTAAAAGTCATTTGAGGCTGAAACAACGTATTGAGGATGTTAAGCATTGACATATTTGAATTGATGGATAACACGTATTCGATTTCTCTGGTAAAACGCAGTTGATCGCTAATTTGTTAATTTGATCTCTATGAGATAAACATTTTTGTTACTGAATAGCATTGTCAAGTTGAATTTTAGTCATTCGCTCTGATTTCCATAGCAGAGTTCCAAATGACATGGCTATTCATTTAATCATGTAGAGTTGTTTGTCCAGTCTTTCACCCGCAGATGCTTTCAGGTAAAAGCTGGTAAAGCTAAGGTTAACGTCAGTTTCCTCACTCGAAAGCGATGTCAGTGGCGGGTGAGCCCAGGATTTGAACCCGCACCATCAGATCCGCGGTCGAGTATCTTACCGACTTCGCCACTGGCTGGAGTCAGTGGCGAAGTCGGTGTTAGGTGCGATGATATGTTGGATGCGTGGAGTTTAGTCTTAGTGCTCATTTTACCTGTGTTCATTTTAACTGCACTTTTTATAGTTTTGTGTTACTATGGTCTACACTATGTTGATTCTGTACTTGTAATCTGCAATTGTCAATGAATTAAAACATTGAGTCTCTCTCTCTCTCTCTCAGTGCTGAAAGACGAGCCTGAAGGGCGCCCTACCCATTTCCTCACAGAGCGTCTCAATGACCTCATTTAACTTTGCCGTCTTTGATGCCCTGTCAATCAATTCCTGGTCCTCCCATCGCCTCAGCAATTTCTGTCCAGCTATCAGTTCTTCCCTCTGACGGCGCAGACTGGAGCAGTCGATTCTCAGCAGCAGATAGTTGACCTTTATCCACTCCCTCTCGTACACTTGTAGTCTCTGCAAGATTTGTCGTTTCCTGATAGGAAGATCTAGCATGTTCACTACGAGATCTCGCACTGAATCGACTCTCTTATCCAAGCAGAAGATTTCTTGATTTATCTTGTTTAATTCAATACCTCGCTCTTGCCACTTGTAAGCCAGTGCCTGTCGCTCAGAGGCCATCTCGCTCAGTTTCTCCGCTATACTTGTAGATATCTCCGCCATCTCCCTGATGTCAACATTGTTCCTGAGAGTCGCAGCTGTTGCCAGAGTGTCTTGTTCCTCCTCGTTTAGCCTGGTCAACTCCTGATGTATAAGGGCGCCCTGTTGTCTCAGAGTCGCTCTTTCTTGCTCTAGATGAGTGCGCCTGGCACTTATCTGAGCGTCGCTGATAAGCCAGACTCTCTCGCAGAGTCTTTCCAGGTTCTCCTGGATGCTGGGAAGACGTTCAAAGTCTCTCTCATCGAGAATCAACTTGACTGTGTCCGCCAACTTCCATTCATCCATGGTAATCTGTCTAATATTACTCTTGAGAATATGATTCTGTTCTATTAGCTCTTCTCGCCGTTGTCGCCGCTCACTCACGATCATTGCCACTCTTTCGCATTGCTGCCTCAGCTGTTCTCCGCGATATAGCAACGCCGCACTCAAATCTTCCGTGCTGCTCATTTTACTCCAAACCTTCAGGTTTTCTGAAATCCCAGTAAATCCGGGTTGCCCTTGTGGCTCAGTCTCTGGAGGCTCCGTGCAGGTGTCTGGGGAAGGAAAGGTTAAGGTCACAACGTGTAGGGACTTCATATCGAGGAAGTGTGGGATAGCATAACTAATGACTTGAGCGTCGATGTTGCGCTCATTACCAGTCACATACAAGTGAGTCAGTGAGGCGAACCTCCTGCAGGCTTTGAACATCTGAAAACAAAATCAACCGATTTTTTATGATTTCTCTTGAGCTCTGTCAAAAGACATGGCATAGACATAGTTTTCTCTCCTACCATCTCCTTGACTTATCGCTACACTCTATAAGAAATCTGAAGTTGACTTAACGGTGAAATTATTGGGCTAAAGCTCAAGTCTATGATAAAGATGTAGAATAGATAGTAAAGTTTAAATTTTCATACGACTTTCTCTGTCGGCTTTTCTTTCGAAAGAACATCAAGATTCAAGGTCAACTTTTATACTTGTCTCTGTCCGTCTCTCAATCCTAAACAATGGTCTTAACAAAAGAGAACTCTTTTCTTATCCATAATGGAGCGTTTTATAACGCACCGTTGTAGGATCGTCTATGACACCCGTGTCTAAAATCTAGACTACAGGTAGCCAAATGTAATCCATTTACGTAAACAGGCACTTAAATCGTTATACTTGGATTCATTTGCCTAGTACCATTCGACTTTATGTACCACGATTCTCATATTAAAATAAATAACGACAATCTGAGCAAGATAGATTCTAAAGTGCCCTAAGACTTGGCAAACTTGTTTAACCTGTTGCCACTGAGCTGCGGTGATGTTGACACGACAGAGTTTGAGACTGACGAGGCTGATAATAGGAAAGGACTGAAGAGTTTTGACTAGTGCGAGGAACATATTTTCGCTCTGGAAGTCGTTAGAGCCCAGATCTATGTGCATCAGGCGACAGAGGTTCATGCTGTTAGTGATAGCGTCGAGATCCACAGCAGAGAGATACGTGTTGTACAGAGCGAGGCTGGTCAACTGAGAGCGAAGAGCCATCAGCAGTGTTCGTATATGCTCGCTCAAACGATTGTTACTCAAGTCTAAGCTTCTGCACAAATATAAAAAGTTACAATGCAACCTTCCCTCTTTCTCTCTCTCTCTCTAATGTTCTGCCAAACAGCAGGGCCATGGTATATATTTATACTCTCGAGTCTGCATTCATGTATTTCTCGTGAAAGCATTTACTGTTAATTTATACTACTACCGATAAAATACGAGTACATAATAGCATTCTTGACAGATACGTAGGCCTACTATGTCACAGATTTTATTATAGGCTATGATAGTATCATTAGTGATTCTAACGCTAAGAAATCAGGCTTCCAACTGATTAAAATTTTAAACCTAAATATTTTTTCTGCCACATCTAAAAATGTGAAAGAGTAAACAATCAACTACGGCTACTATTCAAGAGATGCTATTTCTGCCGAATTTGCAGTGAATGGTATTTTAATCACCTTTTTTTCCTTCTAAAGCTTTAAAAGCTATAAAGTTATGCTCAAACCTCTCTTTCCGAATCGCAGAGGATAGGCCTACTGTCACAGACGGGCCGGATAGTTTTAGAATCAATGACCTTCTTCTTCTCATATAAGCGTGATTAACGTTCGACTATTCAACTGGTTCCGGTTTGACAAGTGTGGTTTGTATAATTAATTTGTGGACCTTTTGTTTTGTTAAAATTTCATACGTTAAGAAACACTGCCATGTTGATAGCGTTTTACCGCTGCAGTCGTATCGAAACAACTGATCCAGCCAGGTTAGTATTCCTTGATGGCTCAATTACCTCTTTCTAAGTGGACCTAAGTAAAACGTTTGCACGAATGAGTTAAGCAATAATTGTTGCTCCATAAATATTATTATCTAAATGTCACGATATTTTTGTAGGCGAACATAAAAATTTAAACTAAAACTATAACAAAGCTAACAGATGCTTCGATGCCAGGAGAACACGATCAGAGATCGAGATTACAACACGTGATTACACACTTGAAATCAATCTGTTAAGTGCGCTAACTAATCGGCTAATCAACCGGTACAATAATCTAAGACTAGGGGTAAAATTGATTGAACACATACATTAGTGGTTTCGAGAACACGAGTTCCATATAGCCTAGGTTTAAGAAAATTAAAATTCGTTCGTGAGCTTAGGAGCGCTCACACAATGTATACAACGATGCAAATGACAAAATAGGGTGGAAGTGGGAAAAGCTGCGCAGTTTAGAGAAGGGGAAGTGGAAAAATTGCGTAGGCCAGGCCTATACTGGTTAGGCTAGGGGGAAGTATGTGTCGATGTTTTAGAGGCATAGATTCTGCAGACGCCCCTGTGAACTAAGCGAATAAATTTCCAGAGCAAAATTTGATTATCAGAATGTCAGGATAGAAAGAAAAAGCACGAACCTTAAGTTGATAAGGCTGTTTAAGTTTCTAGCTAGTATAACTGTATTAGGACAATTTTTCCATGTATTTCTTGCAGTGAAGTCTATTCGAACGTTGGACACATCGAGAAGCTCTAGTTTACTACAATTCCTCATTTTAGTGCTCAATTGATACCACAATTCATCCGTGATCTCCAAGTTCCGCAGACACAGGCTTTTCAACTGATCCCCGAATATCTGAACACATTAACAACAGAATTCGTGAGCCTCCAGAGCAAAGCCATTGTTTATCTCGGGCGAGATTCCGAAGGGATATCACATAGGCAGATCTCTTGAGCAATAGAAGAGACGGTGAATAGCTTTGGCTCTTATCATTATCATTTATATCAAAATGCTATTAAAAGAATAACAATACTATTAATAATAATAATAGGAATGCTATTAATACTTAAAGTTGAACTATTGAATAGAATAGATAATAATGTGTTTATTTTCAGCAAAGACACCAGATGCATAAACGACATAGAATGCATCCACAGCAATTCCTACATCTAACGCGAGAAAAGTCGGTCGTCAATGAAGATACAGAGTATTTTATCTAGCTGACTACCATGATACTTAGTTCTTAATAAAGCTAGTACTTAGTAATATTTTTAATAGCATTAATAGTTCATAATGCATACAAAGTTTAACTTAAAATCTACATATATATATGTATATATATATATATATATATATATATATATATATATATATATATATAGGCCTATATATATATAGGCCTACAGAACTAAATGACTAAAAATAAAAAAATAATAAATGAAAACACTGTAAAACTTACATTAGTTCCACCATACAAACTAGAAAAACCATTCATCAAAAAGGTTAGACTTTATACTGCTAAGAAAAGTCAATAAAATTCACTCAGTGACGGGCGAGCCCAGAATTTGAACCCGCACACACTGGTCCGCGGTCGAGTACATTTCGAATGCCTCAGTTTCCTTATAAGCTCTTCCCCTAACGTCAACGTTCCGCATCAGTGTTATCCGCGCCAATTCTTAATCTTTGTGATTTTTTCAATATCTTTTGCGAAGAGATTTTTTTCTTTTCGACGGCAGGATCTCGCAGGTTTGCCTGTATAATTCTATGCTTTATTTCTGTCTCACATTTTCCGTTAATCGCATTGTGACCGGGACACTGTAGAATAGACCAATCGATAGTTGCACGTGTCGTAAGAGGCGACTGAGCAAGAACTGAGAAAGGCAAAGGAAAACAACATCTCATATCATATCGTAAATATATCGTATATCATATATCATATCGTCTCATATATCCTATATCATATCGTATCGTATCGTGTCGTATCATGTCATGTCATGTCATATCATATCATGTCATGTCATATCATATCACATCACATAATATCATATCATATCACATCACATCACATCATATAATATCATATCATATCACATCACATAACATCACATCACATCACATCATATCATATCATATTATACAGTAATATTTAACAGTAGTATAAATAATTAAGGGCCAGTTTCAAGTAGGCCTATATCTAATCTATATAAGCTACTAATTATAAAGCTTACGTTTTACGCGAATCCACAACGTTCACATCGATTCCTAACTAGTGAACCTCAGATTAATAAATAGCAATGTTGTGGATACTTGTACCATGTTCCCGACATAAGTCAAAAAGCAGCATTGATGTTGCGTAGTAAGTGACATTAGATGGTTTTTGAGTATTTCATTTTAGGTAAAATATTTCATAATCAAAATCGTTAGCTGACAAATTATCGTTGTGCAGTAATTCTTGGTTTGTAATTTTAATTTATAGTTTTACATTAAACCGCGGGGGTACTTGTGAGTAGTCTCTTAAATATGGTTAAGTGTTAATTAATTATTGCGATAGTGTTAACATATCAAGATGGTATGAATATTGAAAGTAAAGAGAGACAAACTAACCCCTAAAAGTTCCTCAATAAACTTGGCATCTCGAGTGATTCTATTTGTTGCAACATTCGAGTCCACGCATTGAGAGTGATAGCTTGAAGGATTGCAGGAAAACCCCTCTTGTAACGCCGATGACCCTGCTGGTCTTTTGCCTGACCCTATCGTGGAAGCCTCTTGCTCATGTGTTGATGATGTTGATCCTACCAGAGCTGCAGATGCCGGTGACCTACTGAGAGTTGCTGTCGCTGGTAGGCTCATTGGAGCAGAGAAATTGAAGCGAGACAGACTGGACGAGACAGCGGTAGGAGAAAATTGAAGTCGATTAATTTCCAGATGTATAAAGCGATTTACGCATTTTGCAAGCCGTACAATCATCTGTAACTTCACAAAATTCATTTCACTTCCCACAAAAACTGGAACTCCAAGAATACCTGAAAAGTGGAAACTAATAGTTATTTATCTAAATTTTTGAATAACTGAACTAAAACTAGATACATAGTACGAGTAAACGTACAACCATTCAATAAACTGTTTCACTGTTTCAATATGTTTAGGGAACTATAATGTACTGCATAGGGAAAGTCTTAGACGTTGCTTCATCATAGGCCTACATGGTGTGCATAAAAGTGACCCATGTTTACCATAAGATATCTGAATCTCACAGTTTCATTTCCAAACTAACTTTTCTGCACTAATAGAGGAGATACTATGGCATAAACCACGTCGAGTTATATAGCCGATTACATAATCTTTTAGTAAAAGCTAGTTTAATGTATTTTTTATTTAATGTATTATTTTTGATACAGTAGGCAAGATGTGAACAATTGATTGCAAATGCTTTGCTTTTGCAAATAAATCGGCTTAGAATAGTGAATGTTAATAGTGATGTTAAAATTAGGTCGTATCTGCATCATTTGGAAGAACAGTCTTCAACCGATTGAGTTTTTTGATCGTACATGTACGCTTTCGAAGTCTTTCACACATGAAAAACAGCATACGCTACAGACAGCATATGCAACAGAGTTTCCTTGCTGAGTTCAGTTTTTGTAGTATTCGTTAATTCCTTATGTGGTTATTAATTTGATATATTGTTCACGCATCAGTCACGGTATATTCTGCCATATCGGACATCCAACATACATATTATCGCCAATTGTCTCAATTGATCCTCTACCGATCTGTTTATTAAAATGCTAATATATATATATATATATATATATATATATATATATATATATATATATATATATATATATATATATATATATATTTATATATACTGTGAGTCATAAAAAATCATGTGAGCAGTATTTCGTCCACAACTTTGACACTTGTGAACCGATTTTGAAAATAATTTCAGAATTAATAAGAAGAAGAAAAGTAATAATCTTAAATCTAGTTTTTGTGACACTTCCGGTTTAATGTAAAGAATAACAGACGATTTTACAAACATAGTCTGTTTTTGTGGAAATTTTAAAATGGTGTTTATTAATGAAGATAAAGCGCTCATAAAAAACTTGTACCTCTTGAAGGGTTATGGCGCACATCGGTTGATTGCCGAATTTCCAACAAAAAAAACTGGACGCTGGGAGGGCTAGATTGTTTATTAAAGAAATTAGACCGGATTGGGAGCACCGATAGAAAAAAGGGCAGTGGAAGACCGAAGATCATAAGAACGGAAGAGAATGTCAGAGCAGTGCAGGAGTCAGGAGAACAAGCCACAGACGCATAGCACTACTTCAACACAAAAATAGTAATTAAAAGAGTCACTTAACGTTATTTTCTAGCAAATGTTATCCTGATTATACCTATGCAAGAAGTTAAATCGGTTCACTAATATCATAGTTATAGGCGAGAGACGGCGCACATGTTTTTTGACTCACAGTGTATATATACGTGTATATATATATTATATATACACGTAAATTTTTTTTTATATAGGCCTACATATACGTTTATAGCTCAGCAGATTAGCGCGTTAGGTAACAGCAGAAAGTTTTAATTGTATACAATAAACACTCACACACACACACACACACACACACACACACACATATATATATATATATATATATATATGTGTGTGTGTGTGTCTGTGTTTGTTTGAGTGTAAATGATATATATATATATATACTGTATATATATATATATATATATATATATATATATATATATATATATATATATATATATATATATATATATATATGTACACTGTGTTTTTTTATAACTGATACCCCTAATTGTTTTAACAATAAAGTCGTAAGAAGTTGACCGATGTTCTTGAAATTTACAGTACTTGACCAGCAGCCACTTCTACAAAACATGGATAAATTTTGTTTGAATGTCTCTAATAACGTGAAGTTATAGCTTTGTGAATAGGAGTGGGATCAGATGAGAAATTTCCAGTACAGGATTACGGGGGTGTTAAATGCAGCGCAACATTATCTTTATAAATATAATATCTAACACGTAACATAAAATTTCTGCTAATGTTATTTTGAAGAGCAATCATTTATTTTCAAAACGACTTCAATAAGTGGTGATATGTTCTTAATTGACAAAGTTATTGAACTTTTAATGCATGCATTGCATGTTTGGGTACAACTGCTATCACCGCCACAGAATAAAGAAAAGCCATAGAAGTGTCAAAGGCATCTCAACCATTGTAAACATTGAATTCAAGAATTGCACAGATGCAAAAACTAATTTTGCTGGCCGGAGGTAAAGAATATCAGCTGATCGTTATTTAAAGGCATAAATAATGTAGTTTTTGAACATTTGTGAATCTTTTGACTGATAATGAAACACTTTAGGAGCACATTTATCGTCACATCTATCCAACATATCGTCATGACAACAAATTATTTGAAACGAATTCCTATTAATTGGATGTATATTTTTATAGTACAAAATGCTAACAAATTTATTTAAAATCTCTTCAAGGATATTCCCCATTCTTTAGCTTCCGGATTTCTGGAATTTGTATGCCCAAATGCGCAACAATACATCATCCTAAAACCGTTCAGAGACCGAATATCATGAAATATATCTGAAATTACAGAAATTACTATTAAATACACATATAGCAAAGGGGCTTTGTTTACCCTCGCAATTAAATGAATCAAGCTGAAAATCAAGTCGCTCTTGTTACAAAACAGGCATCGCTGAAACAACAGTCATACCATATCTACCTATTTTAAATATCTTTGATCACCGCAGCCACTGCAGCGGCGTCCTCTTCTTCGTTTATTCTCTTCATGCAATGCATGCATAAAAAGTTCGATAACTTTGTCAATTAAGAACATATCAGCACTTATTTTCCTTCGTTTTGAAACATATTGCTCTTCAAAATAGCATTAGCATAAATTTTATATTGCGTGTTGGCTGGTATTTTTTAAAGAGCTAATCTACGCTAAATGTAACACGCCAGTAATCCAGTATTGGGAATTCTTATCTGACCCCACTCATATTCGCGGAACTATAACTTTCACGTTATAAAATAATTTCAAACGAAATTTCTTTATGTTTTGTAGAATTGGCTACTGGTCAAGTGCTGTAAATTTCAAGAACATCCGTCAACTTCTTACGACTTTATTGTTAAAAAAATCTGGGGTATCAGTTATAAGAAACACAGTGTATATATATATATATATACAGAATATATATATATGTATATATATATATGTACTATATATATACTATATATATATATATATATATATATATATATATATATATATATATATATATATATATATATATATATATATATCTTGTGCAATCCCTACATTATATATAACGCCTCTACTCTTCTTAGTCTGTCGCTTTCCAGTTCATGTCCACATATCATATGAGTGGATCTTAAATCACCTAACGTTCCTCATCTCGGCCTGACTCTGCCTCTATCTCCTTCCATGACTTCTTTTAGTAGACTATGCTCCCCTTAGAATGTGTCCTATCCAACTCTTCTTCCTATTTCTCAATACATTTACGTTTATCAAATGTCTATTTGTGCCTACTATCTTCAGAACTTCCTCATTTGTAACCTTTTGAGTCCAGCTAATCCTTTCCATTCTTCTTTATATCCACATTTCCAACGCCTCTAGTTTCTTAATATCTTCCTTCCTTAAGGTTCATGTTTCACATCCATCTAATAGCGTGGTCCATAGCAAGGTTTTCACTATATTTATCGTTGTGGTTTTCATTAGACTTTTTGTTTAAAGTTCTTTCCTATAACCAAAGGCCGCTCTTGCTTGTGCAATCCTACTGCATATTTCAGTCTCACATTTCCCGTCATCGGATATAGTATGACCCAAATATTTGAAACTCCTTACTTGTTCCAATTCAAATTAGAAGAACAATATGCATGAGGTTATTGTATGTTATTAGCCATGAGATCTCTTACAGGGTCGTGAAGAGAATATTGCCTCATGGGTTTTGCCCAGCGACGTGTCATTGTAGGCAGCAAGGACATTGGAACGATGAGTATTCATCGCACAATTGTAAGCCATGTGCAGCTTAAGGATATGAGAAGTCGTCTCGTCGTCTGCAGAAATACAGTTATTAAATTCGCCATTAAATAATTATCTTTCAAAGAACTTTAAGCAAGTATATGACAACTTGTCATAAATTCGTATAATACTGATTGTGTGCACAATTTTTATCCATTCTAATACGTAACTGTAAGGAAATTGAAGAACAATAAGGCTCCAGAAGGGGATCAAATAACAGGAGAGTTATTAATACATGGGTCAATTGTTGGAATAAATAAATTAACCACCTTGTTCAACACTATTTGGAAAACAATGAGTATACCTTAGAGTTGAAGGAGGGGTAAAATTGTTAAGCTGCCCAAAAAGGGAGATTTGAGTAATTGCAATAATTAGAGAGGTATAACCTTCCTATCAATACCAGGCGAAGTCTTCTGTTCTGAATTACTTGAAAGAATGAAAACAGAAATAGACAAGAACTTAAGAGTACATCAATCTGGCTTCAGGAGCAATAGATCATGCAATGAACGCATTTTCAGTTTGCGCCATATTATTCAACAGAGCATCGAGTTCCAACAAGATATTTATATAAATTTCATTGACTTCAAAAAAGCATTTGATAGTATTCATAGGAACACTCTATGGAAAATAGCAAGATGGAATTCCTGAGAAATTCACTAGTCACTGACTCTTTCAATATTGTCAAACAAGGACGTATCTTGTCGCCTTTCCTTTTTCTAATAGTGATTGATTTTGTAATGAGAAAAGCTTTCGATGAATGAGAAGGGGGAATAAATTTGGGTCCTAGGAAATTAGCTGACCTTGACTTTGCGGACGACATAGCCTTACTAACAAACAAATGCATCAACTTCAAGAAACGACAACAGCTTTAGAAGAAAACGCTGCAGAAGTTGGATTAGTAAATAGCTCCGAAAAAACAAAAATCCTCTCAACTGCAGTTCCAGACATAATTACCCTAACAGTTAATCAGGGGGAAGTTGAATGAGTAAAATGTTCACGTATTTAGGCAGTACAATACCGTAAAACGGATCAAGTGAAAAAGATGTGGAATGTAGAATCGGTAAGGCATATGACATCTTTCAAAGACTACAACATATTTGGAAAAGCGATAGAATTGATGTGGGACTGAAGAAAAAACTGTGTTCAACCATTGTTCAGCCTGTCTTGATGTATGCGTGTGAAACCTGGGAAAGTACTGCTGAAATAAAACACAAAATTAACTGTTTTCAACAAAGATGGCTCAGAAGAATCCTAAAAATTTATTGGGAGCATATCAAAAATGAAACAGTACTTGAAAGGTTTGGAGAAAGAAAATTAGATGAAATAGTTGCGGAAAGAATAGTACGGTTCTTGGGCCACGTATGGAACATAGCCTTACTAACAAACAATATGCATCAACTTCAAGAAACGACATGCATTTCAAGAAAAGAAATGCCTGATGATAGATATGCAAAGACTGCAACTAATTGGAAACCAAGTCAAGGAAAAAGGAAAATAGGAAGATCTAGAAGTACTTGGTTCAACACGATCAACTAAGATTTGAAAACTTTGAACATTTCATGCGAAGATGCTGTGAGGGTTGCTAAAGACAGAAAAGTATGGAGCAATGTTGCCGCCCTATGTTCTCTTCAGAACGCAAGGAACTGATGATGATGATGAATACATAACGTGGCTACTCATTACTCATCGGAAGACTCAGTCGGTAAATTTAATGCATAATGTCGAAATGCAATATAAGTCTTAGAGTATAGTATTACATTAAATGTGAATAATAAATATGTTATAGTGAAATAATCAGCCACGTTGATATATATAACTTTTAATACCACATGTTTAAATCGTTCAGTAATTTTAGTCCCTTTTTCGTTTAACCGGTCCTGTGAATGTCCTAGATATTACTCTTAGATCGACACGGCTGTGAATCGAACCCACGAGAGTTCAATTCACCTCAGGATCGACGACTTAAAATTTCATGACGTCAACTGACGCCTCTAAACACTGCGCTATTTGAGACATTCCAATGTACCAGGGACAGTGTGATAAGAACAATATAATAAGAACAATCACATAATGTAACCACTATGTCATGAAGAATACCGTAGAAATATTTTCTACCAGATATCTCGCTAATTAAATTTCTTAATTAACATTATTAAATTAAATCCCATATCTCTTCCTCTGAGTCGAATGCAATTTTGAATGAAAAATATTTAATTATCTGATTCAGTGGTGCTCAATATTTACAGCAGCTAATTACGCCACCAAAGTTTTATTTCTTTTTTTTATTTCAAATACTTTAAATAAATGAACTTCTGTGAAACCGGGAAAAGGGGCCATTAAGTTCTCCTTGCTATTATCATGTTATGTAATACCAAAGTTAAAATATTTAATGTGCTACAAGGACATCATATATTTACATTTGTTATGTCAATCATTCTATCATTGTACTACGCTCAACTGCTTATTACTCTTTCGAGCTTGGTATTCTTTTGTTAACCTATACCGAATGGTCTACACAAGCTCCACAATACGTCACATCTCTTTAACCTTCATAATCCGTTTCAGCACGTACAATAAAAAGAGCACTGGATCGCATTATACGTAAAACTGCGAAATGTAAAATGAATAACATTCGTAATCACCTCTTTGGTGAAAACTAAAGAACTCTGATTATTATTATTATTATTGTTATCAGGTATGCGGCTTTCAAGTTTCGACTTTTGTACTTGGTTCTTAGCTGACGAAAGCATGAAAAGCAATAGCAGAGAATTATTGAAAAGAACATAAATGAGGCCCTAAAAATATTAAATTGGTGTATATTGCACCATGCTACTCAAAATTTTTAGTGGCCTATTTAGATTTCGGTATATTTTTAATCATTATTATAACAGCAGTAATTTTAAAAAAATTATCTTTTTGATGTTTACTATTTAAATTACCCGTGTTGTATCCGGGTTGCTGAAGAATAGACCACCAGTAGACTGCACATGTCGCAAAATGGCGACAAAGCACTAAGATCCAAACCAAAGCCAAAAATGGCATTCGGATAGTGAGCGCCTAGGCTCTAGAAATAACTATGAAATTTTCCAAAAAGAATGGAAACGTTTCCCACTATACAGAGAGGAGTAGAGAAGGTCTATTCGTATCCTAACCCTACTAAACTGCGTTCTAGGAAAGATTATAATGATGATGAATTTTACAATATAAGCACTCCAGGTCTGATAATTTCCAAAGTTAAATATTTGCGAAATAAAAGCAATAATTTGCAATGTTAAGTAGTGAAAAGTGAATGAGAGGTTGTTAGAAAATTATAAGAATCATTTTAAGTTTGATGTAAGTAATAAAATGCCATAAGACAGTGAAGATGGGATTAAAAGTAAAATGAAATCTTAACGACCTGCAAATAATTTTTAGACTTATAGTCACATCTTGGAGAAATAAAGATGAAAAATTGCTCATCTACAAACCAGTATCGCAGCCACTAAGATGTAGTGAGTGAAGAAGTCCCAAGTTGTTTGCTTCCATCTTTAATCGGGGTCGTTTATATTTCTGCAGCTGCTCGAGTTGAATTAGGGCCTTTGCTCTTGTGCTGGAATAATTGAGATACAACTCTACAGCCGCCAACAGCTGTACGGGACTGGCGTACCTAAGAGTAAGGCTTTCATTAGGGCACCAACTTATCAATCGACCAAATAGCGAGTAGTCACCACCAAGCAGAGCTACTTGCATTAGATCTCTAAATCTTCGACAGTAGTCGTGCTGTGGGGAGATTTTGGTTAAGAGTTTTATCTCCTGGCGACATATTGATGTCAAACTTGGTGGAGACCGAAGAACAGATCCATCTGCGTTTGAGTATAAAACTCCTCTGAATGATTTTAAAACCGTCTTTAATCTCTCTTCCACCATTACTCTCATTTTCTTACTCCGACCCTGAGTGTTTTTGTTTGATGTTCCTTTTTGAGTATTAGGCTGTGAGAGAACAAATTTAGTCGTCTTTTCATTTGTGTTACTTTCGCCAATATGATAATCAATATCATCGGTTTCAGTATCACCTTCAACATCATCAATATCGTTTTCATGGTCAACATCTATTGCAATTCCTTTGCCGTTACTGTTGTCATTTTCTGCTTTTCTTTTGACACCAGTATGTTTTGTTGATACAGTACGACAAGACGGGTTACTTGACTTGCCTGCCTCACTGCGAGGTGATTTTAAATGACTTTTGTTATGTTTCACCTTGCCTGATACTTTTGAAGTGTCACGTGGTTGTCCGAAAACTTTCCTGATCCGTGTTCTTGTAGAGCTGTCATCCTCATCTCTGCATTTAATCCCTACTTCTTCATTTTCAATAGGATCTCTACAAGTTCTCATAATTTTGTTATTTCCTTCAATTACATTATCGTAAGAGTTCTTTCTTTTCACAAATCTGTATTCCGTTTTATTTTGACCTTTGCTATTATTGTTTCTGTTAGACTTGCATTTTATGTGTTTCATAACACTTGCGTTTACTCTGAAATCACGGCTGTTACTTAGTTCTGCTTCTCTTGTAGATACCCCCATGTAGGAAACGGTGTTAGATTTTCTTGCACGACTTCTTACAAGACTGCCTGCCTTCTTATCATTGCTTGATCCTTTCAAACTTCGTCTGCTCTCTACTTTATTATTTATACCCACTGATTTCGAAGCACGCATGCTTGTTTTTTTTGAAGACTTAGTATCTTCAATCTTGTCTCTTTTAGATCCTATAGTTTTTTTAGTTATACAACTCACCCTTCTTTCTGTAACTGCGTTCGACTTTCCTCTTATGCTAGAGCCTCTGTACTCACTCGCTTTCCTATTATGACTCGATCCTTTATTTTTATTATTTCTAGCATTGCCCTTCATTAAGACGCCTCGAGTTCTGCTTGCGCTAGCGTAACTTATCCGTCCAGCTGTAGTCGTAATTTTACCCGTATTTGTAACCATACCTTTACCTGCAGCTCTGTCTATACACGTGGCTGTGCCTTTACCGGTAGCAATTACTATACCGGAAGCTCTTGCTCTCTCGGTAGCTCTGCTTTTCTTTGTAACTCTACCTCTACCTGTAGCTCCACTTTTACCTGTAGCTTTAGTTCTACCTCTAGCTCTTGCTCTCTCGGTAGCTCTACCTCTATCTGTAGCTCTACTTCTACATGTAGCTCTAATTCTATAGGTAGCTCTTGAACTTTCGCTAGCTCTACCTCTCAATAGATGTTTACTTGCAGCTGTATTTACACAGCTGGCTCTTATACTTGCAACTCTACTTCTACTTGTAGGTCTATTTCTACTAGAGGTTCTGCCTCTACCTCTAATTCCACCTTTACCTGTAGGTCTACCTCTACTTGTGACTCTGCGTATCCCTACAGCTTTACCTCGCTTTTTGACTATTGTTCTCTTTTCCAATTCAGTTCTGCATGATGCTCTAGGATTGCACGCTATTGATATTGTTTTCTCAACTTTCTTTCTAGCCGCACTTGCTTTCGATTTATTCGCAGCCGAACAAGTAGCACTCGATGTTCTAGCTCTGCTGGTAATTCCATTTCTATTTGCTACTGTGGTTTTACTTACAGCTCTAGTTCTTCTATTTGCCGTAGTTTTACTTAGAGCTTTAGTTCTTTTATTTGCTGTAGTTTTATTTGCAATTCTAGTCCTTATAGTTACTGTAGTTTTTCTTACAGCTCTAGTTCTTCTAGTTGCTGTCGTTTTACTTACAGCTCTAGTTCTTCCATTTGCTGTAGTTTTATGTGCAATTCTAGTCCCTTTAGTTGCTGTAGTTTTTCTTACAGATCTAGCTCTTCCAGTTGCTGTAGTTTTTCTTACAGCTCTAGTTCTTCTATTTGCTGTGGTTTTACTTACAGCTCTAGTTCTTCTAATTGCTGTAGTTTTGCTTACTATTTTAATTCTTCTAGGTGCTGTAGTTTTTCTTGCAGCCCTTTTTCTACTATATGATGCCGTTTTATTTACATTTCTAGTCCTTCTAGTTGCTGTGGTTTTTCTTATAGCTCTAGTTCTTCTAATTGCTGTAGTTTTTCTTACAACTTTATTTCTTTTATATGTAGTTTTCCTTGAAGTTTTCCTTGCTGCTACAATTTTACGTGAAGCTTTCTTTCTATTTGATGCTTGAGTCTTGGTCATAATGCTAATAGTATTTAGCGCTCGCACTTCATTCCCTGTCGGAGTCTTAATAGTTGCTCCGCTTCTACCTACTCCTGCAGTCTTACTTGATTTAGATTTTTCGTGACTTTCATTTAATTTAATTTGTTTTGATCTTACATTATCCTCATCACTCTCTACATTGATTCTTCTGCGTCTCTTAGCCCCTTTGATGTTGCATTGTTTAACATTCCTATTATTTTTAATGACTTTGTTTACTTTACCGGTTTTACCTGATATTGTATTCCTTCTAGAACCTCCATTTATATTTGTTACACGTGTTCTATTTGCTTCTCTCAGTCTCTTTATTCTTCCATATCCATTTTTCGCCCTTGACCTAGTTGCATTTCGCTTTCGTCCTTTAGACATGCCTGCTACTCTGCGACTTCTTGTTCTTCTTTGCTTATTTATGGCTGTAGCTTTAGTGGCTCTTGCAGTTGTGAGCCTTTTTGTTCGGGCAGTTGTAAATCTGGGAGAATGGGCAACTCTAGATCGGGCAGTTATTCGGGCAGCTGCAGAGTTGGTTATTCGGGAAGCGGTAAGCCTGTTTTTTCGGTCAGTCCTGGATCTGGTTACTCGAATATCTGTAGACCTGGTTACTCGGGAAGCTCTAGACTTGGTTGTTTGAGCAGCTATAGACCTAGGCGCTCGGGAAGCTGTAGACCTAGGTGCTCGGGAAGCTGTAGACCTAGGTGCTCGGGAAGCTGTAGATCTGGTTACTCGGGGAGAAGTAGACCTAATTACTCGGGAAACTGTGGATCTATATGATCGGGCAGCTGCTGATTTAGATTCTCGGGCAGCTATAGACCTTTTTGCACAGACAAACTTAGATCTAGTTACTCTGCCAGCTCTAGATCTGGTTATATGAGCGGCTGCGTCTCTGGTTAATTTGCCGATTTTAGACCTCTTTACTCGCGTATGTTCAGTACTCTTCAACCTCGCAGGCATCTGACTTTCGGTGCTTTTACTTCTTTTATTTTTACTTCCATTCCTACTATCACTTCTACTTCTACTTCCACTGCCACTTCTTGTCCTGCTAATTCCATTTCTCCTTCCACTTCTCCTTCCGTCACTATCGCTACTGTCACTGTTTTCTGTACTTTCGTTTTCATTTTCTTCTCCGCTACATTCTCTTCCCTTAATTGAACTCACACTTTTTTCTCTGTTTCTTATTTGACGACTCATTTTACTTCCTCTGTTCAGCTCTGCAGCATTTCTTCTAAGCGAGGCGACCGTTCTTCCTCTTACTGCGTGCGCATTTGTTGTGCTCTTTCTTCGCCTGGCTCGTGGAGCATACTTTATTCTTGTTTCACCTCTCAATCTAATACTTCTACTCTTTGCCATGATTTGACCATCGAAAGTTTTCATTTTCGATCTACAATTGAAATTATAATCCACCCGAGTACCAGTCAAACCGTTATCCGCCATTTCTCTGGAAAATTCCTGCATTCTCTCAATGACTGGTGATTTCTTAACAGCCGGACTATATGTATCTACTTCTCTAGCATCATTCTGTAAAATTCTCTTTCTATAGCTAATAGGATGGTTTGACATTATAGATTCATTTTCCAAAAGAGAAGTCGGAGAAGAACCTTCTAGTACCTCTTCGTTCGATAGCTTCGCAATATTCACCTCGTTTAAAAACTTCGTTTGGCTATTTAATCTTAAAACTGCGTTACTGCCAGACATGGCTTGGATTGTTTCATTGGCACTCATTTCTCCATTGAGTCTACTACTAATATTATTTTTAAGCGACATATTATACAAGATCCCTTTTCTTTCTCTTCTTTCTGATGTGTTCTTTTGTATATTATTAGAAACTGTAGGAGCTGACGCTAGGTGTTTTCTACTGCTTGATGACGAAATGTTTTTTAGATTTCCGGCATCGATCTTCCCAACATCATCAGAAATTGTGTATTTTAACTGATTGTGATTCATTTTGCAGAACTTGATTGTTACTAACAACGCTGATTCAGGAATTTAGAATCTCCGCTTTATTTAAACATTTAGTTATGAATCCTCAGCTCAGTCAGATGAAATACAATTTGTAGGCCTAATGCATATGTAAGGCGTATGATATATAAGATATATGATTTATAAGCTATATATTTTACGTATATATATAAATATATATATATACATGTATATATATATATATATATTATATATATATATTTATATTTATATATGGATATATATACATGTATATATACGTGTATATATTTATTTATTTATACATATGTAGGCCGACACCCATATATATATATATATACATGTATATATATATATATATATATATATATATATATACATATGTATGTATATATATATACATATATACATATATACATGTGTATATATATATATATATATATATATATATGTATAAATTTAATTATCCACTCCACCGACTCTTTTTGCTGCCTTGATATCTTTCATACAAGATTACTGAAATCAAATATTGATGTTTTAGTTACTCCTATTACACTTGATCAATCTCTCACTCTCAGAAGGTATTTTCCCGACCTCCTTCAAACAAGCTGTTGCATCTCTTTGCTAAAAAAGCTTTCTCTACCTTAGCTCTTAACTTCATCTCTCAACTTCATGAATAGGTAACTTATACCCGTTTATGCAATCATCTTGATGATTCTTTCCCTTCTCTCTCTCTCATTATCAATCTGCCTAAAGAAAACTCCATTCTACTGAAACCGCTGTCCTTCGTATCCATAATGATGTTCGCTTGGCCATGAATAACAAACAGGTTTCTACCCTGTTTCTTTTAGATCTCTCTGTGCCTTCTATCTCTTTTGTCGCTCACGATCTGTCGTTATTGGTCAAGATTGCTCTTCTGAACTACCTATCCTATGCAGTGTTCCTCAAGGTTCAGTATTAGATCCATTGCTCGTCTCTTCATATGTCAATCCTCTTAGCTACCTGCTTGATCATACATCCATAAATCAATGGAGGCATGCTGTAATTCTATGCAGACGACACACAACTAGATGTTTCCTTTTCCAACCATGAGTCCAGCCAGAAACTAACTCATCTCTAATCCATTCTTGACCAGGTCCTGGTTTTGTGCTAATCGTCTAGTTGTGAATCCCTCCAAAACTGAATATTTTTTATTTGATACCCCTCTGTAAAGAAGTTAAGTTACTAATCCTGATTCCGATCAGAAATTAGCGCATCTCTCATCCATTCTAGAAAATGTTTATTCCTGGTTTTGTGCTAATCGTCTTGTTGTTAATCCCTCCAAAACTGAATACCTTTTAATTGGCACTCCTTTGCAAAGAAGTAAAAATTACTAATAACTCCGTTCATTTTCAAAATCTTGCTCTTACACCTTCTTGATCCGACAAAAACCTTGGAGTCGTATATGATGAAAACCATGACTTCAAATCCCATATATAGGGTGTCGCATAAGTTCGTATACCGTTTTCAAATTGCAGTAATTCGGCTAGTAAAGGTCGCATGTTCATAAAATTTCGTATTCGTGTATAATAGATGTGAATTAGATGTTGGTGCAAGTTTATTTTCATTAGACGTGGAAATGACGTCACACGGCGCTGTCGCGCAATGTGACCCATTTTCTGACTGGCGCAGCTAGAGACACGCTGTGGCTGCATGCAGCGCGTGCCTGGAAATTACCTGATGTTGTCGTCCAGGACCGCAGTCAAGGCTAATCAACGTGTCAATGTTATTGTTCGATGAGGCCGCGTATAATTTATAATATGGATAAAATTAAAATAATACAATTACGTGCACAGGCAGTAGTATTGGCTAAAGAAGGATATTCGCATAAATGTATTGCACAAAAGTTAAATCGGAGTAAGTGTTGGGTTACGAAGTGGGTAGGTCGAAGCAAATTTGACGAAAAACTAGTGGATATGAAACGTAGTGGACGTCCGAAGATACTGTCTAATACAGCCAAGCGTCTCATCCAATCCGCAAAATACAGACGTGGACAGAGTTTGCGCCGTATTTCAAATCAACTGAAAATTCGTAATGAACGTGCTTCTAAGGACACAATTCGCAGATACATGGTTAATGACCTGAAGTGGAAGAACTGGCGTCGCAAAAAAATTCCACTGTTGACTGATGCTCACAAGGTGAAACGTATTAAGTTTGCGCGTGATCATCGTAATTGGACTGTTCAGGATTGGTCAAATGTTCTGTTTACTGACGAGTCACCCTTCAAAGTGTTTTACATACCCAATCCCAAGAACGACACTGTGTGGGGATCACAGGAGAGTAATGTTCCTCCCGCTGCTCAAATGAAGTTCAGTCCCTCGGTTATGGTTTGGGGCGGAATGACTGCACACGGATTAACGAGTCTGCACTTCATTCCGAACGGTACACGACTTAACTCGGATTATTACATTGTAAACATACTGGATAAACTCGTCAAGCCAGCGTTTCAAAGAATCGTAACCGGCGGCAACGTTACTCGAGTAAAGCTGTTCAATGACAATGACCTTGGCATCTTTCAACAGGATGGTGCAAGATGTCATACATCAGCCAAAACAACAAGATGGTTGGAAGACAACATTCCATCGTACATTAAGCCGAAGGACTGGCCACCGAACTCTCCAGACCTTTCTCCTATCGAGAACCTGTGGAGTATTCTGTCGTTTAGTGTCTACCGCGATCCAGAGCCCACGAATGTTGTGCAGCTGAAACGTCGTCTACAACAAGCTTGGATATCAGTGAAAGTGGAAATACTTCAGACATTAATCAAATCTATGCCGTATAGAATACTCGCTGTCATTAAGCAAAAAGGAAATACTATAAAATATTAGTTTTTGCGAAAATGTGACGTCATTCAGAAAAATTTCAGTTTCTACTTAATTACTTGTACGATTACAAATTAAATTGTACCCATATATTTTATTTATCGTGTCTACATACTGTCCAAATTTGGTTTAAAACGGTTAAGTAGTTCCAGAGTTAATGCAATTTGAAAACGGTATACGAACTTATGCGACACCCTATATCTTCCGTCTGTCGCGCTTCTTTCTTTCAGATTCGTCAGATAAGGCAAATAAGAACGTATTTCCTTATTAGAAATTCAGCCACAATTCCTGCACATTCTATAGTTCATTCTAAGCTTGATTACTGTAATTCATTATTATGCGGGTTGCCTTCTCCTTCTCTCAACCGTTTACAGCAAGTCCACAATTTTCTCGCACTTGTTGTTTGCAAGTCCTCTAGACTTCAATCTTACTCTCTTTCTCCACTTCGCAATATTAACTGGCGTCCTGTTAATCAACGCATACAATATAAAATAGTTCTGATAACTTTAAAAACTCAGCGATTTGGCGATAGCGATAGCGATTTCTTCTTACTTATCTGAAACTCTTCTTCCCTATTGTCCATCACGTGCACTTCGTTCCACTGATGCGAATCTTCTGTCTATTCTAAATATTCCCACTGCATAGGCAGACGTTCATTCACTTATGCAGACCCACTATCGGGAACTCTTTACCTACTAGTCTTCGCTCTTGTTCTCTTTTAACTGTCTCTGGCAAGCTAAAGACATATTTTTCCACCATACATATACTCTATCTATCCTGACCATTTTTTGATTACCGGACCGGCTTTCATTTTAGGGCCTTACTTCTTCTCAGCACTTTCTTTTGCATACTGGAATGGATGAATTACAGGAGCAAATGTTTTTAATATAATAATAATATTCAAATACAATGTATCAGGCTAGATAAAATAATATTTGAAATGCTCAATTGTAAAACATACATAAACTATTTAATTCAGCAAATATGTGATCCTGACACCTTCCACCTAGCTCATAAAAGGCGAAACAAATGTTAAAGAACGACATAATAATCTAGTAATTTACCATTCAGAATCGATATAAAATATGAAGATAACACCTGTTTGGGAAAGATATTAGAAAAGATGGATATCTATATGGAATTTCTCTTCCATCTAGACATCTGTCTAGACTATTCCGTCGGTAGTGGTTAATCTTTCGTTTAGGATCTTACTTCTCCTCAGCACATTTCTTTTGCAGATTGGTTTGGGTGAATTGATCTGTAGTGATGTGTGCTGTGGGGACGTCCCTGGCATCATTCTCGGATGAGGAAACAGACGTTAAACTTTTATAATAATAATAATTATTACTATTATTATTATCTGTAAACAGATAAGAACGTTATGTATATCCTACAGAGGCGGATCCAGAAATTATTTTCGGGGGCCACAAATTTTTTCAAGAACTATTTTCATCATGCAGCCGCTTTGTTAGCTTTTGAATGACTGAAGTGATTGATTGTTGTCGCCACCCCGTTGGGACCCTGACAGAATGCTAAACGAATAAATAATAGTAGCACTAAATTTACATTACGAAAATTAAACAGTGCATTATTATAGTCACTTTACTAAATTTTTTTGGCAACCTGAAGAACAACAATTATACGTATTTTATATTGACTCGGCTCAATAATATGACGTCAAATTGAAACAACGATTTTATGTTAAGAGAGTTCTGCTAAGAATAATATAATACTTATATTAATTTAGCTAAAAAATGCCCCATATAAATTTTATGCAAATTTTAAAGCTGTGATACTAATATTCGAAAATTTGACGATAATATTAAATACTACGAAGCAAGTGGGCCAACACTTCTAAAGCTAGATGAACAACTCATCAAAATTCAGGTGATTTGCGGTTAAATACATACAGTATATTTATTTAGCGAAAATATAATGAGGTATATCAATGAAATAAAAGGCTTAGTAATTGGAGGATACAATCTAATTTCTATACGTTATGCTGATGACATAGTTCTTATTGCCGATTCGCGAGATAAACTTCAAGAAATGTTGGATATTGTAATATATCGTAATGAGGCTAGTGGAATATCTATAAATATGAAGAAAACAGAATGCATGACAGTTAGCAAACTAAAAATGTCACAGCTTAATCAAAGTAAAAGGTCAAAATTTAAAACAAGTAGAATCAGTCATATATTTAGATATATTCAATAGTCACATGTTTTATACTTATCCATCAAAATGGGTAATGTGACAAGGAAATAAGCAGAAGAATAGCCATGGATAAGGAGGCATATAAGAGAATGTCAATAATTTTCAGAAGCCATAAAATATCAAGTGATACCAAAAAGAGACTTCTTCGATGCTATGTGCAACCAATATTGTTATATGGAAGTGAAGTTTGGACAATCTCTTCTATAATGGAATCGAAACTTGAGGCAACAGAGATGTGGTTCTATAGAAGAATGCTATGTATGTCTTATATACATGTAGATCAATTTAAAAATGAAGATGTTTTACAAAGAATGTCAACTTGTCGTGACCTTTTGAACCGAATACGACGACAACAGATAACGATTTTCGGACACATTATGCGGAACAAAATAGTTGAAAATAACGTAGTGACAGGAGTAATAGAAGGAAAAAGATGCAAGGGTCGACAGCGGATGACGTTTATTAAGAGTCTTAGCAAATGGATGCAGTTAACTGAAACAGAGATGATCAGAGCAACAATAAACAGAGACATACGGAGGAATATGACCATGACCGCCCAGGCTTGGAACAGGCACGGCACTTAGAGAAGAAGAACATGTATATATCCTCACTGGGTGATAATTTTTCAAGTAAAGCGCTGCTTAAAATAATGCGTGAAATGAGCAGGAGGAAACACTTCTTAAATATAAATTGATATATTAATAATTAAGAAGTGAGTACGTGGAGTACAAGGTTGTAGCATTTCGCCGCTGCTGTTTAACATTTACGCTGAGGCAATGATTGAGGAAGCCATGGAAGACTTGGAAGAAGAAATAAAAGGAGGGAATTTGTTACAAGATGTACAAGATGTACGATGACCAAGGAATGGTAGCGGGCAGCGAGATTTGATTGCAGAAGATAAAGGATAAGCTGAACGATACGGCTCTAAGATATGGCATGAAGATTAATATAAAAAAGACCAAGGTTATGAGAGTGTCCAATAATAAAGGTGAAGTTAATATCTCAATAAATGGTACGAAATTGGAACAGGTAAGGAGTTTCAAATATTTGGGTCATACTATAACCCATGATGGGAAATATGAGACGGAAATATGCAGTAGGATTGCACAAGCAAAAGCGGCCTTTGGTAGTAGAAAAGAACTATTAACAAAAAGTCTAAAGAAAGACACAAGGCTAAAGATGGTGAAAACTTTGGTTTGGACCACGCTATTGTATGGATGTGAAACATGGACCTTAAGGAAGGAAGATATTAGGAAACTGGAGGCATTGGAAATGTGGATTTGGAGAAGAAAGGAGAGGATTAGCTGGACTCAAAAGGTTACAAATGAGGAAGTCCTGGAGAGAGCTGGCACAGATAGACAGTTGATAAATGTATTAAGAAATAGGAAGAAGAGATGGATAGGACACATTCTAAGGGGGAAGGTCTATTAAAAGAGGTCATAGAAGGTAGAATGGAAGCAAAAAGAGGCAGGGGCAGGCTGAGATTAGGTATGATAGATGATTTAAAGACCCACTCATATGTGGAAATGAAGAGGAAGGCGGAAGACAGAGAAGAGTGGAGGCGTTATGTACCATGGACCTGCCAGTAGGCAGTGCACTAAGAGAGATATTAATAAATTAATTTAGACGTATTAATCCCATCATACACAATTCAGGAAAACATATATGCCTGCAAATTTAAAGATAAAACATATGTGTGATTGGTGATAAAGGCCGTTACGGCACTAACTACGAAGATTTTAGATGTCTTACATACCATTATAAAATAATTAACAATTTAGTCTATTTGCTGTCTTGTGAATTTCTTTCTTTTAAGCCGCATTTAACCCGAAACCATGGTGCTGCCATGGTTTCGGGTTAAAACTCTTTTATATATAATACCGAACTATATCAATTCAAAGATCGATAGGTAAATACGTGGAGCTACTTGCAACATATCATTATTAATGCTAGCTCTCTTACGGCTGGAGCCAGTGGCGATGTCGGTAAGATACTCGACCGCGGATCAGTATGTGAGGGTTAAAATCCTGGGCTCGCACGTCACTGACATTGCTTTCGAATGAGAAAACTGACGTTAACATTAGCTTTTTTACAGCTTTCAAAAAGGCGTATGTGATTCTAACTTACGCAAATCTTTAAGATATTGTTTCTAATTGTGATTGCTTTTATGATAATTTTATGTGGTGCACTCATTTTATCCCCCTTCTTAAAGTTACCCCTTATCTGCACTTTAGTTCTGTTATGGTTTAAGTAGTTTTCCTTTAATTTATAAGTTTTACTGATCTACTTTTAGAATCTGTAATGACCTCTATGACCTTTATTTTCCGTTCACTACATCTTTTCTATATTTCTCATTTCTAAATTCTCTGCTTAACGTTTGTTTTCAGAATTTTCAGAGTTCGGTTCCGTTCGGTTTGCAGACAATGAAAATTCGGTTCGGTTCGGGTTCGGTTGGCAGTTGACAATTTGAGAGTTCGGTTCGGTTCGGCTTACATCAAACCAGGGTTCGGGTTCGGTTTCCATCGTAAGAGAGTTCGGTTCGGGTTCGGGTTCGAAATAGTTCGGTTTGGTTAATGTTGAAATTGTTTACCGTGTACGGCGAAGAGCTTCAGAAAAACAGTGTGTTTAGTTAAACTGTCTCATTTTTACCTGTTAAAAAGTAGACAATGCAAGAATAAGGGAAGTAGCCTTTATATATATATATATATATATATATATATATATATATATATATATATATATACAGGGTGAGTAAAAAAGTAATAACACCAGCAAATAGTTTGAATATCTCAGGCTATTCTTAATATTTTTAAATGAAACTTTTACCAATTACTAAAGGACTAATTTCTGATGGGGTGGCTAATTTTCATCCATTTTAATCTAAAGATGGGCCGGTTATACAAGTTTCAGCAGACCAACGCCCCATTTTTTACCTAAAAATGGCGTTTGCAACAAAGTAAGGGCAAAATTGCACTTCATTGTCGAGAAGGAAAAGGTAAACGCTCAGTATTACTTCAGTACTTTAATTCCCAAGTTGTTTGATGATTGCAATGCTCTTCTACCAAATGGTTTCATCTTTCAGCAGGATGACGCTCCGGCTCATGCTTCTCGCCATGCATGCACAGGAATGGATCAGCGAGAGAAATCCGAATTTCATCAACAAGAGTGAATGGCCTCCGAACTCTCCCGATCTAAATCCACTGGATTACCATGTCTGGGAAACCATGCTGCATCTCTATCAGAAACACCAGTCAAAGCCTAAAAACAAGACAGAACTGCAGAAAGTGCTACAATCAGTGCTGCAATCAATATGGGAGAGACTGCCCCAACTTGGAATCAACAAGGCTCTCCTAGCGTTCTGAAAGCGACTGCAGTCCTGCGTAACTGCGGGAGGAAAGCATATCGAATAGTCAGTAATGCTAGCAGATACAAACTGCTTCTTTCTGAACCACCATAACGACCCTCCTCAGGGCCAAAAATAATAAATTTAAATATAATGTTTCTTTACAGTACATTCATAAAAGGGGGGGTTGCTCTGCTGAAACTTACATAATTGGCCAATCTATGTATTAATAAGGATGAAAATTGGCCACCTCATCCAAAATTAGTCCTTTAGTAATTGGTAAAAGTTTGATTTGACAATATTAACAATAGGCTGAGATATTCAAACTTTTTGCAGGTGTTATCACTTTTTTTTACTCATCCTGTATATATATATATATATATATATATATATATATATATATATATATATATATATATATATATATATATATTTATTTAGAAAAAAATATAGATATCTTAGTGCACTGCCTACTGGCAGGTCCATCGTATATAGCGCCTTCACTCTTCTCTGTCTTCCGCCTTCCTCTTCATTTCCACATATGAGTGGGTCTCCAAATCATCTAAAATGCATAATCTCGGCCTGCCCCCAGCCTCTTTTTCCTTCCATTCTACCTTCTATGACCTCTCTTAATAGACCATCCCTCCTTAGAATGTGTCCTATCCAACTCTTCTTCTTATTTCTTATTACATTTATCAACTGTCTATCTGTACCAACTCTCTCCAGAACATCCTCATTTGTAACCTTTAGAGTCAAGCTAATCCATTCTTCTCCAAATCCACATTTCCAATGCCTCCAGTTTCCTAGTATCTTCCTTCCTTAAGGTCCATGTTTCACATCCATACAATAGCGTGGTCCAAAAAAAGTTGTCACTATCTTTATCTATGTATCGTTCCTCAGACTTTCGTTAAAAGTTCTTTCCTACTACCATAGGCCGCTTTTGCTTGTGCAATTCTTTTTCCTTATTCACCCTCAGTCCTTTACTATCTAGTGGTCAGCTAGATAAGATATATATCACCTTCCCTGACGGCCGTTGTCTAATTTTTGCAGACTGTTTGCTGGGAATCTTTTATTTCATTTAAATATTTATTTCTATTTGTATTTGTCAGTGATTTGGTGTTATTGCTGAAATAAACAAATATCTCTCTCAATGCCTCTCTCACATTTCCCAACACCTCAATTACAGTCTCCACAGTAGTGAATCCCGGCCGTGCTGATTAGAGATTAAAATCTCGGACATTCACCGGATTGGTTACACGGAAAATGAAACAAATAGCCTATCTTGTTTAACATGCGTCATTTAAAGTGATAGATATCAACGTTGTTAATTGTTTCACTATAATGTGTGTTACTAGTATATGCTACTATTACCAAATAAGCTGCAAATAGCATTCACCACGGAGCCTCTCTAATAACTCTTTTAAATTATGCGACTCATCCAAAATCAAATAAATAAATAAAAACTTAGGGCTGATCCTTTGTGTACCCCAATATTCATCTCAAAACTCTCTGAATGGCCACTCTCCACTCTCACATTAGTCTGTTGGACATACCTTTGATTATCTCAACATGCTACCTGTTCACTTATATATGTTTAATTAGAATGTTTATACATCTACTTATATCTATTCAATGAATATCTACTTCGCGTAATTGATAATATTAATGGAAGTCTTCTGTGTATTTGTTCAACCAAATACACATAAGATGATGTCGGAAGCAAATGTAAATGAATGTAAATCAATGGTTACATGTATGTTAATATCTTTGTGTTCTTTGAGACGTATGTTGTGTATGAGTTATTCTTATGAATGTAGTACTTCTTCTTCGTGTTGGGCTCCAAGGAAAAGTAAAGTAATCACGCATTTTAGTGAATAATCAACTATGTTGATATCTATCACTTTTAAAACCACATGTTTAAACCGTTAGGCAATTTAGACCATTTTCCGTATAACAAGTCCAGTGAATGTCCGAGATTTTACTCTCAGATCAGCGCGGCTGGGATTCGAACCCACGAGGGTTCAATTCACCTCAGAATTAGTCATTTAAAACTTCATGACCTTACCCCTACGCTATTTGGAGATTCTAAATAGCGTATCGGTAAATAAGTAAATAAGAATCTGTATTTGGACCTTAACGTTTTTCCCTCTTAACTACCCCACTCATCATCATCATCATTGCGTTCCTTGCGTTCTGTACAGAATTTAGGGCGGCAACATTCCCCCATTCGTTTCTATCATCAGCAATCTTCACAGCGTCTTCCCATGAAATGTTTACTGCTCTCAAATCCTTGTTGATCGCATTTAGCCAAGTACTTCTAGGTCTTTCTCGTTTTCTTTTACCTTGAGTTGGCTTCCAGTTAACTGCAGTCTTTGCGTAGCTATCCTCAGACTTTCTCAGTAAATGATCTAAAAACCTCAACCTTCTCTCAGAAACTATTTTATCTAATTTTCTTTGTCCACTCCTTTCGAGTACTGTTTAATTTTTGACATGGTCCCAATAATGGATATTTAAAATTCTTCTGAGGCATCTTTGTTGAAAACAGTTTAATTTTTGCTTTATTTTATTAGTACTTTCCCAGGCTTCACATGCATACATTAAAACTGGTCGAAAAATTGTTGAATATATTTTTATCTTTAATTACTCCTCAAGTTTATTACTCTTCCAAATATATTGGAGCTCTTGGAATACGTCGTATGCTTTACCGATTCTACACTCCACATCTCTTTCAGTTGATCCATGTTGCGATATTGTACTGCCTAGATGCGTGAACTTTTGTACCTTTTCAACCTCGCTTTGATGAACTCTTATCGTGAATATGTCTGTCTCTGCAGTTGTGAGGATTTCTGTCTCTTCAGAGCTAACTATTAATCCAACTTTTGCAGAATTTTCTTCTAATGCTGATGTCATTTCTTGCAGTTGATGGCTGTTGTTTGCTAGAAAAGCTATATCGTCTGCAAAATGAAGATCAGTTAATTTCCTATGACCCAACTTTATTCCCCATTCTCTTTCTTCAAAAGCCTTTCTCATTACAAAATCAATCACTAGAAGAAAAATAAATGGTGATAAAATACCTCTGTCTAACTCATGTCACAATTATGAACGAGTTGGTGACACTCGTAATGTTCTACTACCCCACTCAGTTATGTCTTAAACAATGCTTCAATAAACTTTCACTTCTATACTGATGATATTCAACTGTACATCTCATTTTCTAGCTCAGATTCTGAATTGAAATTGCAACACCTTTCATCTGTTCTTGACAAAGTTTATTCATGCTTTTGTTGTAATAGTCTCTCTGTCAATCCTTCTAAAAACGAATATCTTTTAATTGGCACTCTCCAGTAGAGAACCAAAGTAGCCAATTCTTCCATGTATTTTCAAAGTCTTGCTCTCATTCCTACTCCCAAGGCTAAAAACCTTGGTGTCATATTTGATGAAAAGCTTGACTTCTAATCTCATATCTCATCTGTCTGTCGTTCATCTTTCTTCAAGATCATTCAGATCAGACAGATACAGTCATCTCTTGATAAAATTAATCCATAATTCTTGCTAACTCAATAGTTCATTGTAAACTTGACCTCTGCAATTCATTACTATATGGCTTACCTCCTTCTCTCTTGCGTTTGCAACGCGTTCCGAATTCTCTAGCACGTGTTGTCTGTCGATCCTCAAGGCTTCAGGCCACCTCTAGTTCCTTGCTTAATAATCTTCAATGGCTTCCTGGGGTTCAAAGAATTAAGTATAGAATTGGTATGCTAACTTTCAAAACACTTCTCTTTGGTAAACCTTCTTACCTTTCTGATCTCCTAATCCAATATAAACCTTCTCGTAAGCTTCGTTCTTCCGATGCCAAACTGTCAAATTCCTAATATTCTCACTCGTTAGGTAGACGTTCATTTTCTTTCTCCGCTCCTACTTTTTGGAACTCTCTGCCTCCTGATCTCCGCTCATGTTCTACTACTTCCGCTTTTCGTTGTAGGTTGAAAACACATCCCTTCCAACCATAGATTTTTTTCATCTTGCCTAACTGTTTTTATCACCGGGCCGGCACCGTTTAGGATCTTTTTCTTTCTCTTCAGCACAGGTTTTTTAGATCGTTTGGGGTAAATCGATTTGTAGTGACATTTGGTGGGTGGACGTCTCTGACATCATCCTTAAGTGAGGAAATGGACGCTAAACCTTTATTGTTAAACCTTTAATGTTTTTATTATTACTATTAGTAAACATTCACTTTTTAAAATGCACTTGTATATTTATCCTATGCATTTGTATATTTAAAGTTACTTTTGTTGAATAAATAGTAATGTAGTACGAAATCAGTACGATCAACAAAGATTTGAGAGCATTGATTATTTCATGGGAAGAAGTTGTAAGGATTGTTTTAAGATAGAAACGAATGGAGGAATGTTGGTGCTCTATGTTCTGTGCAAAACGCAAGGAACTGATTATAATGAATATTACAGTATGTAAGATTTGGTTTTATCTATTATATAAAATATTTTGTGATTAAAATGTAACCATGGCATCCGGATAGTTATATGTATAAATTAAAAAGTTCAGTTGTATGGCCATATCAAAGAAAAGAGGTTTAATGCCTCTCTCTTTCAATCTCTCTCGTAGTTTGGATATGTTCAATTGGTGGAATGCGATGACCTGTAGAGGGAATATTAACGAAACTTTCTAATAGCCAGAGAGTACAACTTCACGGTCGTGTATGGTCTAGGCTGAGAGCGTGAGGTTGCTAATGATGATCTCCACGCTTATCGCTTCTATGACGACGGTTATCATGACGCAGAGAGGCCGGGACATGACCCTTACGGAAGTAGATATATCTGGCGCACACTTCCAAAGAACCTACTGAGGTAGTTTCTCCTACGCAACGGTTCCAGTCAGCGCCATCGAATACACATCTGAGACCCCTTGACTCTCCAGGCGGAGGCAGCAGGACCAGTGTGTGGCTCGCGTGACGGAAGTAACCCTTGGATGGCCAGGCGTACAGGCTCGTCTCCTTCCCATCCGTGAATCCGGCTTTAAACTCCGCCCTCAGCTAAACATTAATCGATAGGTCTGTTAGTCATTAAATAATGAATAAGCAATGAATAAATATTCAAAATAATAAATAATCAAAAATAATAATCAAAAATAATAAAATAATAAAAAAATAATGAATAATGAGTAATATTTTCCACAATTTCAAACTCCTTAACATTTGCTAAGCAATCAATCAAGGCGCCCACACGGAGTTCCGCGAAGTACCGTTTGATCTTATTTTTGACGACAAAACTTGCTCAAAACTGATCTCAGCTAGGGAATCCTTCTATATAAAAATCAATAAATTAGTAAAGCACTAACAATCAAATTCTGACTCGATCTCCACAATGATTAGTATATTTGTATTTGGCCAATCGTCTTTAAATCCATAATAATCTGCTTACAGATTCTTCAGAAAATTTCATTTTTATGCCGAAAATAGTTAAAAACACAATTATGATAAATACATATTGGTAGATTCTTTAATGTTTATTATTTTATAGAGTGTAATTATGCATATTCATCTCTATGCCTTTCAACACAGACATGCATTAAAACAAGGAATATTCACGTTCTTTCTCTCTTACTGCACTGCCTATTGGCATATTTATGATATATAACGCCTACACTCTTCTCTATCTTCCATTTTCCTATTCATGTCCACATATGAATGAATCTTTAAGTGATTTATAACATGTTCAATTCAATTCAATTTAATAAGAACACCAAAGAGGGTCATTCAACCCTATAATGTTCACACACACAACATACAAATAAGCAAATGCAACAGGAAAAAGCACAAACTAAATGTGAACTATAGTGAACTTAAATAAAAATAAGAAAAATAATGACAATAAGTCAACCGGTGCATACCAAATAGGCAGAATATAGTTTTAAAGCGAGATTAGAAAATAAAATAATACAAAAATAAGAGAAGAAAAAGAAGACCAGATGAGATAAAAGCAGATTTTAAAAAGAAAAAAGCTATTAAGTATTTACAAAGATTTATATTGAGTTAAAGAACAGTGCTGTGTTGAAACACAGCACTGTTCAAAGTGTTACTGAAGATACTTAACTGGGCAAATCTTTGCTCATAGTGAGCGTCGGCTTGGATAAAGAGTCTATGCTTAGCTTTATGTAGACTTTACAATTAGAAGTAAAAGCGGAAGCTATCTTTTTCTACTTCATTAGGGCAAAAATCTCATTTGAACGCTGGCTCAGATGTTTTACTTTATAGAGATTTGTTTTCACGAATCTATATAAACGAACATCTCCGCATCTTTTTATACTTGTATACCATTATTCTTGGGGGTATTTTGCTTATAACGATGAGGGCAATATGGCTTCCTCTGCTTCGACTAACATTTACTGGGCAGGGCGCCATTCCCTGAGAAAACAATCCTGTTTACCCAAATACACATGTACAATATGAACATACACTAGAATACATTTAATAGCAATCATCGCCAAAAAACGCAAATCAACAGTAATTAACCCAGACTTAAGGCAAGTACGTGAACGAATATGAATAGTCTGTAGATATTCAATTGGTAGTGAATTTAGGACGACGATGATATTTTTATTAAGGAATGAACCATTTAGTGAAATTTAGATTGAGTCAGTTTAGAAGTGATTCTCATTCGAGACTAGAAAGAACAACTCGCTGTTTCACCAAATAATGAGAGGTAAGTGCTATATAGCCCTACTTCGCGTATATACGTACCCCATATGCAGGAGTAAAGGCAGGATAGTGGGTAACTTCACGTATCTTAAAGGTGATCTTATCTCCTATTGGCTGCACGGCTCCGCAGTGATCAAATTCCTGATAGCCTATGAACACGTCTCCAACCTCTAAATGAGGTTCTGGAAAACACATAGTATAACAGATAACATATACATGTAGTAAAACATAGTTATAACACATAACATATAATAGCAAGGCAGGATAGTGGGGTCTTTAAATCATCTAACATACCGAATCTCGGCCTGCCTCTTCTTCTTTTTCCATTCATTCTACCTTCAATGACCTCTCTTAATAGACTTTCCCCCTTAGAATGTGTCCTATCCAACTCTTCTTCCTATTTCTTAATACAGTTATCAACTGTCTATCTGTACCAACTCTCCAGAGGAGTTCTGGAGAGAGCTCTGGAGACATCAGGAAACTAGAGGCATTGGACAGGTGGTTAAGGATAAGGATGGAAAAGATTAGTTTGGCTAACAAAACTACAAATGAAGAAGATCTTGAAAGAATCGGTAAAGATAGACAACTATTTAATGCGATAAGCAATAGAAAGAAAAGCTGGATAGGACATATTATAAGGGGGTGGTGTTGTAAAGGATATAATGGAAGAAATAATATAAGAGAAGAAAGATAGAGGAAACCGATACATGGGATACTGGATGATCTGATAACAAATTCATATATAGAGATGAAAAGGAAGACTGAGAATAGAATTGGTTGGAAGAGTTATCTGCCATGGACCTGCCGTTAGGCAGTGCACTAGAAGAAGATCTCATTAATAGATTCTATGGCACAGATTAGATTTTGGACCTTCTATAACAATCTAGTATTCAATAATTATGGTATTGACTATTAATGTATGACAATTAATCAACGCATAAAATATAAAATAGCTCTATTTAGCAAAATAGCAGAGTTCAAAACTCTGCGATTTGGCAAGCCTTCTTACTTATCTGAAATTCTTCTTCCCTATCGCCCCTCATGTACACTTCGCTCCACCTATGCCAATCTTCTCTCAGTTCCAAATATTCTCACGTCATTGGGCAGACGTTCATTTTCTTACGCAGCACCCACAATCCGGAACTCTTTACCTGCTAATCTTCGCTCCTGTTTTTCTCTTTCAACATTCTCTAGCAAGCTTAAAACTTACCTTTTCCCACCATAGACATAATCAATCTACTTTGACCATTTTTTGATCACCGGACTGGCTTTCGTTTAGGACCTTACTTCTCCTCAGCACATTTCTTTCGCATATTGGTCGGGGTGAATTGATCTGTAGTGATATGTGCTGTTGGGGACGTCCCTGACATCATCTCTGGATGAGGAAACGGACGTTAAACCTTTATTATTATTATCATTATTATTATTAATTGTGTCAAATTTTTTCAATGGATTTTGTTGATATTAAGTTTGCTGTTTCGTTTTTGTACTGTTTATTTTCTGTATGTGTGTGGGTGAGTAAGATGGATTGTTGTGTTGTACTTACATGTTTCTACCATTCTATGGTAAAAATTAAACTTATATAGGCGGAGAGTTGAAAGTAAAACGGAAGTTGAAACGGAATCAATCGGTCGGTCTAAGGTACATTTTTTTCATTCATATTTCTGTTTGCAGGCAAATCATGTGCACTCCATAGACTAACAGGATGGACACTCCAAAATGGCTCAAACGGTACCACTCCTATAAAATAACCTTTAGCTTAGATAAATGACTTCTAAGGTTTACTATGAACTTCCTCTATATTACTTTTAAGCATATGTATGCAGCTTTCGGATTGTCTAATTTCATTTCTTATCATCCTCAACATGAGAGATTTATAACTATATTTAGAATTTTTTATTGTTGCTTGCATCAGTGCAGAATGTTCAGTGAGAAGGTTTTCAAATGTTAAATAAATTATTTTAAACAATCTAAAAATCTTAAATTACCAAAAACTATATATTATTAAAAATTTGATAGAATTGATTACGTAACTTTTACTACTGCAATTAATGATATTATCTTTAACAATAACTCTTCGAATAAACATAATTCTAACTGCAATGCTTTTCGTCGTCTCCATTCCTGCAGTCCTTATGTCCATCACACACGAACAGTTTGCTGACGCACTCGTTGTCCTGACCCCCGCAATCGTAGTGATTTTTATCACAATGATCCTCTACACATACACACACAAACACATAAACACACAAGCACACACACACACACACACATATATATATATATATATGTGTGTGTATATATATATATATATGTATATATATATATGTATATATATATATAGGTCTTGCTGCACATCAACACACATATCACTCTTACATATATATGTCTTATTACACATAAAATGTACATTATGTACATATGTTTTATTGTACAGTTGGGCCCTTCGCAAGTAGGCTACTATCTTAAAATTCATAGACACTCTTATTTTATTGCACATCTGTAAATGTATCACATAAGCTAATAACATTATAAATAATCTTGCGGACCTATTTCCATTAATTAAGGTAGCTCTCCTTTCATTCCTGCTGTTTTGGCGTCCAATACGCACATTCAGTCACCATTATCTGTTGATCTTGTCCTCCTCAATAAGTAGTAGTTTACATCACACCAGTGATTGTAACATTTCAGCACGTCACGCAAAATGCTTAGGCTATAGCATTTTGTGTGACCTACAAAGAATAATAGCATACACTAATTTTTGTACGCAATTCGCAGAGTTTAATTGCCATTCCAGCTTCTAGAATTATAGAACTCCTCATTGCCTACAATTTTACCAACCACGCATACATAATTGTATGCATGTACGTAAATACAAAATTTACAGACAACACCTCAGTTGCCGTAAAAAAATCTTTCCCTAGAGGTAATTTAAATAGATGTGTACCCTTTAAAAGGGCGTAGATAAATTAAAAGTAGTATAGCCATCTAGGAGGTGTAAACATTTTAAGCATTCAACACATCAACTTCCACTTCCCGCTCCAATTGTAAAGTATACTCAAAGCACTGGATTGGGTTCCCGAGCACCACGCTAGTTTCTATACACACAAATCAAAAATCTTGTACAGCAGTATGGACCTCCACGGTCATCGCTTTACAATAATTAGTATATTCACTTTTATCTCCTCAAAATGATACTACTATTACATATAGTTAATGATTCTTTGCTACTTTACATCAGTCTTTGCTTGCTTGCGAGCCGCTGCGACCACCAATGAAATCTTGAGTAAAATAAAAAAACAATTTGAGCTAAGCGTACTCAGTAGCACATTTTCTTTTCTTTACTAAAACGACGTGCAATATAGAGTGTAGGACGGGGTTCAAATCCTTGGCTCACGTTTTACTAATATCTTTTAGAGAGAATCCGATGCACATGTCGGCCTTAGCCTTTCCCTTTTAATTTTATTGTATTTGGAACTGTATCAGATTTAAAGTTAATAAAAGTGTTGTTCGGGAATTGTAATTAATTAGAAGATAATTAGAAGGTGTTTAAAGAACAATAATATCTCTGCAACAACAGACCTTCAAGCGCCTCTACGCGATGATTCAGACTCAGAGCTTTCACTCTGATCTCTGGACTCAACCTCAAATCAACCTTCCTGTCCAGCTTCTCTAGTCTCGCCGTGACTTCGTCCAGCCTTGCAGACAGTCGCAGAGCGTCCTTAGGATCACGTGACTTGCAAGAAGATCCCACTATCAACAGGGTCAAGGTGATCAGGATCATTGATGGAGACATTTTGTTAGCAACCGCACGTGATTGCTCTGTAATCAATTCAACATATCGAAGATTAGTTTTAAGTACAGTCAATCAATATATCAGTGCTAAACTTGCGAAACTCTACATGTATTTACGTAATTTAATTAAAAATATAGTTATTTTGATCTCTACTTAATCTACATGTAGATAGTAATTGAATAATATGTTATTTTTAGTTCAACTATTCAATGATCTACAATGAAAATTACGTTCTTAATGGGATCCCAGTGCCAATGAACTGCAGTAATTTCCTACATCAGATGATCTGCTGTACGTAATTTTATCAGATGATACTTCATAAGCATCCAAGAGTTTACAGATATTTAATAGGAATCAGAGAGTCCTCTTGATATTTCTTTGTCCCTATAGCGCTATTAGAACGGCTTGTAAGTAAAAGGAAAATCTTACGGATGCTAAATTCAACTCAGCCAAGTGCTGTAGCAGCCAGAAATATAATTATCCACTGAGTGGTCGAGTTAGCAGAGCTTTAACCTATTAAGCTGGAGAAAAATGATGGGCTTGAACCCAGCTGTTCCGTGTCTGAGAGTGTCTTAGTTCACTAGTCGTTAAACTTGGCGCTAAACACAGATTTTTATCGATAGTAAAAATGCCAGATTAAAAATAAGTATTTTAGCAGAAACTGTTTGAAATCTTTATTGAAATATCGAGTATCTTTGCAAAAAATTGATAGCCTACACAAATAAAGACTACGAGAGTTATGAGGCACTTGTTTATTAATCCCGACTCAGCTTTAAATTCATAATATTTAACATGTAAACTGTGTGCAAAAATAAATTTGTATTTATAATATAGCTCTTAAATATAAGCAACTTACATCAATATAATAATAATATAATAAAATTTGTATACTCTGTGAGCAATTGCTAATTGTACGCTAAAGCTAATGTTAACAAATGATTTAGTTGAGATACAACGAGCAGAACAATGTAGTAAGCGTCTTTCTAACTCTATCGGCTTCATTAAACGAAGTTCAACTCCTCTGCATAGCGTGCAATTTACTACCTCATATGCGCAGAAGAACATAAGAGTAACAAACCATACAGAGAGAGAGAGAGTTTAAGTTTATTTCAGAATCACACGCCTCTACAATATTGCACACTAGTTATAAAAAGTCCAAAGTAATATACAGCATGAATTCATATCAGAATAAATATTTCAGTCAAAAACATAACCAGCACATAATTAATAATTTGTCTATTCTATCAGTAGTAGTAGTTCTATGTATTTAATCAGAAATAGAGGCTACCAAAACAGCGACTAGCGCCATCTAGTTGGTTACCTCAAAAATACAAATGCAAGCTTAAAAAATAAATTTTAAAACTAGTGCAAGTCAACAGTAAAATAGCATAAAAACATAAATTTGTGGGATTTGTGGCAAGAAAGGAAATTTGCTATTCTTCATATTCTCAACGTGTTCCTTAATTTTCCTTAAATAAATATTGGTGGAACTGATTGCCTGTATGTTTTCAGGGAGCATATTCCACAAAAGGGAACATATGTAACTGGTAGTTCTTTTTCCATAGTTAGTATTTGTATAAGGTTTGTATAAACTCAACGGTTTCCTCATATTATAATGGGAAAGAGAATTGGCGAAACTAGTCTTGTCTGTGAACATTTTTGGTACTTGTTCCGGGCTATGAATACATAGATGAGCAAGTTTCAATAGCTTAAAATTACACAGTTAGCGTAGAGGAAGTGAATTTGCTATTTCATATAATTCAGAAGTTTTAGTTGTTAATTTTTTCTTAAATAGAATTCTTATTATAGAATTATTCATTGTTATCAAATTACTCAAGTGAGTGGAGTAGGTATTTCCATAGATTTCAATGCAATACTGAATCTGACTATGAATAAAAGAGTAGTAAATTTTTTTGAGGCAGTGTTTTGGTAAGAAATCACGAACATTATATAAAATACTGATAAGTCCTTTCAGTCTACTATATACCATATCAACGTGAAGTTTCCAAGTAAGGTTTTCATCGAGTATTACACCTAAATATTTAACTTTAGATGTTCTAGTCTAGAGATCAGGACATTATCTAAAAAGACTTCAAGCTTTGCGGTATACTATAACTTTGGTTTGCTTTATGAATAATCATATGGCATGTTTTATCTAAATTTATGCAAACTTTGTTAGCATCGCACCATACTTTATGTTTTTTAAAACATATATTCGCATTCTTTTCGAGCTCATTTACATTTTTACCGGCAATAAAAATATTAACATCGTCTGCAAATAACTTAGGCTTATAGTCTCATAGAGCATTTGCCATGTCATTAATGTAAATAAGAAATATTAGTGGACCTAAAATGCTACCTTGTGGAACCCCACAATTGTTAAATTGCATCATACACTGAGAAATACGCACACTGGAAAATCCAAGCATACAATCTCTTGATTAGCCTCCTATAACTTACTCTAGTGGAACTTTTACTTCACTACTCAACGCCCACTTCTCAATTCTATTAATTAGGAATTTAAATATTGAACATTTTTATGACTCGGTTTCGGCTCGGCTTCATTTGATGGAAATCTCTGTTCCGGTTCAGCTAGAAAAAAATGGAAGTCTAGAGTTGTTCGGTTCAGTATCCACTTGACAAAGTTCGGGTTCTGTTCGGATTCGGAATAGTTTAATTTGAAGATTCTGTTCGCTAGTTCATATAAGTTAATTCGACATCAATTCGGAGTAGTAATCATTAGTTCGTTTAATTGCGAAATGTAACTGGCGAAGGATGTCAGAGAGATATCAGATTGCGGATCAGTAAATGCGGGGCTCCAAACCTAGGCTCACCGTGACATATATCACTTTCGAGCTGAAGCTGACGCTGACATCGGCTTTAGATTTAAATTTCATAACTTGTACAATATCAACTGTTAAAACTATTATATCTGTAAAAGCTAGTGAATCTATGCATAGACTTATATAATGCCGGTATTTTGAAAAAGAACTTTACCAGATCTTCAATTATCCCAAATACAAAAAAATAAAATGCAGTGGAATGTTGGGCAATGAGCTTAATATCACACGCGTCAAAAATCATATTAAACTTAATAAAAGAACGCATTACTTAGAAAAACATAATCAGAACGCATTCAGTCAAAGGCAGAAAATATATTATGCAAATCACAATTTCGAGTTAGAAAAAAATACGGTATAAGGGAAGCTTCAGGGTAGGCCTAATGTGAATCATATGTGAAAGCAGCTTAGAGCAGGAAACTGAGGTTTCTACATTCTTTCTTTATAATGATATAGCTTTTGACAGGGTATACTTTGTGAAGATGTTAGGAATTTGAGAGAATAGAAGTGGACTGGAGAGATAATGGATTAATTATGAATCTTTACACGAATCAAAAGGCAACTTTCAAACACCTTCAACTGGAGTTGAATAGGACTGGAAGTAAGCTAAGACTTTGCATGTCACCACTTTCATTTAATCAAGAGGCAGTGATGACTGAAACTATGGGTTGCATGGACGAAAGAAAGAAAGTAAACTTAGAAAATATATAGAATTTACCGATGTGCAAGGTATAATTGCTAGTAGTGAAGTAGGTTTACAGACAATTGTCGATAGCCGGAACTTTACTGCAATAAAGTATGGCATGAAAATTAATATCAAGAAAACTAAAGTTATCAGATTGTTTAGAAAAGCAGGAATCAATATAGAAATAGATGATACTAAGTCAGAACAGGTAAAGAATTTTAGATACTTAAGACACACGATAACAGAATATCGAAAATTTGGAAAAGAAATAAAATGTAGATTTGCTCAAGCAAAATAGTCCTTCAGTATGAGGAAAGAATTAATAATAAAAAGTTTAAAGAATTCCACGAAGACAAAGATTGTATAAAGATTTTAGTGCAACCGCTCTCCTGCACTACATCAATGCACTAAGATAGAAATATATCATCGGATAGTAAATAAGATACATAGCCAATGCATGCAATTATGGCAACCCAAACAAATGCTGCTGAAAAATTACAAGGTCGTTGCGTTTTTATTAATGCTAATCTGATCCGGAATTCTTTTCCTTCTGCTTTCCGCACCTCCTCTCCTGCTCCTGCTCATTCTCTCATTCTTTATAAACAGTTTCATAAGCGGTTAAAAGCTTTTCTCTTTGACCTCTCCTATCCACCCATTGCACAGGAACTGAGACCGACACGCAAACGTCCATTCCACAAGTACACCTCGTTGGGCTGATTTCCCGAATTTTGGTTTGCATCATTTTGGAACCCACACTCTGCACGTCGGATTGAATTTGGTACCATAGTGTTCAATGTTGTCATGGACGACAGTAGCACTCTAATTACGTTGTTGCCTAAGCATTTTGTTAACAAGTGGCGTTTGTATTCGAAAAAGTTCGGGAAATTGTCGGTTAGGTTCAGAAATTTTGTGAATTGAATCAACCGACAATTGTACGTTTTTGTAAGACGCTACTCTTCTATCTTGTGGCAATGATTTCTGTGCTTTATAACAATTCTTCTTCTTCCGCAGGCGCTGCGCTTCTTTCAAGCCTAGTGTGCCATTGTCATGTTTCACCATATGTCTCTGTCCATTATAGCTCTGACCATTTCTTCTCCCGTTGTCTGCATCCATTTCTTAAACTCTTAGTGAACGTCATCCGCTGCCTACTCCTGTTTTGTTTACCTTATATTTTTCCATCACTGTGGTTATTTCAGCATTGTGCTATTTTCAACTATTTTTTTCCCATAATGCGCCTCGTTTTGCGATTTGTCAATGAGCAATGTATGACTGCAGGTAATGAAATGTGTTTACAGAAATTGTGGATGGCCTGAAAAGTACTGCATTAAAGGATCAAATGCAAATTCATATAAAATCCAGTGATGAGAGAGTCTAGGAAAGGAGGAAGAGTCGGTATATGAATATAAGGTACGAAATTAATACAGGTTAAAAGTTTCAAATATTTTGGACACTAATTAGCAGAAGATGGGAAATGTGGAACAGAAATAAAATATAAAATTGCTCACGCAAAAGAGGTCTTCAGTAAGAGGAAAGCATTACAAACAAAACGTTTGAAGAAAGCTGCGAAATTATTGGGACTTAGTGTAGACCAGGCTACTGTACTGTTGTGAATCATGGACGTTAAGAAAAGAGAATATTGGAAAACTAGAAACATTCGAAATGTGGCTATAAGAAGAATGGAGAAGATCAAATGGACTGAAAAAATTTCGAACTAAGAAGTGCTAAATAGGGTTGGTATAAAGAGACGATTGAAGGATATCATAAGGATAGAAGGAAGAACTGGACGGGTCATTTACTGAGAGGGAATGTTTTGCCGAAAGAGGAAATTGAGTTAAGAACGGAAGGAAAAAGGTTAAACGAAGACCGAGACTTAAGATAATGGATGAATTTATAAGTAACTCAAATGCTGATATGAAGAGAAAGGCAGAGGATAGAAATATATAGAGAAGTTACATACCATGGGCATGCCGATTGTTGTGCAAGGGTATGCTAGGTTGTGTGGATCTTTACATGAAAAATAGTGAATAGTTTGTTAGAGGTAACTTAATCTTTAACCTAATTATTATTTATATGGATTGACTTTTCTATAAATTGGATGAATTTGAATATTCAGGGATAATCTGGCTCAGTCGAGATTGAGACGGTATGGGCATATTGTGAGAAGGGCAGATGAGGATGTAGTAAAGAGAGGTTGGAAGGAGGAGCTGAATTTTAAGCTAGAGAGAGGTAGATCACAATTGACGTGGGATGCGGTAATTAAGAAATACATGAAAAATAGGGGATTGACTGATGAAATGGTGTAGGACAGAGAGGACTGAAGAAAGTCTATTCGTATCCCGACCCTAGTTAAACCGGGGGTTAAGGGAAGATGATGATGATGATGACTTTTCAATAAAGTGTTAACAAAGCGCGTTCAGATGATATTAAATGTCAGAAATAGTTCCAATGAAGATTAAAATTTGGTTTAAGCGTATTTAAACATGCTAGATGCATGTAAACAATCTGCCGCTTGTACGCAAGAGGCGACTGAAGGCAGGAGCTGAGGATGGCAAGAAGGGACCCACCTCACCATGAAATATTTTCCCCATGATTAAATGGTCATTAATCCACCTAACTGAGGAAGGCAACGGGAAACCACCTAAGAAGCCATATTTTTCCCAAGCTAAGGGATAGACTTTGTGAAGGGATTAACTTGTTGATCTAAGGAGTTTTCTTATGGAGCGAGAAAACAGACTTTGAGTATGAATATGTACCTTAAACCTGCCACTTGGCAGTGCACTGAAGAAGATATATATTACTGTAATTCATTATTTTATACAGTAGATTGCCTTCTTCTCTCAATCTGCACGTACGCTAATCTCACTCTCTTTCTATACTTCGCAATCTTCACTGGCTTCCTGTTAATCAAATATAAAATAGCACTATTAACTTTCATAACTCAGAGATTGGGCAAGCCTTCTTACTTATCTGAAATTCGTCTTCCCTATCGTCCCCCCCGTGCACTTTGTTCCAATGATGCCAATCATCTCTCTGTTCCAAATACTCACGCATCATTGGAGAGAAGAAGAAGAAGAGGATGCCCGCAAATAGGCCGGCAATGCAGCAATTGTTGCTACATTGTAAGTGTAATTCAAATAACTTCAATAACAAAAGTTCAATTTATATCATCAGCAAAAACCTAACTAAAGCTAAAAGGACTCAAATATGGAGAGAGAATACTATTCCAGTAATTACTGCATTGATCACCTTGCTGATATGATGAGCTGCTGCTGCTCAGTTGTTTTAGCTCAGAGCTCAGAGTGAATCTGGGAGTCATCTGTCTGAGTGAGTATTCTAACTTCTTATTGAGTTCACTGTGACAGAGAATTACATTGCGTTGATAATAAGCAGACACATCTTAATACGGCATCGATGTCTCAACGTCAATTGTCTGCTTGTCTAGCAAAGCGATTGTTTTTCAACCTATAGCATATCATTGTTGTACTAATAGTCAAGCTCGATTTATGTTAATTTTTCTGGAGCATTTAGCTTGATGGTCGAGATTCTCTTGTTATCAGTTAGATGAATGAAATATAGGAGATTCTTATCAAAACTTACTTTAGTAAACTTGTAGAGAATGGGGGACGAGAGTCTTTACATGTGAATGTTAGTAAATCTTTAAAAAGGACACATCAATCTTAAAAGACTCCATTTTTATCACTGCTCCTTAGATATTTACACTATTTGACACTACTTTTACTATTTACACTATTTCTATTTCACTAGACACATGGACTATAACATTACACATGGACTTTAGGCATAAAGTTCAAGTTTTTATTCATTTAATTGATTTGATATATGTATATATATATACATATATATACGTATATATATATATAATAAAGGTTTAACGTCCGTTTCCTCATCCAAGGATGATGTCAGGGACGTCCCCACAGCATACATCGCTACAGATAAATTCACCCAAATCAATCTGCAAAAGAAATGTGCTGAGGAGAAGAAGGGTCCTAAACAAAAGCCGGTCCGGTGATCAAAAATGGTCAAGGTAGATCGATTAAATCTACGGTGGGAAAAGGTAATTCTTAAGCTTACTACAGAAAGTTGAAAGAGAAGAATAAGAGCGAAGATAAATAGGCAAAGAGTTCCAGATTGTGGGTGCTGGATAAGAAAATGAACGTCTGCCCAATGATGTGAGAGTATTTGGAACAGAGAGATGATTGGCATCATTGGAACAAAGTGCACGGGAGGGACGATAGGGAAGACGAATTTCAGATAAGTAAGAAGGCTTGCCCAATCTCTGAGTTATGAAAGTTAATAGTGCTATTTTATATTTGATTAACAGGGAGCCAGTGAAGATTGCGAAGTATAGAAAGAGAGTGAGATTAGCGTACGTGCAAATTGAGAGAAGAAGGCAATCTACTGTATAAAATAATGAATTACAGTAATATATATCTTCTTCAGTGCACTGCCAAGTGGCAGGTTCAAGGTACATATTCATACTCAAAGTCTGTTTTCTCGCTCCATAAGAGCACTCCTTAGATCAACAAATTCATCCCTTCACAAAGACTATGCCTTATCCATACCTAATGTAGCCTATAATTTGGGGAAAGTATTGCTTCAGAGGTGGTTTCCCGTTGCCTTCCTCAGTTAGATGGGTTAATTACCATTTAATCATGGGGGAAAATATTTCATGGTTAGGTGGGTCCCCTCTTGCCGTCCTCAGCTCCTGCCTTTAGTCACCTCTTGCGTACACGCTGCAGATTGTTTGCGGTTGCCCTATTCAGCAGTGGTCCAACCACACCCGAGCACAACACGGTGGGTTTTATGTATATATATATATATATATATATATATATATATATATATATATATATAGCGTGAGTAAAAGAAAGTGATAACACCCGCAAAAGGTTTGAATATCTTAGGCTATAGTTAAAATTTTCAAATCAAACTTTCACCAATTACTAAAGGAATATTTGTTGATGGGTTGGCCAATTTTCATCCATTTTAATTTAGAGAATGGTCAGTTATACAAGTTTCAGCAGAGCAATCCCCAATTTTTTACCTAAAAATGGCGTTTGCTACAACGGTAAGGGCAAATTGCATTTCATTGACAAGAAGGCAAAGGTGAACGCTCAGTATTACGTCAATACTTTATTTCCCAAGCTGTTTGAAGATTGCAATGCTCTTCTACCAAATGGTTTCATCTTTCAGCAGGATGATGCTCCGGCTCATGTTTCTCGTCATGCACAGGAATGGATCAGCGAGAGAAATCCGAATTTCATCAAGAATAATGAATGGCCTCCAAACTCTCCCGAACAAAATCCTCTGGATTACCATGTCTGGGGAACCAGCTGCATCTCTATCAAAACACCAGTCGAAGCCTAAAAGCAAGACAAAACTGCAGGAAGTACTACAATAAATTTGGGAGATACTGCCCCAAGCTAGAATTAACAGGGCTGTCCTAGCGTTTCCAAAGCTACTGCAGTCCTGCGTAGCAGCTGGAGGAAAGCATATCGAATAGTCAGTAATGCTAGCAGACACATGTGGTCCTTTCTGAAACACCACAATGACCCTTTCCAGGGCCAAAAAATTAAATGAAATACATTTTTTATTTACAGTAGATGCAGCTAAGGGGGGGGTTGCTCTGCTGAGACTTTCATAACTGGCCAATCTATGTATTAAAATGGATGAAAATTTTCCACCCTATCGAACATTAGACCTTTTGTAATAGTTAAAAGTTTGATTTGAAAATATTAACAAGAGCCTGAGATATTCAAACTTTTTTCAGGTGGTATCACTTGTTTTACACACCCTGTATATATATATATATATATATATACATATGCAAAATGCATATAATGCGTCTCCTCTATCACGTTAGCTGAGAAGTGGGGCGACAAATGACCTTTATGACCTTAAGTTTGAGGATCCTCATCTGACCTCCAATGTATACACACTGTGAGTCATAAAAAAACATGTGCGCAGTATTTCGTGCACAACTTTGACAATTGTTAACCGATTTTGAAAATATTTTCAGAATTATAGAGAAGGAGAAAAGTATTAATCTTAAATCTCGCTTTTGTGACACTTCTGGTTTATTTTAGATAATAAGAGACGATTTTAAAAACATAGTCTGTTTTTGTTGAAATTTTAAAATGGTGTTTACTAATGAAGATAACGCGCTCATAAAAAAACTTGTACCTCTTAAAGGGTGATGGTGCACATTGGTTGATTGCCGAATTTCCAACAAAAAATGGATTCTGGGAGGGCTAGATTGCTTATTAGAGAAATTGCGCCGAAAAGAAGACAATAAATAACGTGGACGAGTTGAAGCAACGCCTGGTGGACGTTTGGCAAGACATGCAGCAATCTGTCATTGACAACGCAAAAGATGAGTAGCGCAAGCGTCTCCGTGCTTGTATTCGCGCCAAAGGAGGACATTTTGAGCATATGCTTTGACAGTTGACAGTAGCTGTATTACACTGTTTGTTTCGTGTGTTTCATTGTTAGTTCCACTGGATTTGTAAACATTCTGTAGCGATTGATTTACTTGAACTGAATATTGTCAGTCGCGCATATCTTCAAGCACTGCTTCAACACAAAAATAATAATTAACAGAGTCACTTAATGTTATTTTATTGCAAATGTTTTCCTGATTATACCTATGCAAGAAGTTAAAAAATCGGCTCACTAATACAAAAGTTATGAGCGAGAGACTACGCACATGTTTTTTTTTGACTCACAGTGTATATATATATATATATGTCATAGAGAACTGGTCTCATCAAATACATTGGAGGTCAGTGATCAACATATATGTATGTATATATATATATATATATATATATATATATATATATATATATATATACATATGTACATGTATATATATGGTATATATATATATACTGTATATATCATAGAGGACTGGTCTCATCAAATACATTGGAGGTCAGTTGAGGATCCTCAAACTTAAGGTCATTTGTCGTCCCTCTTCTCAGTTAACGTGATAGAGAAGGCACATTATATGCTTTTTTGTTCGTATAGTTACACACATGACAAATCGCATATGCTACATAGTTTCCTTTCGTGGTTTCTGTTTTTGTAGTTTTCGTTATTTCCATCATTCCTCTCCATAGTTACTATTAATCGTTGCCTTTTGTTGGCGCATCAGTTGCATCCGGGGCGGATTTAAGAATAACCTTCCAACATCCTCGGGATTTTTTATTTCAAAGCTGTCAACACTCAGTCTTACAAGGTACTAACCCACAAAGTACTAACTGGCGCGATGGAGCTTAACTTCGTTCAACTGACACAGCTTAATCCAGTGCGCCAAATCCCGCCTCCATGATGATGTCCGCCTATGAAAGAGGCCATAAAGGGGCCATATGTTGAAAACTATTTCAACCTTTAAAACTTCTGCTGAACCTGTAGATTTGCAACCTTTCTCCTAACTGCATTTCAACATAAAGGTGCAACGATATATTTTGCTTGACCTCGATGTTCCTAAACCGATATCTCACATTGAAAGCTTGTGAACCTGTAGATTAATGCATTGATTTTCGAATTATATTGCAAGGTTAAGATTCGTTCTATTGCATAAATGAAGATGCTGCATAGTATAGGGCGCTGTTTTATAATTCATTGTCTAACTGATTACAGACACATTGACTAACGAATTGATTGACTTAATCGATTGACCTATTGATTGATCGATTGACTTACTGAATGATTTTTATGCATTCATCATCCTATGGTCTAGACTTTTCAAGCCTTATCAGTTCAGTAGTTAACAAAGCCAAGCGAAGATTATATGTTATTCGAAAAAGCTTCAGATGTGGAGATCTGAAAGTTCTTAATTTTGCTTTTAAAATATATGTGCTACCTCTTCTTGAATACTGCTCTCCTCTCCTGAATGGTCGCCATCTACGATTTCTGGAATCATCAAACTTGAAACTATTTCAACGGTCTTTTACCAAAACTCTTAATTCAGTTCCAAATTTACCATATGGTGACAGACTTAGACTATGTGGATTATCATTCTTAGAGTTACGAAGGCTGAGAAACGATTTGGCATTACTGTACAAAATTGCAAACAACTTAGTCGAATCTTACATTAGTAATAAGTTTTAATCTAACGGTGACATTATCCGCCCGATCTCGAGAAGATATAGTTCCGTCACATCTAGCTGAAATCAGCTCAGATGCCGAGCGACATCTCGTTCATAATATGCACAAGCGCCTTTCGGCGACGATATCGTTCTGATTGAAGCTTCATAGGATTGCACATAAGCTTTTGATACCGCTATACAGTATTACTCGAGGTCATCCTCGCCTGTATAAGCCGCCTAAGGCGTGCCTAATTATCACGTTGCATTCGTTCCTATGTCGAACCATTAAAGTTTGAAATACGTTGACCGATAAAACAGTTTCAGCCGATTCATTCCCCGCGAGGGTTCAATTCACCTCAGGATCTGTCATTTAAAACTTCATGACGTTACCCCTACGCAATTAAGAAATTCTAAGTAGTACTATGTGAGCGACCACTCTGGAAGAACCAGTGTCGACTGCTTTGAATGTAAATTATCCCCAGGGTTTTGGAGGTTATTCTTAAATAATTTCAAGCTGCTATTGAAGCGCCAACAAAAGGTAATGATTGCTAATACCCATGGAGGAAATAACGAAAACTACAAAAAGCAGCAACCATAACAAAGGAAACTCTACTGCACTGTACATGCGTATGATATGCATGTAACTACATGGAATAAAAAGTATAATAAAAATATTAATACTAATATTATTGAAATTAATAAATAGCAATATACTAATATTGATAATGATATTAATATTAATAATAATTTTAATATTAATATCTTTTGGATCTCCAGTGACCATATCGGTAATATTAATATGTATGTGCAGATCAGTATGTGCGGGGTTCAAATCCTGAGCTCACTGGTTCAAATTCTGGGCTGGAGCCAGTGGCGATGTCAGCAAGATAATCGACCGTGAATCAGTATGTGCGGGGTTCGAATCCTGAGCTCGACCGTCACTGACATCGCTTTCGAGCGAGGAAACTGACGTTATCATTAGCTTTACCAGCTTTTACTCGTCATTGATATCGCTCTCCAGAGATGAAACTGACGTTAACCTTGGCTTTATAGCTTTATATTAATAGTAATTAGTAATTAATGCAATTATTACCGTTCGCTTATATTGTGCTACAGCTTCCTAAATTTAGCTTTTTCCTCCATCTCTCTCTATCTCTATATTTTTCTCTGTTTCTCACTTTTGCGTCCTCTTAAATTAATAGTTGAAAATTGTAGTAGTGCAATCTACGTACTGTAGGCCTAAGTGTTATACATATTTGTGTTCACCAATTTCACCGCTTATAAGGAAAGCTGAAACCGGAAATGAAAAATACTTCAGAAGTTACACTTTAAAAAATTGCATATTTTACGACAAAGCCTAAGTAAGGATATAAGCCTTATTATCACTTGAATAACTATTATATGTATGAATGCCAGCGAATTGTGAGCAGAATTGCAACTACCCTTTAACCGTTATGAGAGAAAGAGAGAGAGAGAGAGAGAGAGAGAGAGAGAGAGAGAGACTAGGACTGTGCACGAACGTACATGTATATCTGATAGTCTTATTTATGTTCCATTGATAATAAGATTTAGCAGTCTCTAGCGTTTCTCTCTAAAATTCAGCTGGCTTCATAATTAGCAAATCGCCTTCGTAGTGTTGAGATTGGGAAGGCAATGGAAAGCACATTTCTGTCTTACGACATTCCCAACAGGCATTTTGTCTGCAATGTTACTGCAGGGTTCCAGACAAAGCACGAGCAATGATTTCTGTCAATCGCCAAATCTAATTTGAGATTAAAATGAACTATAATAACGAACAATTGAAAACACTAAACTTCAAATACGATATATTTATTGTAATGGCTGATATGGCTAAGATAAACTGTCTTTATAAACTTAAAAATTCTAAACTACATTTTATATTTAGGCACTTCAACATAAGCTAACAGAGTTCAATGATCTCGGTTTATGACGATCGTAGTAGTCTATGGCGTATAGCAATCAACACAATTAACCGTAAACGAATTTATCTCATATGAAAGTTTCCTGCTCACACAAATTCTTTGAAATCCGCATGCAACTGACTAATGGAATTGAAAATTTTCCATGGATTACAACTTCAAATAAGGAAGTTTTCAATCAACAGTCGACAGAAAAATGAAACATCAAAGTAGCGTGTGGTCGTGATGCAGCGGTTAGCGATTCTGCCTCTAATTCAACAGCGACTATTACAACAACGATGTCAAAGGCTTGTTCCAAGAAGTCTATGAAATATTGACTGAGGTAACCAATGCTACTAACATTCATCACATGACTACTCTTTGATATCCCTACCGTTGTCCATTGAGCGAATAATTAACAGTATTTCCGTTCAGACTAACTGATGAAAACTTCTCATGTTATAACAACTTTAGTTAGGCTTAATTTACAGAATGGCATATAATAATGTCCTATTGCATTCAGCTCGTCATAATGGTATGACGAATTTAATCTCTGCAGTAGAAAGCCTCTCAGTTATAAAAAAGCGACTTGTGTGTAGTTACGCGGGATATGCTGTGCCAAATGCGAACTAAAACAGGGACGGCTGAAAAATAGAGACAAAGAGATAAAAAACCACAAGAGAGAGAGAGAGAGAGAGAGAGAGAGAGAGAGAGAGAGGAGAGAGAGACAGAAACAGAGATGTGGGAGAGACGAAAGATCCTTAAACCCGACAGGTTCCCATTGTCAGGACTCGGGATCTCAGTCCAGCCAGCATTTCCGCTCAGATCTCGGTATGTAGAATGGCCAAGAAGAACATCAAGAGTTTTTAAAGTACAGAGAGTAGGATAGCGCTCGAGTATAAAGCTAGAGAAATAAAAGGTCAGAACAACAGAGTAGAAACAGAGAACAAATTTCTTAGCAAAGATTATCACTGATTTTCAACGTCAAGTGTAATCTTCATGTAATATTTCATGAAATTCTTCATATAGTTTTGAGTCCATTTCCAGTAGATACTCATTTTAAGTTCCTCCTGAAACACATAAATAAATAAAATTAAGTTTGCAATCCAACATTAGCAATCAATATGATACATAAGATTTCCAATTTAGAAATTGTTTAATATTTTACTGATTTACAATGCCATGGCTGCCACTTCCCGAGTAAACCAAGCAATAGCTGTGCGCGTCGTATGAGCTAATTGGTTTGACTTAGGAAACTGAAACCATTTTGAAGCTACATTCTGATCAACTACAGTATTTTCCGCAAATACCTAATTTGTATAGAAAATGGAAATACCACACAATAGAAGAAATAATGTAATCATTTACATAAATTAAAACTTACACTTTTAACTTATGACGTATTTACTGCTGTAATTATCTAGATTCGATGCGTGTAAATGCTTTAAGAGAGTTATTTAGACAAATCTAAGAACGATATTATTTTAGGCCTATTCTATTCAATCGAAAAGAAATCCCTATTAATTAATTACCCTTATTATTAATTAATCCTAATCCTTAATTAAGGATAACGAAACGTAGAGAAATGGAAATAAATTGTGTATTCGAATTTTTTCTTCTACTGACGATAAAACAAAAATATTATTGTAAGTGAATTTTTTTTTTTTTTTTACGTCCCTGACATCACCCTTGTGATGTATGACGAAACGGAACGTAAACCGTTATTATTAATAAAAATATTATAATAATATTATTACTAATATTTTTACCATTAAGGAAATGCTTAGGATGGTCAGAGTATGATTATTATTATTATTATTATTTTTATTGCCCTGGGTGTATAGGGCTCAAATAATTATTATTAGAATTATTATTTTTTAAATTTATTTTTTAATGTCCTGGACTGTATAAGGCCCTGGGCTAAGCATAAGATACAAGAAGGATTTTGTTTAATTAAACGAAAGATTAAAAAGAAATGCTCAAAATAATTCCACTACACTCTGGTAAGCCGCATTCGCCAATGTGCCACGAACGCGGACAGCATTAAAGCGCTGGAGTGCAATATACAGGAGCTGCCATGGAAAGGCTTTTTCATGTTGGTCACCTCTAATAGTGCTGGTTCTCCTATTATTAATATTTTTTATTACCCCGGTATAAAGAACCTGAGGTTTGATAAAAACGATTCAAGCAATACGTGCTGAATCGCCGCCCGGCTACTCGAGGTCATCAATCGGCTTAAAGAACTGCTGAAGCAGACTGCATTAAATCTTTGCAAAGTCATGGAAAGCCTTTGCCAAAGAAAAGAGTTCTCTCGCTTATCGCCGGTTTGCTCTCCAATAAGTCTGCCTATGCCATTAATAAAGCCAACTCCTTCGGGATTCATCGGACCATGGTTTCAATGGCCACCTGAACAACTTCATATCCTAAGGACAGATCACGGTATTTATAAAATTTCCTAGAGGCGGCATGAACAGCAGTTCCACCGGCTGTGACTGAAGTCGTATTCAGGTAAGAGTTTGCCATAGTGTCAGTAATAATAATAGTAATATTATTACTATTATAATAGGCCCACTATGGTTATATAAAACAAACTACGTTAATATTATTGTTACTATTATTATCAGTATTATTATTATTATTATTATATTATTATTATTAGTAGTATTATTAATAATGATAATAATAAAGGTTTAACGTCCGTTTCCTCATCCAGGGATGGTGTCAGGGACGTCCCCAACAGCAGACATCACTACAGATCAATTCACCCCGACCAATCTGCGAAAGAAATGTGCTGAGGAGAAGTAAGGTCCTAAACAAAAGCCAGTCCGGTGATCAAAAAATAGTCAAGGTAGATTGATTATGAATATGGTGGAAGAAGGTAAGTTTTAAGCTTGCTAGAGAATGTTGAAAAAGAAACACAAGAGTGAAGATTAGCAGGTAAAGAGTTCCGGATTGTGGGTGCTGCGTAAGAAAATGAACGTCTGCCCAATGACGTGAGAATATTTGGAACTGAGAGAAGATTGACATCGGTGGAGCGAAGTGCACGTGAGGGACGATAGGGAAGAAGAATTTCAGATAAGTAGGAAGGCTTGCCAAATCGCAGAGTTTTTGAAAGTTAATAGAGCTATTTTATATTTTATGCGTTGATTAACAGGGAGCCAGTGAAGTCTGTGAAGTAAAGAAAGAGAGCGAAATTGAAGTCAAGAGGACTTGCAAACAACACGTGCAAGAGAATTTTGGACGTGCTGCAAACGATTGAGAGAAGAAGTAGGCAACTCATGTAATAATGAATTACAGTAGTCGAGCTTTGAATGAACTATAGAATTAGCAAGGATAGTGGCTTAATTTCTAGTAAGGGATGGACGTATTTGCCTAATCTGACGAATCTGAAAGAAAGAAGCGCGACAAACAGAAGAGATATGGGATTTAAAGTCAAGGTTTTCATCAAATATGACTCCAAGGTCTTTGGCAGATCGAGAAGGTGAAAGAGCAAGATTCTGAAAATTAACAGAGTTATTGGTAATTTTACTTCTTTGCAAAGGAGTTATTATTATTATTATTATTATTATTATTATTATTATTATGATAAAAGAGACTTTATTTAATTAAAAGTTTTTAAAAGAGCGATTAAAATAATTCCTCTGCACTCTGGGAAGCCGCTTTAGCCAAAGTGCCACTGAAGCAGACTGCATTGAATCGCAGGAGAGCAATAGACAGTCGCTGCCACAGAAAAGATTTTTCGCGCTTATCACCAGTAATGGCGCTGGTCCATCACTGTAGTGGCGCCTATTTCGTCAATAAAGTCTGATGCGAGAGAGTTGATGGGCCCCAGGGTCTCAAAGGCAATAGGCATGAAGATATAGTTGCTAGAGATTTCGGCATACTTTAGAGTTTTCCTATTAGCCGCGGCCTCTGCTGCAGCACCAGCAGCAGCGCAAGAAAGGCCGAGATTGCTAATGAGAAAGTGTCCGTAACAGTGACGTCCCAGCTAACACACTTCCCCTCTGCCCATGGTATTTGAGAGACACCATCTGGACGTTTACCATCAGTGCGGATCAATCCCAGGGGCTCTTTAATGGCTGGGATATTCGCTCGACTCAGGGCGCGCCAGATCAAGTCGTTTATGAACTGATGTCTGCTGATTCTGCCGGCACTACGCTTGCACGACAGGCCGTGAATGCCTAACGCATTGACTGAGACACCACAAATGCAGTTGTGTGGCTCACATATTATTATTATTATTATTATCACATTATTATTATTATTATTATTATTATTATTATTATTATTATTATTATTATTATTATTATTATAAGTGTATCCACTGATTAAAGGAGCCCTAGCATAGTGAAAAACGCTTAATAAGGGAGCCCAAAAATAGAGGGGATAAAACCAGGGCTTCCTTATTTTTGAGCATTTTTTCTATATATTTCTATTTAGAGTAGAAAGCTGAAATTTGTCAAGTTCATAGATCCAGAAGAAGTCTTTCAAATAAAAAAATTATGAAGTTTGTAGCTTGAATATTAACGGAGATACAAGGAATCAAAATTTCATGAGTTATTACGAGTGGGTGTGGCACGTGTATAAATATATGAATAAAGTGGTCTTTTTTGTCAATCAAATTTCTCTTTTATTACGAATTACGATTGCATTATTGAAATTATAATTGAAAATATAATGAATTTCCTATTTAATGAGGTATAGAACTCCTTTCTACGACCTAGATAACTCACTTTATATATTTCTGTGTGTTTTAGCCTTAAGATCGAGTTAATAATTTTTGATGTTGTTTATATTCTGAGACATATTGAATCCAACCGGGAATTTGAGCGAAAATACAAGTAGAATACTAGTTTAAATATAACAAAATATAAATAAAATCCAAAATATAAATAGTGTTGTTCTAAAGTTGTTATAGTATAAATGCCTTAGTAGCTCAGTGTAAATGCAATAGGTAACGGTATGAAGTTTTAAATGACTGATCCTGAGGTCATTCCCAGTAGAGCTGATCGGAGACTGTTACATCTGACGTCTTGAAGGGATCTTCGGGATTCTGACCTTGACTTTAAACGTACATTTATTAGCAAAAAATATTTCTTCTTAAGTATGGACCATTGCATTTTACACATAGCAGTAGGGATGTATAATTTAGATTTAGATTTTTAACGATGTGTAAATGAAGTTTTCTAAAATCCATGAACTTATAATGATTAATAGAGTGCTACAGTGATCAATGACAACATCGAGCGATATTGAAACAAAATCAAGCCGGCGAGCAAAAAGAAGGTCCAAAAACGGTGCAAATTCCAAAAATCCAGAAAATCAGTCCAAAGAACAAAGTGTGTAGGCCAAATATTATTAATCATAAAGAGTTAACAGTTAGGCCTATATGCATCAACATTCACTATCATTTCGCTATGTAGGTTTATATTTGACCTAAAATCACGAAGATACCTTATATAAGAGGAGATGTTATGTGGAAGAGGTCATTAGTATAAATATACAATCAAGGCTATAGTCATTAAGCTGGAATAAATACTTGTAGCAGCCCTATTGTGAGGGAATTCCTGCCTTGAAGCGAAGGTGAGAGGGCGTCAGAAATAAGTTGCTATCATATGTTTAGAGAATACAGTCAAATATCAATGTGCCTGCAACCTTAATGGGTTAGTTTACAATGACGCCCTATCATCATTAGCAGATTAGAGTACATGTAAGAGTAAAGTTGCCGCCATCAATACATGTACAAAAGTACTAATCAGCTTACATTATGTTTCAAGTTTTCACATTCATAAGTTTAGCAGCTCTGCTGTATAATGTAGGCTGTATGTATGATATTTCTGTTAATGTGTTGTGTGTTTACATCGATTCTGATAATATTTTTGGTATAATTTGTTTGAGTGTCAATTTGTTAAAAATATTTCGTTCTTAGACTCAATTATCTTCCTCCTCAATCCCTGGCAAATGGACTGCACTGACATTGATCTCGCCTTCTCTTCAGACAATGCATTTGCTAGGGTGTTCTGATGCAGACTGGTGATCTTGTACTATAGTGGTATTGTAGTTGTATATTCCGTTTGAGACGTCCCTGACATTGCCTTCGGGTGAGGAACCGAACTTTAAATCTTCATATTCGTTGCATATATTTATATGACTAAAAGGGCCTATATGCGTATGTAGCATGTTTCAAAAAACTGCATTAGGCCTAAATAAATATATTTTTGTCAAAATACCGTTTTTAATTATTAATTGAGTAACGGTGCCTTTTTAAATTATTTCATTAATAAAGTGACCCTTTGTTTATTACTATAAGAATAACGTGCTCTTGGTTGCTATTATCTGAATTAAGTGTACTTGGCTTCTTTATTTATAATAGGCCTATTGCCTGATCAATAATAACTTGGCTACTTTATTCAGCTTATTTTAAATCATTAATAACTTGGCTACTTTCAGCTTAATTTAAATCAATAATAACTTGGCTACTTTATTCAGCTTATTTTAAGTCAATAATAACTTGGCTACTTTATTCAGCTTATTTTAAGTCAATAATAACTTGGCTACTTTATTCAGTTTAATTTCAATAATTAATAACTTTGTACATTTTATTCAGGATCCGCTAGCTTCAAAAATTAAGTAGCCCTATAATAAAAAAATTCTAGACATAACCCAATAAAGAACCACATAATAACTGGCTCCTTTATTTTCTCAATGCATTGGGGCTACTTTACTCGGTCAATAACATTATTATTATTACTATTATTACTATTATTATTATTACTATTATTATTATTATTATTAATAGGAGAACTTTTAATTTCATAATAATAATAATAATAATAATAATAACATTATTATTATTATTATTATTAGTATAATAATAATAATAATAATAATAATAAAATAATAAAATAATTACACACCAATAGCGTCCAAGTCCAATTATAATCAATCTTTCATTCGATCAAATTATTAATCAGCAACTTTAGTAACAAAGAATCATAGTACTAGTAATAATTATAATAATCATAATAACAATTATTTTTATTTTTATTATTATTCATCATCACTATCATCTTCCCTTAAATCCCAGTTTAAACAGGGTCGGGATACGAATAATAATAATAATTTTTATTTTTATTTATAAATTTTATTTTTATTATTATTATTATTGTAAGCAATATTACAAAAATACTAATTTTTGTATAGACAAGTGATGTAAATTGTAGGTTATTCTCTCTCTCTCCCTTTAGTGCACAGTCAAGTGGCAGGTTCAAGGTACATATACATGTACATACTCAAAGTCTGCTTTCTCGCTCCATAAGAGCTCTCCTTAGATCAACAAGTTAATCCCTTAACAAAGACTATGCCTTATCCATACCTTATGTAGCCTAGAGCTTGGGAAAAGTATGGATTCTGAGGTGGTTTCCCGTTGCCTTCCTCAGTTAGATGAATTAATTACCATTAAATCCTGGGGAATAATATTTCATGGTGTATGTTTTTCTAAGGGTTTAATAATGAATATAAGTAAAGTAGAAGATGTATGCAAAATAACGCTGAAAACATACATGTATCTGGTGTATCATATGTAACTAACCGAATATAAATTTAATACGAACTCCTGCTTTTATGCGTTATAGATACCTGCTATGATAGATATTTCATTCAGGTAACAAAATTAGGGTTTAATGTGTCGACAATTTCAAGTATTTGATATTTAATTTTACATAAAAGAAGAAAACGAGTCACAACCTATTCAGTGATGTTTTCTACTGTAGTCATCATCATCGTGATCATCCTCACCACGCTTGGACTTCCTTTCTCTGAAGAACACGAACTCTGCGCAGGTAGTAAGACTGGCTCGGTGGGCTACGCGCGCATTGCACGTGTCCAGGTTGTGCCCGTCGAACTCGCATATGATCGCCAGCGCCCTGTCGCTGCCCTTGATGCCCGGGGGTGGGAGCAGCACGAGGCGGTTGTTGTTGAAGCGATAGTAACCGAACATGGGGAATGCGACCTCTGTGCGAGTTGTCTTAGCCTTGTCAACGCCTTTTATGATTGCTTTAACCTAGAAACATCAAATTAAGTAGCCAACAAATCATAGAACGAGTAAATACCCATTGATCAATGAATAAGTTAAAAATGAAGTTGATTAATTTTTGTATATTTGTTAAACAATTGTAAAGAGCTGAAGACTAGAAAATGGACGGTCATTGATAGAATGATGATTGAGGTAATAATTGCAATTAAATTTCGAATCACCTTATCTGGCATCACGATGACGATGATCATGATGATGATCAAGATCATGATGATCATGATGATGGTGGTGATGATGATGATGAAGTATTAAAAGCAATCAGTAGTTCAAAATCAAATCTAATTTGAAATCTTTTGTTTAAATAATTAATATGCATGGTATTTTAACTCATCGATATATCAAGCGATATACAACATATAACAAGCGTAGTGTATAAAATAAAGATTTGTCTGCAGCTTATGTACTTGGGTACGTATTGAAAATTGTTCTACTAAATTAACTATGTATGATTTAAAGATTGCAGTAAGTAAAAACTGCCTCATATAGTAAATCAGTATGTGCGGGGTTCAAATCCTGGGCTAGCCCGTCACTGACATCGCTTTCGAGTGAGGAAACTGACGTTAACCTTAGCTTTACCAGCTTTATCAGCTTTGAATTGATTAAACTGGCACTGTCGCATTTTATTGTACAAGGTGGATGGCCGAATTGGAATAGGGCCAGCTGAAAATAACCTCAACAACTTTCGAAGCTGAATGGGAATCCTCTTTCATTATCTTCGGGTATTACAATATCACCTGTTTCTTCAGTGAGGAATCTCGGTGTTATCCTGGATAAACTTCTAACCTTCGGTGAACACGTAACTAAAACTTCACAGGCATGTTTCTTCTATATCCGTGATCTTCGTTGAATAAGTCCGTACTTGTCACATGAGACATCTGCTATATATAATTGGTTCTGCTCTTTTTCAATCTAAGTTGGACTGCTGCAATTCCTTGTTTTTAAATATTCCTGGCAGTAAGATTGATCGGTTGCAGTTTGTTCAGAATTCTCTTGCGCCGATTTACACCCATTTTGAAGTATTTGCACTGGCTAAAGATTAAAAAGCGCATCATGTATAAAACAGTTTCTTTAACATATAAGTCTAACATCACCCGTGAACAAACTTGTATGTATTGCTTGATTAAAGCGATGTAGCCTGCTATAACTCGATCTTCTAAATTAATTACTCTTGTGAGACCTAGCTTTCGTTCAAGCTCTAAGCTATCTACTCGTTCTTTCCAGCATGCTGCACCGTATATCTGAAATTTTCTTCCATCCAATCTTCGGTAGTCTTCATTTGAATCACATCGGCCTTTGCTTTCTAATGAACATTTTCATAGGCAGTTGAAGACTCTTCCGTCTCTCTTTCCCATCCACTGTCCATGAGTTACGAACAGCGCCTAAACCTCCTCTTCTTATTCCCTTTATTTTTGGACTAATTTTCCTGATGATAATGTTGATTATGTCGATAATGCTATTCAGCCTTATACATAATATTTAAGATAGGCTATGTACGGCTTTGAGGCTTTATAGCTATATAAATCATATGTACATGCCTATACATACAAAAATATGTACAAACTACTGTACATATGACTGATATAGCTATGAACGTCCAAAAGTCGCGCTGTATTTAGCCTCTCTATAATATTATGTATTATAAATAGTTGTACGTATTATGTATTAGCAATTATGTAATAGTAGTTAGCAGTTCTACATTTGTTTATTTTAAATTTGTAAACTTGCACATACATGTAAACAGGGTAAATAGGTAAACAGGTTAGTTTTGTGACGGAATGACGCCACTGCCAAGTATATGTTATTCCAAGCTGAGTAAGGCATAGGGATCCACTTCGTCATAAGCACAATCCCCAAGGGTAATAATACATCAAAATGAATGTTACGGATGATTTAAAGATCCACTGGTATGTGGACATGAAGAGGAAAACGGAAGAGAGAGATGACTGGTGGCGTTATATACCATAGCCTGCCAGTAGGCAATGCACTATGACAGAGCACATACAGTACATGTTCAGGCCAAATTTACCGCGATTTGTAATATTTTGAGTTGCCAACCATTTTTTATGCAGATATGCGAAACACCAGGTATGTGCTTCGGAACATTTAATACAAGAAATATAAGTAGAGAACCACTCCGAGAGAAGCTGACTAACCGTGGGGAAGCCCGGGAAAGCCGGTCTGACCTGCACGCCTGTGACGATTAGAGTGATTTTGTCCACATGACCCTGTCCACAGTTATCGTACACCTTGTACCCCACGAACCTGTCCCCGGTGTTTGTCGGCAGCTCTGAAATTTAAGAACACAATAGATCGCTCAAATCTCTCTGAGTAGTAGAGTTTAACTTTAGAAAGAGTCAGGGGAGAAATTAAGCCACCTGAATGGGATACGTCACATCTTCTTGTGTTGCTGCAGCTGATCCAGCTGCACAATCGATTATATGTCTGCCAATCAGTAAGCGCAGGGTTAAATCAAGATAAGCCCTCGTCATTGACACTCTTTTGCGAGAGAAAACTGAAGCTAAAGTAGCCTCCAGTTTTTGAAACCGATTTGAATATCAGGTATGCTCTGCTACCGTGTTCAAGATTGGTCGGCTTCTTGACGAAGGCTGGCAGGGCTGTCTGATTGGGAAGGGAGCAATAAAGTTTTGACGGACCATGAAATACCAAAAACTGTAATTCGTTCGGAAAGAAACTGAGCCAAAATAAAAAATTGAGAGGCCCGTATGGCACTGGGCGTTTACTTAACACACCATTGAAATTTAACACCAATATGACATGATGCACAGAGAATTTTCAATGCAAGTAATTAGAACAATTGTTTGATTTAAATGAATGATTAATTGATTAATTTATAAGATTCGTTTAAGAATATCAGGTATCTTTTTTCTAAATACAACAAATATAACATTGGAAATTTCTTTTAGAAATATTTGTCCGGGCATAAAGGAAAAGCTCATCCACATATAGGGGCATTTAAGAGGTTCTGAAGATGACCAATAATTACATAAATTTGGGCGACATACGGGACTCAGATGCTGTGGGAATTTCTTCAACTGAGATTAGCCTAAGGTATTTGATATCGTATAAGCATATACTTTAATTTCACGTTATTATAGTTAGCTTAATTTCCATTTAAACTCCACTATACTAACCTTGAAATATTCAGATAAGGAACATAATGTTTGTCAGACATTGTGTTATATCTGATTGTACTTGCAAAGTTAAGGTTAAGTTGTTCTAAAAAGGCAAATGAGCACTTCATCGATTTGCTGATATCCACAAAAAAGAAGGCTGGAGTAAGAGTTAATTATAATTTGCATTCAAATTGTTAACAGTTTAGAAATTATATATCCTCATAATGAATAGTTCATTTCAGTTATTAAGTAATTTATAGTGTGCATGCTTAGTACATGTATTTAACTTTGACCAGTAAATGAAATATTGTAAGAATTACAAACGCAATCTTTAAATACATGATGATTACATTATAAACATCTGTAAGAATACATGTATATCAAAAACTATTTGCTCACTGCAATGCTTTTCGTCGTCTCCATTCCTGCAGTCCTTATGTCCATCACACACGAACAGTTTGCTGACGCACTCGTTGTCCTGACCCCCGCAATCGTAGTGATTTGTATCACAATGATCCTCTACACATACATACAATATATATATATATATATATATATATATATATATATATATATATATATATATATATATATATATATATATATATATAATTCGCATAGTTTAACACATGACATACCGCATGCGTTTAAATGGTTTCCTCTCTTAGTTGCTGTTTTTGTAGTTTTTCGGTATTTCCTCCATTCCTCTTCATGGTTTTCAGTAATCGTTGCCTTTTGTGGGCGCATCATTTGCAGCCGGCGCGGATTTAAGAATAACCTTCCAATACCCTAGGGATTTTTTCGTTCAAAGCTGTCAACACTCGGTCTTCTAAGATGCTCGCCCACAAAGTACTAACCGGCGCGATGGAGCTTAACTTTGTTAAATTGACGCGTAGCTTAACCGAGTGCGCTAAATCCGGCCCCCGCGCTAAATTCCGCCCCCATATATATATATATATATATATATATATATATATATATATATATATATATATATATATATAAACATTTAAATTTTTAATAAATCTATATATTCAAATATAATATGATCGATGAGTAAACTTATGCAATGCGCTCATGGCGTCCATCCACCACTCCCGACAACAGTGACGCATGATTACCCACTTACCTCTCTTTTTTAGACTCCATATCTTTTTCACACCCCACACCTCCTTATTTTGACGACGACGCAACTTGCTTCGTTGTTAACGTTGCGTGAACGCCCCTGAGTGTGCTATTTGCTATAACGTTATCATATTACAATATGACTAGATGTACCCGTGTGCAAAAATTCCCACATATTGGAAAAATGATCATTTAACTGAACTTTTAGTTGAACCCGAACATCTAAATCCTAAGGCGGACGTTCTAGCAATGTACCATACGACTCTAGAGAAATCATCACATAGAAATTTCTTAAATATGGCAAAGTTGTTTTGATTAGAAATTATAAATATGACGATGCGATTAAATTTATACTCTCTAGTAACTTATAGTGGACAAATGACAGAGTTTTATTAATTAGAGTTAATATTTAGGAATTCTAAATATGACACTGTGATTAAATTAAAATATAAACTCACCATAATCGTATACTCGTTCAACATAGATCAGTAGTTAAGTAGCTATTTACGAATATGACGTAATGACCTAAGTAATGACGTAAGTATTAATTCAAACAGACAGACATGTAGCTCATTATATCTAATATAAGAAGACCGTTCTGTCTGTCTGCCTGTCTGAAGTAACTCTGAACGTCATAACGTCATATTTATAATTAATCTTATAGTAACGCTAATTACAGCTCAGTCATTTGACATTTATAAATGGTATCGCTGAATCATATAATAATTTCAAAATATTAGAGCCACCGTTCTGGCTAGTATAAATTTATGGCGAGGAGGTGTACACATATATCTATTACACTAATACACTGAAATTTAATCGCTAGGTCATATTTATACTTCTTAAATATTAACGCTAATTACTTCATAAATATTAACGCTAATTAATTATAGTTCTGTCATTTGTCCACTAAGAATTTCTGGCGAGTACAAAATTCATTTCATAGTCGCATTTATAATTTCTCATTAAAACAACTTTTTCATATATCAGAAATGTCTATATATTGATTAATTGAGAGTTATAAATTATGATACATTGCTAGAACGTCGCGTTAGGATTGAGATGTTCGGGTTCAAATCCAGGTTCGTGTAAATGTGCACATTTTTTCATGAAGTGTGCATTTTTGCACACAGGTATATCTAGTATTAGATATTACTCGACTTAGAAGACTGATTTTCTTAGGGTCATAATTGCATACCTCAGCACCGGCGTTAATCAGTTTAAGAAATGATGCAGTTCTCTATTTCTATATTTTCAGTTTACTTAGACGTAACACAATATCAGAGACACTAAAGAAGCAGCTACAGACTGCAACAGTTTATTAACAGTCTGTATGGTTTCTTAAGAATCTGTGGCAATTTATGATAATAGGTTGTGATAACTTATACCATGCGCTAAACTTCTTATCTCACTAATCCCTTTATTCACTTCTGCTAAGCAGCTAATCTTAATAAATTCTCTACATAAAATCTAGAATGTTGTAACAACACCGGGCGTACTGAGCCTATTGACTACTGATATTACATTTTGTCAGTGTATTTAATAAATTATCAAACCTTCTAGGTTGGACACCCTGTGCTCCAATGACAGCGCTTTTTGACGGATCTTGGGACTGAGTCTGATATCCAGACCATGATCAATGCGCTCCAATCGAGCAGTCGCGCTGTCGAGTCTGTCAGACAGCTTCCGATAATCCTTGTCCTTGTGCTCCTGAGCGCTTTCAGTCTTGTCGTCACCCGAGTGCCCGTGGTGCCCCTCGTGGTGATTTCCCAGGGCCCCCTGCAGGACCAGAAAGACCCCAAGGACAAGGGCGAGGCCCGGTCCTGGACACATCGACTGTCTCGCAGCGCAACGCATTATAACGTCGCAACACAGCTCGACCACCGCTCGGCGTTCTTATACCTCCAGCCGCTCAACTCTGTTTATACTCGAGACTTGTTAACAGGCGCATAGAGTTAACAGGCCCAGAGCTGTAGCTGCCGCAGCGGATAAGAGTTAGGTGTGGGTGAACATTAACCCGATACTTATAATAAAAATTGATTTATAGCATGATACTAATGCAAGTAATGTAACTACTTTGCTTAGTTTAAAAACATCAGAAACATTAGTAAAGACGATAGCAGTATTTATTGACAAAGTAAAGTTACTCATTTAAGAGATAGAGATTATATACTTATAGTAAACTTTACTTCTCATTAAGAAATTACTATCACTGAATTCAAATACACTGTATTTGTAAATTTTACTTAAATTCTAATTTAACACTCAATTAAATTATCTGATATATATTGTGATTGTGAAGTTACGCTGTCTCAATTAAAGTACACTCACGTCAATTTCATTTATGCCTAACTATACTTAACTCTCCTAAACTCCAAAGTCAATGCACCTTTTCTTTTTCTCGCCACTGGAGATAGTGGCGATGTCGATAAGATATCCAGCCGCGGATCAGTATGTACGGAGTTCGAACCCTGGGCTCGCCCGTCACTGGCATCAATTTCGAGTGAGGAAATTGACGTTAACATTAGCTATATATAAATATATATATATACTACATACATACATATATATATATATATATATATATATATATATATATATATATATATATATATATATATATATAGTATATATATATGCACATATACATATAAAATTATATATATATATATATATATATATATATATATATATATATATACACACACACATGTATATCCGGTATAGACCTATATGTACCCTGTATATGTAACCTACATTCCCAACATGTATCCTGTACATTAATTTGTATTTGACCCATGCAGGTACACTATACATTATACTTATATTCTTATGTTCATTGTACACATGCAAACTCTATACCTATACCACTGCTTTTTAAACTCAATATGTGCAATAGACGTGCATTACCTGCATATACATTCTAATATGGTACAGACATCCTCAGCTTGTGAACTTCATATGCCTCCCCCAATATTTATACCATAAATATAATAATAATGCCAACAATTAGAGTGCTACAGTCATCAATGACAACATCGAACACTATTGTGACAAAATCAAGCCGGCGAGCTATTTTATGATTTTTAAAAAGACATTACTATTTAATTTTCAACTTTGAAAATACTTTTACTTATTTATTTTTATTTATCCTTTCATCACATCAAACATTAAAAACGCAGGCAAAGCCAATAGAAAAAGGGGATCTAGAAATGTTTGTGTGAACAGGCTATATAAGCGCTTACGAACTCCGGATGTAGTTCATTAGAAGTAGAAAATTAAAATAGAAAGCTTCAGTAATAAAATTATGGTAGCCTACGTAATCACAGAAATGGATAAAATAAATTCACTACACAAAATCAGTATACAAGCAAATACAATTCAAAACAAGTAAAAGCAGTATTTCAAAAATTTACGTATGTCAGATTCACATAGGCTTTACCAGATTTCAAAGTAAAAAGTTCGCTACACTGCAAATCAACGAAATTGTTAATTTTGTATTATGTCTCTCTCTCTCTCTTAGCTCACTGCCTACTGGCAGGTCCATGGTATATTACGCCTCTACTCATCTCTATCTTCCGTCTTTCTCTTCATGTCCACATACGAGTGGATCTTTAAATTATTTATAACATTCCTTTTGATATACCATTATTCTTGGAGGATTCTGCTTATGATGAGGTGGGCTCCCTATGCCTTCCTCAACTTCGGCTAACATTCACTGAGCAGGGGCGTCATTCTCTGAGAAAACAATCCTGTTTACCCATATGTAATATGCATATAAATATATATGTATAGGTCTATATGTTTACCCATATGTAATATATGTCTATAATATGTATTTATGTTTACTCATTTAAAATATGTATTTAGGTCAAATTGTGGCCATCGTAATTCAAGTGACTCAGCATTAAATATCTTAAGTCTATCAGAATAGCTCCTATCACTCAATCCTAAAAGACGTTTGATAAATTTCTTTTGAACAGATTCGATAAGATCGACGTCAGATTTACGATACGGAGAACAGTACTCGATTATAGGACGAACAAAGACAGTAAATGCTTTAAACAGTAACATTCTATCTTTAGACTTAAAGCAGTTCAAAATTATTGAAGATTTATTTCTTGCTTTGTTACATACAAACGTTACACGCGTTTCTGATGCGAGAGGAGAAGGAAATGTTATAAGAAAAAGTTACCTCTAAGTCAGTGATTTCATAGACCCTAGTCAAGTTGATGGAATCGAGCTTGTAATTAAATTCTATTCACGTGTTCTTATTAAGGAAAAATGACAATACTTGACACTTATTCATTGCTAAATTCAACTCCCACCATACTGACCATGCACGAATAGAGTTAAGTGATTTTTGAAGTGCAACACAATCAGAATGCGGCTTAATGTCGACAAAGAATTTGGCATCATCGGCAAAAAGGAACAAGGTATTGAGTTCAGGGCAGCAGAGATGCAAATCATTGATGTACACCAGGAAAAGTATTGGGCCGAAATCACTACCTTGTGGGACACCACTGAGCACAGGAGACCAGTTACAGTGGGAATTGCTTGTCCAAACCGCTTGAAATCTATCAGTTAAAAAGGAGGAGAACCGTTTATGCCATATTTATGCAATTTAAATGGAAGTTTAGAATGTACTATACGGTCAAAAGCTTTTGAGTAATCAAGGTATACAGAGTCAACTTGATGGCCGTATCTTAATTTTGTAGCTAACGAGTTCAAATAACGTAATAAATGGGAGTTTGTATATCTTTGAGCTAAGAAGCCGTTTAGAGTGAAGCAATTTATTTGTTGTAAGTTAAGCAAGAAATCTATTTCTATAATCTATCTATTTTGAAAATACTTCCAATAAAATTTTCTTTTATTATTTTTAAAATTTCAAAAGGTATTTTTAGAACAATTGAATATACTTTTAAATACTTCTCAAAATACATTTTACAGGACTCAGAACTGTTACTGTAAATTATATTTTCGTAATATTCGTAATAACGATTCTAAAATGACGATTATAAAATGCTCCCATTAATAAAAGCATCAGCTCTAAGAAGTTCGTATCGACATTACTCTGATATACATATAATCTGCACATTATTCACCAATTATACTTTCTGAAGTTTAAAGTAATATTGAATACCAAAATAAAATAAGCTAATTAAGGAATCTTACCTACTAAAAGTAGGATACTAATAAACTATAGTAGAATTTAATAGGATATTGGAACTACAATAGGCTTAATTTGATTAATTAAAGGGAATTTATTTCATAAATTCAAACATTTAAATTTGAAGTGTTCTCATATTACATTAGCACCATGCACAAAGTGCTGAAAAAGTTCTATTTTCATCTTAACTCAGAGTGCAATATAGGCTCTATTTATTAAACTTACAGCTTTTAATATTTAAAGAATAGTTGTTTATAACTTTTATTTTGTATTTTCAAAATAAAAAATAAAATTGTATAAAGTATTTTAAAAATCGTTTACCAAAGTAATTTACCCATCACTGCTCACTGCATATAAACTCTATATGTGCGCGATATTTTTATCTGTAAATCTTTCTCCCTTTGCGCTTTTTGCTCACCCCTAAATATAACATTGCACTTTTTAACCGTCTCAAATCTGACAATGACTTCAGAAGCGGCTGCAGGTTTAATTTCAATAGCCAATTACGCTTCTGATCCGAGGCTTCGTTCAATTATTTGTTTTGAAGCTAAATTATGCTACACTATATTTAATATAATAAATTAATAATAATAATGAATGATAATATAATTTATTGTTTAGTTAAATTATTATTTCTAACCAGTATTGTGAAAAATGCTTTTAAAGAGTGTTTGAAAATACTCTAAAATATTTTGAACTGCAGCTTGTGAATGGAGAGTACATTATAAGCAGTCAGGCTAAGTAAAAATTACATAACAATAAACATTTCCAGCGAGACCTGACATCAGAGGAATTAAATGTTATTTTTATTGATTGATATATTATTTATCACGTTTTCTAAAATTGAATGGGTTGGTGGCAACTGTAATTCAAGTTATTATGCATGTTCTTATCATTTCACCGGATTTTATGCTAAACTCTGTGATTGGTGATGAGAAAACAGGAATAAACTTTACTAGTGCTGTTAAATTTCGTTGACAACTCATTGTAACGGTTGATCGAATGAATCAACATCGCTGACATCTCTTTGAGTGAGGATACTGACGTTAACATTAGCTTTACCAGTTTTTATCGAGTCTTCTTGAGCAACCAGGACTGTTACTTCATATGCACAGTGGAGTAAATAAAACAATAGCCCCTAAGGCTAAAGGAAGACTCTTTCTGAGTCACTGAACTGCAAAAGCCCTCTTCTTTGATTCTCTGCCTTATTTTAAATTTAGAGGACGCTAGTGCAGACATTACAAACTGAATGTCAACTGCCTTGGTCATGCATTGCTTTAAATTCTAGTAGCTTGAATTAATCTTTCAACTTGGGTACTGAAAAATCTTTATATTTTATGAATATATTTTGTTGCAAACATAATAATTAGAGCAAAGCGAACACAATACTCAAAGGTCTAAATATGATTGAAGCTTTACCACTCGCAGTAAAGGATGGGATTTAAAAGAAATAATATTTAAATCATCATTTTTAAAAGTGCATTTATACACAATCTAAAGAAAATGAAGAAATTACGTTAATGATCCCAATGTACTGACATAAAAGAGCAAGATACGGAAAGCTTCGCAAGTTTCTTTATCATCTTCGCAAAGGATACCCAAGATGAACTTGTGTTCCTTGACTTTAATAAATATGCATAAAAAAGCTATTGCAGTGAAGTGTGAAGGGCAAGAGCAGTAACTCGGAAAATGTATTCCAGTCTATGTTTAATAATAATATTTGTGCTAATTTTAATATTAATTTGTGTATTTAGCTACATAATTTGTATGGTCAGTTCCATGATTATAGATTTGCACGTTTTTTTAGAACATACTGCTCTGTTGATAAGTTTTGATTTAATTGTACTCGATGTTGTTGTGAACGAAAGTAGATTTCTAATCCTCTCGTTGTTATTATTGTTGTTGCCTGCTTTCTTCGTAAACTTGAAACTACAAGCGGCAGGCCTACAACTTGACTTTGGAATAACGACAAAGTTCGATAAAGAGGCTATTGGCGAATTCAAATCTGTCAATATTCCAGAAACTCCGCCCTATGAAAATTAGAATGATCTGCCTACAGAAATGCTAGAACTTAAATGGAGGCTATCACGAAATTCTGATTGTTGGAAGCTCATCATGTCTGAAGAATGCTGCCGCATAGTTTTCTTTGTAAGGCGATGCCAGTTAATTGCTTTAGCATTTAATTGTCTGCAGTCTGTAGCATTACATGACTGATGTTGAACATAGCTGTCATTTACAGTTCCATTCTCTGAATTCATGCTGAATTTTCTTCTTATTCAGTAATCCTAAAGCAAGTCTAGCTGGTGACTAGGAGAAATATCTCGATTAAATGTTTAATTAATTGATGGATTGATCGATTTTATTGTTTGATTGACTGAATGTCTGAATAAAAGGAACACATTTTTCTTTCGTTTGTATGATGACGTGTAATGTTACTTATATGTATCGTTACTTGAAAAGTTTACTTTGGCACAGAGAGGCAATAATGTAATAAATAGTTGCATGTCACTGACATAAACAGATCTCTCCCTTTCCCATAGTGCACTGGCTGGCCCTTGATAACGCCTCCACTCATCTCTACCTTTCGTTTTTTTCTCTTCATGTCCAATATGAGTGGATCTTTAAATCATCTATAACATTACTTTTGAAATACCATTATTCTTTTGGGGGATTCTGCTTATGACGAGGTGGGCCCCTATGCCATCCTCAGCTTCGACTAACATTTACTGGACAGGGGCTTCATTCCATGAGAAAACAATCTTTATAAATATATATATACACGACAAAGTATGCAAAATGTTTTCCAATCTGTTTAACTGAGAGAAGTCTAATTAATATTAAATTTTACTTCTTATTTAATATTATTACTTATTATAAGATTTCAAACCGTGTAATCATTTTTATGGTGGAAGAGAATTGCCGAACTGCTTCGAAACATTGCCAGGATAGTATACTGTAGTAGGCCAATGCGTAAGTTTACGTAAGCAGCATGGTTTGAAGTGAAGTGGTTAGCATTTGGCAGGTGACGTAGTAAGTAGATAGCATGAATGTAATTATTTGACATATAAAAAGCCCTAAGCAGAATCCCACAAGAATAATGGTATATCAAAGGAATGTTAGATGATTTAAAGAGCCATTCGTATGTGGATATGAACAGGAAAACGGAAGATAGAAATGAACGGAGGCGTCTTATACTACGGACCTGCCAGAAGGCAGTGCACTGAGAGAGAGAGAGAGGGAGAGAAAGAGAGAGATAATAAGTCCTCGTTGTAAATATGATGTGTTTAATGCAATGAATCTAAAACATAATGGTAATTTACTCAAATCTTGTAAAGATTTTTGGTATTATTCAAAATTAGAAAGACCAAAATGGTTTCCAAATCACAATGCATTGAACGCTTCAGGTCTAAGCAGCTTTATTTCATCAGCATTGAAATTGAATAAGTAACCACTTATTTGAGACAGCGATTGTCTCTGATTCCATTCATAGTTTCACTGATTCTTCTGTCGGCTTTGTTAGTTGCGCGTTGTCTGCTCACTATCACCGGCCACACATCGGGCAGTGTCAGCAGTGATTTACACTTAGCCAGTCGAAGATCTAAAGCTGACAGTGAAAATAAACTCGCGCCAAAATGTATTAATCCATTAATCGAGCATTCAATCAGTCAACATTTAAAACAGTCATTAAATCTATAAATCCTAATTAGTTTATTAAGACACACAAATTAAAGGAAAACTGAATTAGTTTTTGCAGTGCATAGATAGCTGAGTTGTTTGCGTTCTTGTCAAGAATTAGTCATATGTCTGTATTCGAGCAGGGCTGTCTCCTACAGCACCGTCGTAGTCTATTGTTAATCTACTTGTTACACGTAGTCTTTTTTAAAACATAAAAGTTATTATATATCTCGTTCAATCAACGATGACGGGAAATGTGAAACGGAAATATGCAGTAGGATTTCATAAGCAAAAGCGGTCTTAGGTAATAGAAAAGACCTTTTAACAAAAAGTCTAAAGAAAGACGTTGGTAAGATACTCAACGGCTGATCAGTATGTGCGGGGTTCAAATCCTGGGCTCGCCCGTCACTGACATCGCTTTCGAGTGAGGAAACTGACGTTAACTTTAGCTTAAGCTTAAAGACACAAAAATAAAGATAGTGAAAACTTTGGTTTGGATCACGCTATTGTATGGATGTGAAACATGAACCTTAAGGAAGGTATTAGGAAATTATTAGATATTATTAGATATTAGGAAACTGGAGGCATTGGAAATGTGGATTTGGAGAAGAATGGAGAAGATTAGCTGGACTCAAAAGGTTACAAATGAGGAAGTTATGGAGAGAGTTGGTACCGATAGACAGTTGATAAATGTATTAAGAAATGTGAAGAAGAGTTGGATAGGACACATTCTAAGGGGAGAAGGTCTATTAATGGGGGCCATAGAAGGTAGAATGGAAGGCAAAAGAGGCAGGGGCAGGCCGCCATTAGGTATGTTAGATGATTTAAAGACCCACTCATATGTGGAAATGAAGAGGAAGGCGGAAGACAGAGAAGAGTTGAGGCGTAATATACCATGGACCTGCCAGTAGGCAGTGCATTAAGATATATGAATCAACGAAAATAGGCTTGTTTTTACTACTGAAGTGACTGTAAAGAAAGCTAGTAAAGCTAATATTAAAGTCAGTTTCCTCACTCGAAAGCGATATCAGTGACGGACGAGCCCAGTATTTGAACCCAGCACATACTGATCCACGGTCGTATGTCTTACCGATATCGCCACTGACTCCAACTATCAAATAAAATAGCGAAGAGAGTAGCAATTTATGTTCTGGCAAGCTACGTAGAAATCCGATTTTGTTATTATTATCTTTTGTTGGTATTATTTCACACATGATAACCGCCGCATGAGCTACAAATTTCCTTTTTTAGTTGCTGTTTTCTAGATTTTCGTTATTTCCACCTACCCTCCAATTCATCCATGGTTATTAGTAATCGATGCCTTTGATAGCGCACTGATGGCAGCCGGACTGGATTTAAAGTAACAACTATGTGCACCCTTGGTCGGGATTTTTTCATTCAAGCTACCAAAATTTGATCTTCCATGGTGGTCACCCATTCATGTACTAACGGAGCATAACGCTTCTTAACTTCGTTCATTGACGAGCAGCTTAATCATTCAAGTGCGATAAATCCCACAACCAAGTAATATTGGAACTGATATTATGTCATGTGCATAATATTATTAAGTCCTGTGCATCCTTGACTCGTGCCAAAGACTGATCTTAGAAATTCTTCTATGGGCATTTATCTCTACAATGGTTCATTAACTGTCGGGTAGTTCGCATCTATCAGCGTCAGCGACTTATTTAGTGCAATTTATATTTCATTCAGATTTATCAGCATTTGGATTATATTTTTATTTTTAGCTTATACGTAAATTTAATAACAAGGTTAGAGCGCTGGTAGCCAGAATGGACTGATTGTTCTAAACGTCAATCTTACTTGAATTATCTGAACTAGAATTTCAGAATTGAAACTTCAAATCTTGTTTGAATTAATTAGAAACAGAAAGACTTCGAAACTCCGTATTAAGGCCAAACGTAATTATTAATATATTTTTAGTAGTGGTAATTTTACTCCCCGAGCTCAATTTGATGTTCCAAGCACATCCCAGGCATAAAACATAGCTCAATTCAGTATTGATCCTTTATGCTTAAATGTTGCATGAATATTATGCACAGTTTAGCCTTGAGCCTAGCTCATTTCTATCTTTAGCCTTAAACTTTACACCATTACAATTGAAGCATAGCACAGCCTATCAATAATCTAACACACAAGCGTAACATCAAGCACGCCCATGCAACCTTGAAAACTTTCCATGACTCATAATCATTTCACCGAGAATAGAAACTGTCGGAAAAACCCAGTTTCTATTCAACTATAAATAGCTCGTCATATGCGTATGAGTCACGCGTGAAGGCGATCCAAGTGAATAAATACGAGTGAGCTGTACTCATTACTCGGTTTGAGAAAAAAAAGTTGATTTCTATTTAAATATATTTTCTTGGCTAAATAAAATGGAACGTCAAACCGTTGCTCAACTGAAGACTATCGCGAGAGAAAGAGGGTTGCGTGGATATTCAAGAAGGCATAAGGCTGAATTAATAGCTCTATTAAATCCACCAATTCTAGATACTCACGTTCCAAATATTACAACTTCACTTCTTCAGCCCAGTGTACATTTACCTGTGGTGAAGATGGAGGATCGTTAGCAGTTGACTGATGTCAGCTTTACGTTAGCAGCTGACTGACGTCAGCTGCTAACGTAAAGTGTACCTAGGAGGAAGCCAAATCTAAATTACGTGAATTTGCTGAATTTTGGATTAATTTAATACCAGAACCTGCCAGAAGGATAATTAATGAAATTAATGAAAGAGCGGATGCACTTACATCAGTGGTTAATAGTATTTTTAAGAAAAAATACGAAATTCGCGAAACTAAATCAGCACTAAAGGGATTTACAACGCAGTATACCATAGATGGTAGAGAGGGGGTCGATGCGGTGTCATTTCTTAATTATGTTAAGCCAAATGTGGTAAATTTATTGAACAACAATCATCAGACAAAAGTTAATCTAATACTAACATGTACAATGGAGAGAATAGATTTGAAGACTGGAGAAATTACATTATCTGACGCCCCTTTTCTTTCAAAAACTGAAATAAGTTTACCATCCACAGATACCGCAGAGGTGTATGAAAAGACTAAAGGTAAAATGCTAGAGTCGATGGCTAATTTTCAGATACGCGGTAGTAATTGCAGATTTAGAAGGGTTATGAAATTAGAAATCAATACTGTTGAATACAAACCACTCCGAGGTAGTTCCTATATTAAACTTCCTGAAAAATTGCTGAAGAAGAAGGCTATTATAAATATGAAAAATGAAGACAATCAGTGTTTCAAATGGTGCATAGCTAGAGCATTCAATCAATTCTAAATCATTTCTATTGAAGCATAGCGTAGCCTATCAATAATCTAACACACAAGCGTAAAATCAAGCACGTCCACACAACCTTGAAAAATTTCATGACTCATAATCATTTGACCGAGAGTAGACACTATCAGAAAAATCCAGTTTCTATTCGGCTTGCCATATGCGTATGAGTCACGCGCAGCCCACGGCTTCCTCGAGAACTGAGCGTTTCAATAGTAAATATACTATTAAAACTTTCATTCAATCATTGTAATTTTATAACATCCATCAACAATCTTCCCATTGTTTCTAGGAAAGTATTTGAAATGACGTTTAGTTACTTTAGCAGCTTGATATATAGATTTGAATTCTTTTACTTCACCAGTGATTGTATTTTCCCATCTTACAGGTCTAGGCTTAGTTCTTATAGACCACAGGTGCTAATACTTTGGATCTTTAAACTTGTTCGGATCAACCTCTTTTGGTGGATATTTTCTCGGTCTTCCTCTCTTTCTTTTATTCTCATCTTCTTTCTTTGGTGGATCTGTTTTTCCAGATGTTGTAGTAATTTGTGTTTCCATTTTATATAGCCAAGAAAATATATTTAAATGAAAATAAAAAATTCGTTACTCTTATGTTAAAATAATAATTACGCGTAATAAAAATGGCAGACATAGTAGATGGTACATCGCTTTCGAGTATAGTGAAAGCGTTTTTAACTAGAAAACTTGAAGAGAGGCGAAACATTGTTTACAAGCTAAAACGAAAGCGAAAAATTACCAAAATTTTGTACTACGTGTGCACTTTGTCGTCTGCTACAGTTTCAACAGTGCTAGCAGGTTTGTCGACAATTGTCGGATTTCCTGGTATGGTTATTACCATACTTTAAATTACGAGTGCATTTCTGACATCAATCAGTCTCAAGTTCAATTTGCAGGATAAAAGTAATAAATTAAATGCAGAAATTGAAAAACTAAATAAACTTAACGAAAGATTTGACTTTGTGGTCAGTTGTAATAGAAATAGAAATCTTACCGAGGCAGCCTGTAATCAGATTATTTCTGAATTCGCATAAAATTTGTTAATACATTTATTAACGAATTTAAATATCTCAATGAACGGTTATGCTTACATCTCAAACTACACTAGCAGTGAATCTGAAAAGTTACGAAATCCTAAATCAACAAACGTTAAATTTTTTCGTAATATTAATTTCAATTCTAAATTCTTTCGATCTGGGTCTAGATCTCTTATAAGTTTTGAAATAAATCGCCAAATTTTCATTAAAGGTGTACCCTCTTGAGGTGTTGCTATTGAATTAGCACGAACTAAATTTATTTCCAAATCAACAAACATATTTCTCGGTAGTTCTTTAATTACTGAAATAAGTAAATATTTCAAATCAGTCGCGTAAATTGAAAGAACGTCGGAATATATTTCTCCACTATCATATAATTTACTATATTCTAAGGTAAGATTTTCCAAATGATTATATTTCCTAAGAAATATTTCACCGTATTTAATTCGTTGGCCTTGTTCTATGGAATATTTTGATATAATGGCCAATGCATGAAAACAAATAGCCATTAATTTCTTCAAATCAACATTACCTTTCATGCTCGCAATCTGCTGATACTTTTTGTTTATCGCATCATACATTTCATTTGGGAAACCGACATTAAAAATTAAATTATGCTTCATATCTAAATCTCCATTCATTGAACCACCATTCACACTGAGTTTTGTATCAATATTGTTTTGTAGAGCAAAGTCATTGGCTACTACGTTTCGTTCTACTTCTTTTAATATGTTTACTCTCAAATTTCACCAAATTTGTTAATATAACGATCGCAGTACCCCTTTGTGATGACATCCGCATCGGTTTCTGGAGGAAGTTTAACATTTAAAATTCTATTGTAGCTCACATTAATGTCTCCAGTGATTTCTCCTTCAGTTTTGTCAACTTTTATACTGTCGAGTTTATCAACAAGACTGACAATAGGCCTGAAAACTGAGTCTACATGCTTCATCAAATCACCAGTACTTGAATGTGATTTACTACCGCGAGTTTTCGATATAGTACTCATTTTATATAATAAAAATTTAAATGTTATATAAAAATGTCAAAGTATACAAGCTATGGTGTAACGTTGACTAAAGGTCAGGCCAAAAAACTAAAGAGCGCGTGCGATCGTGATAGAGAGGTTAATATACGAATATCAAAAGAATTTATCGGGTAATGTGCAACCTAATGTGAATCTTCGTCTAACCCAAACACAAATTAATAAAATAAAATAGGCTACGTCTGGAATAGAATTGTGTCTGAGCAGAGCGCAATTAAAGTACATGAAAAAGAATGGAGGATTCCTGCCGCTGTTAGCAGCAGCCATTCCCGCCATCGTGTGAGCAATAGGTGGATTGGCAGGTGAAATTAGCTCAGCAGTAAACTCGACTAGACAGACAAATGAATTGAAGAGACATAATCAAGAATTGGAAAACATAACCAAACAACAACTCAGCGCAGGCTTAATCATTGACGCAATAGCTCCAATCCCCGGTGTAGCTAAAACGCTATCAAATGCAATGAAGAAATTTGGACACGGTGAATGTGTCAAGAATTTGAAAGGAGCTTAGTGGGGTAATGGAATATATCTACAGAGAAAAGGATCAGGAGTTTTTTTAGAAAGACAAGGGGAGGCAGAGGCAGGCTTCCCCCAATTTCTAAAATCGTTCAAAACCATTAAACCGCGAAGTAATTTTGATATAATAGAAAAATTCTAAGAATTGAAAATTAAACATTTTAAAGGTGTATGCATGCGTGATGAATTGAAAGGATCAATTAATAATAACGAATGTCTAATTCTTAATATTGACGACAGCTCCGGAGACGGAACACATTGGACATGCGTCTACAGAAAAAATGGCAAATGTTTATATTTTGATAGCTACGGTTTCGTGCCTCCTTTTGAAGTTCAGCATTATTGTAAAGGAAAAGAAAATTATTATAACATATTCAAAATTCAAGCTCCGAAGGAAGTCATCTGTGGTCATTACTGCATTACGTGCTTTATAAACTTAATAATGGATCTAAATTTACCGATATATTAAATGCATTATGCGAGAGAAACAATTTAAAATAATAACTAATACATAAAAAATGGTAGACTCGGGTATTGATTATTCAAAAAAGTATCAGGAAATTATTGGTACAAGCTACGAAAAGAAACATCACGACATATTTCCTACACATGTAAGAATGATAATAGCAGGCAGTAGTGGATGTGGTAAAACTAAGTTAATGATGGATTTTATAATGGGCAAATTCATGTATTACAACAATATAATGGTATACACAACGACGCCATATCAAGACGCATACGAATATCTTAGACTTTGTAATGATGAATCAAAAAAGAAATTTAAAGCAAATAATGATATTGTTACTTTTCACAATCCTGACGAGGAAATTGTTCACCCATCTCAATTCGATAGTAATAAGACTCACGTTGTAATTTTTGATGATGTTATGATTGAAGATCAGAAAGTCATGACTGATTATTTTTGTCAAGGTAGACACAATAATGTAAATGTATTCTACCTATGTCAGAGCGTACATCAACTGAAGAAGCATGGCATACGTCAAAATGCAAATATTTTTATATTGTTTCATCAAGATGAGAAAACGCTGAAATATTTCTATGATACACACGTAAGCGGTGATATGACGTTTCAAGAGTTTAAAAAAATATGTAAGGAAGCTTGGACAAGAAAGATTAGCTAATTAATTAATATAATATATTAATATAATTAAAGATTAATTAATTAATTAATATATCCATGTTTCTAAGCTTCATCTAAAAACATTCCATTGACTTTCTTATTAATTCCGGTCTCAATGCCTGATGGATGAACTCTGGGAAAATCGCTAGTGTCAAATCTGCGTCCGACGTCATTAGAAATGTCTGCATAAAAATCTTCCGTGTGTATTTCATACATCAACGAATCCGTGTCTGTAAATAACAGCTTGGCTTTATCGTTGTATTTTTCCTTTATGTAATTATAGCGAAAGTCGTACATCAAAGTTTTACTTAAATGTAATATAGCCATACCTACGTAGATTGGCTTATTATAGAACAATTTATTTTTTCTCATTTGAACGCCAACAAGATTTTCGTCAAATATTATCGTTCGATCATAGTATGACTTTGCAGCTAATTTAACGGCCTTTTCCCTATCATCAACCAATCTGAAATCTATCTTATTTTCAATATTTTCCATTGTCTTTCCAAAAACGCTATTGTTCATTAGTTTGAAGAAATCTTTTTCAAAGTCGTTGGCAGCCTTGGTCCTAAGCTGTGTATTTAAATCGATGTATGTCTTAAGCCATGGACTTTCTTCAAATTTTATGCCTCTATGTATTTTAGTAATTTTCAGACCCAAGCTTTCGTACAGTTTCAAATTCTAGTAATGCAATATGTACTTTGTTTTATCATTAAAATTCGGTATCAATTTCTTTATTTTATTCACTTTCACAATTTCGGAGGCTGAAGGGTAGTCGTTTTGGAGATCGTGCAGCGCTGCAGGATATTCCAAGTCAACTTCGAGGATACACTTCATTTTTTTCCAGTTCTCCAGTTCTTTTTCTGTCATCCATTCGAACCCGTGTGTGGGTAGGGGCTTACTCATCGAGTACCAATAATGGTTATTCGAATCTAGGTATTTGATAAATTTGGAAGGTTCATCAACGTTAAAATTCCCATCCATGTATTTATTATAGCTTTTGCGTATCGGTTTGATATAGTACTTACGCCACCTCTAATTCCATTTTTAATCATCAACAGCATGTCGTAATCACTCAACAATTCGAGTTCAACTTTAGTTAATCTTAAAGCAGCATCCCAAGCTAGTCCTGGTGATGTGTAGTACCATGCAGGATCCAATTTATAGTGGGTCATACAAACATCTCTAAAATTTTCAAAAACATCTGCTAGTAAAAGAACATCAGATATATTGTACAAGTCGTGATAGTCTCGAAATGTATTACAACCAAACTCTCTCCAAACAGTCTGTGCGTGTTTATAGTCTTCATTACTGATATTGGTATCGTTAAGTTTTGAGTAGAAAGCTTCCTTTGGCGGTAGTTAGTTTCATCAAGTCTTTCAAACGAACTTACATAATCGTATGGGTAAACTCCTTTTCTCAAAAGCAAATCCAATTGCTTTCCAGAGTACTTAATTGCAATATTTTTACACTGATCCTTACTTAGATTCTTTGAAAGTGTATCAAGACTCGAAGCCATAAACCTAAAGCTGTCGATAAACCGTAATTCACGTTTCACTTGGGTTTTCTTACCTTCTTTATTTAAAAACTCGTCAACCAATATTTGCCTAGAGAAGCTGATATACTTTTGCTTCATTACACGGAATACAAGTAATGTTTCCACCTGCCAACTTCTTTATAAACAAGTGACTGTCTTATCCAGATAAATTTTTAAAAACTACTGGAAAGAATTTTGGAATCTTGTATTGTAAATTGCAATAATCGTGTGCTGCACCTCGGAATTTTCCAGTGATCCCTAACACGATCGTCACCAAACTCTTTTTCGCATATATTACACACTGTTGCTTCATTGAATTTCTTCGCGGCAGATTCATCGAATATCATTGGTTTAGGAAACTTGAATTGATTGTATATTTCTTTAATATTCTTCTCTAACTCGTCAAAGAATATTTGAGCAACATCATCATCCTCATTCTTCGCAGTAAAAGTGACTGGAGCTTGCGAATAAATGCTATAATCAAAACACTTGATGTAATAACAGAATGAACTAGGTGTATGTTTCTGGTATCGGTTAGTGTATGTGTCAATAGGTTTTATGAATGACTCAAAATCTGCACAGACGCTAAATGGCACTCTCATGGATTTTTTATAGTGTCCGAAATTCATAAACGTTCCAGGTTTAGGTAACTCTATTTTTGAGCGTCATGTTGTGAGCAGTATTCGTCGTGACTATTAAGTGCTTCTTTACTCATTTTACCATTTAAGCATCGTCTGCAGTAATGCATTGCATTACCATTTCTTGTTGCCATCAATCTGCCAAAGTTCTTAATCAAACAGTAATGATTAATCTCATCTTCTGATGTTAGTAACAAATCTACAGCGTTTTGACTATTAAATTTTGAAATCCTTAATGGTATTATTTCTTTGTCGCCCCACGTCCAAAGCTTTTCATATCCAAACACATCAATAAACATGTTATTATTCTTTTCAAATTTATAAATAATTTTCAAGTTAACCGGAAACTCAATACCATTCCAGTTAAATTCTTCAGCCTGCTTCTTTAATTGTTTATCAATACGTTCTGAGTCTTTATCCACTTGATTGAATGCTCTAGCTATGCACCATTTGAAACACTGATTGTCTTCATTTTTCATATTTATATTTCATATTTATATAATAGCCTTCTTCTTCAGCAATTTTTCAGGAAGTTTAATATAGGAACTACCTCGGAGTGGTTTGTATTCAACAGTATTGATTTCTAATTTCATAACCCTTCTAAATCTGCAATTACTACCGCGTATCTGAAAATTAGCCATCGACTCTAGCATTTTACCTTTAGTCTTTTCATACACCTCTGCGGTATCTGTGGATGGTAAACTTATTTCAGTTTTTGAAAGAAAAGGGGCGTCAGATAATGTAATTTCTCCAGTCTTCAAATCTATTCTCTCCATTGTACATGTTAGTATTAGATTAACTTTTGTCTGATGATTGTTGTTCAATAAATTTACCACATTTGGCTTAACATAATTAAGAAATGACACCGCATCGACCCCCTCTCTACCATCTATGGTATACTGCGTTGTAAATCCCTTTAGTGCTGATTTAGTTTCGCGAATTTCGTATTTTTTCTTAAAAATACTATTAACCACTGATGTAAGTGCATCCGCTCTTTCATTAATTTCATTAATTATCCTTCTGGCAGGTTCTGGTATTAAATTAATCCAAAATTCAGCAAATTCACGTAATTTAGATTTGGCTTCCTCCTAGGTACACTTTACGTTTGCAGCTGACTGATCCTCCATCTTCACCACAGGTAAATGTACACTGGGCTGAAGAAGTGAAGTTGTAATATTTGGAACGTGAGTATCTAGAATTGGTGGATTTAATAGAGCTATTAATTCAGCCTTATGCCTTCTTGAATATCCACGCAACCCTCTTTCTCTCGCGATAGTCTTCAGTTGAGCAACGGTTTGACGTTCCATTTTATTTACCAAGAAAATATATTTAAATAGAAATCAACTTTTTTTTCTCAAACCGAGTAATGAGTACAGCTCACTCGTATTTATTCACTTGGATCGCCTTCACGCGTGACTCATACGCTTATGACGAGCTATTTATAGTTGAATAGAAACTGGGTTTTTCCGACAGTTTCTATTCTCGGTGAAATGATTATGAGTCATGGAAAGTTTTCAAGGTTGCATGGGCGTGCTTGATGTTACGCTTGTGTGTTAGATTATTGATAGGCTGTGCTATGCTTCAATTGTAATGGTGTAAATTTTAAGGCTAAAGATAGAAATGAGCTAGGTCAAGGCTAAACTATGTATAATATTCATGTAACATTTAAGCATAAAGGATAAATATTGAATTGAGCTATGTTTTATGCCTGGGCTGTGCTTGGAACATCAAATTGAGGTCGGGGAGTAAAATTACCACTACTATTTCTAGTTATTTATTTGAGTCGAAACACTTTTTGCTTTTTCAGCAATAATGTTTTTATTTCGCAATTTAAGTCATGGTTATCTGAAAGATTTGAGATGGCCTTTTGCAGTAATTTTCTAATTTAAATTGTGAATAAATTTAACATTTGTTTCAATGTCTTAAGCGGTACTGTGATGTGGCGGAGCGAGTAGGGCCTCCATGTATATTGCAAAAATATTAAATTTATGTCTGACTCTGACTTTTTGGGAAACATTGTGAACTGTAACAGAAATTAATAAGGCTTCTTTGAAGGTAATTAAATATTTTACAATTATTTTGGTGCGGTTTCTCTCTTAGTGCACTTCCTACTGGCAGGTCCATGGTATATTTACACATCTACTCATCTCTATCTTCAGTTTTCCTCTTCGTGTCCACATACGAGTGGATCTTTAAATCATCCACAGCCTTCCTTTTGATATACCAATATTCTTGGAGATTCTGCTAATGGCGAGGTGGCCCCCTATGCTTTTCTCAACTTCGACTAACATTTACTGGACAGGGGCGTGCTTCCATTATAAAACAATCCTGTTTACCTAAGCGGTTTTCTTCTTCTTCTTCAGTGCACTACCAAGTTTCAGGTACATATTTATAATCAAAGTCTGTTTTCTCGCTCCCTATGAGCACTCCTTAGATCAAGAAGTTAATCCCTTAACAAAGTTTATACCTTATTCATACCTTATGTAGCCTATAGCATGAGAAAAATATGGCTTCTGAGATGGTTTCCCGTTGCCTTCCTCAGTTAGGAGGATTAATTACCATTTAATCCTGGGGGAAAATATTTCATGGTGAGGTGGGTCCCCTCTTGCCATCCTCAGCTCCTGCCTTTAGTCGCCTTTTACGTACATGCGGCAGATTGTTTGCGGTTGCCCAATTCTGCAGTGGTCCTACCACACCCGAGCATAACACGGGTAAGCGGTTTTAATGCAGTTTAAATAAAGATGATATTTTCTGTTCTGTAATCTGTACAGTATATTTTCTGTAACTGACATATTTTCTACAACGCATGCACTTGCAATTCAACTTACAATGGTGATTGCATTGTGCCAGTTTGTGGGGCTTCCCTGATATATTATCTTGTGATGTGAAAAGCAGACATGATATCCTTCGTGGTATTATAGGTGTCGAATGAATACTATCAGAGTTAATTCGGCTGCAATTTGAACACCTCGCCTTCCATCTTACAGTAAGTTACTGGGCAAAAGTTTTAAATCTTCACTACGAATTTGTTCCTATAAGAAATGTAATTGCTGTTTCATAGAAAGTCATACATACTACATACTACTACATATTACATTCATTTATTGAAAAGCATTTAAAAGAGAAATAGGAATTTTGATAACAGGGGAGCGAGAGATTTATGTTTATTCAAAAACCTCAGTGTAAAGTCTCATACAAGAATGTAATTATCATCATCATCTCTTGATTTTCAATTTAAGTAAGGTCGGGATAACAACGGACCTTCTTTTCCATTTGTTTCAGAAAATATTATAGAATTTTATGGAGCCTAGAGACCCTAGACGCTTATCAACGAAATACCCTCTATGACGTTGTTTTGTATCTTAATGCTTTGTCGCCTTTTATAACACGTGTAGTTCAAGATTGATATATTTTCCGCAACGAGGACATAACATTGTAAACTATATTATCTAAATAAGAAAGCTTATTCGATTTTTATAATTTTGGTCAGAAAAAAATTATAAATAGAAATAGTTCATGCTTTCCCAGAAGTCAATAGATGTAGAATTTGCAAAATTATTTAGAAAATATCTTATCTAAAAAACTAAAATCTCTTCAACTAGTCATTCCAGTACAATTGTGATGATTTTGTAATTTTATCTTGTGTTAAACAACAATTCTATACACTTTGCTTTTGTTATATATTGCAGGTATTGGAATTGGCTATGGAAAAGGGACTTTTACTTTCATGATATAACGTAACTTAATATAAATCAAGTTGAGAATGTTAATTGGTTTTGTAATATGACTTTAATCTTGCTCTAAAATTATTTTCTCGTGTTGTGTCCGTGACACTGAAGAATAGACCAACTGCACGTTTCATGAGAGGCGGCAAAGCAAAAACTGAAGAAAGCAATGAAAAGCCATATCTTTTCCCAAGTTATAGCTATTGTATGGATATGGCAGAGACTCATGTGAAGAGATTAAACTTTTGATCTAGGGAGTGCTATTTATGAAGCGTGAAAGCAGACTCTGAGCATGAATGTAACTTGGAACTACGACTAGACATGCTACTACTTTGAGAGAGAAATTATTTTAAACAACAGATAAACACAAATATTGTTTTATTTAGTCAAATAATGCTATAGGGTTTGATAAAAAGTTAGAAATACAACCATAATTCAGCAAAGCTATGTCACTTACAAGCAACAATAATCATAGTAACATGATAGTAAGAAGTGACAATTACATCAGTTAACGACATTTTCTGATACGCCGGTTGTTCCATACGGATCAAGAACAAGGCAATCTGAGCAACACACAGCAATTATTAAACGAAGCAACATTCTGAATCAAACTTTCTGAATCAATAAGAAGACAAAGCAGTTCATGTTTGTATTGCAACACTAACGCTGGTAATGTCTCCGGTAACGACCGCGTTCATTAGCTTTATTCTCGTAATTTAACCAGTTTCGATCTCCATCTTATAATAGAGTAGATAAAGATCTAGCAGATATATCATAACTGGCAGACTGTATTATTTTATGTAATATATATAGATATTGTGTATATATATATATATATATATATATATATATATACAAAACAATATTGTAAAATAATAATAATATAATATTATTATTATTATAATATATTATTATTATTATTATTATTTTAATTTTAATATTGTATATATATATATATATATATATATATATATATATATATAAATATATATATATATAGAGAGAGAGAGAGAGAGAGAGAGAGAGAGAGAGCGAGAGAGATCTTTACCTTTTTGAAAATGTAGTAATTGCTTTTATTGAACTTTACAAAACTATCATTAAGGTCCGCCTCCTTAACCGCCATCTTGGTTTCAAATCACTTAGTTTGCGCCGTTACATAAATAAGTTAACTATAACCAGTAAGAGGTATCTATTAAACGAATAATAATTCGTGCCCGATAATATTACTTTAAATTTGTTTTTAAATTCGTTTAGCTGTAAATAAATTCATCATCATCATCTTCTCTTGAATCCCAGATTAGTTCAGATCGAGATACCAATAGAATTGTGTGCATTTTCTTAGCTGTAAATATTTTGAGTTAACATAATTTGCAGAATGTTACTTGGAGACCTTTTTAAATTAACCTCTGTCTATGACATGATTAGGCTTCATTTTTCATAACATAGAACGTAGGTCAACATAACAAGGATTTTATTTTGATAAGAATATTGCCATATTATTAGTCTTCATCATTAATATATTTCACACTATTACTTCATTTCATCTAAAGTAATAATTCACGTGCAGATATTGCTATACACGTGAATTAGGTGTAAACAAACACCACAGCATCCTAATTTGCATATCTTCTCAAACTAAGCGTAGTTTAGCTTTCATTTGACCAAAGAAGTGCAGGTTTAATGAGAAATGAATTTGTTATAACTTGTCCTCTAGTCAGCTTCGAGTTTATTCGACGAATCCAAGTTTAGAGTTAAGTCTTCATTCTGCTTCTGCAGAGTAAAAGTATAGATGAATTATTTAATTAATAAATGTCTAAGATAGTTAATAATAAAATTATTAATTTATGTCAAGAACTCTAATAATGAAAGTAACAATCAATATTAGCCAGTATCAGAAGATCAGTTAGTCGTAAGTTTTTCGAAAGTTAGGACGGTGTATGCAGAACCGTTTCAATCATTGGGTCCAATCCTAATTTCAACTTACATATTGTAGCTTGAACAGCCATCTGGCTGGTTTACCTCAGTTGCATTGTTATTAATAATACGAATTTAACATCCGGTTCCTCGCCGTAAGACCATGTCAGGGACGTCAAATTAATATGTGTACATTGTTAGTTTGCTTCAAGACGTTTTTCAGATTAGTACCAAACTCTTTCTCCCGTCTTACATAGGAAGTGAGATAAGAAAATTTTACTTGAGTTACCTGCGATACGATACAGAGATTAAGAATGGAATATTATTAATATTTATTGATTTAAAGCTTAAAACTATTAAATAAACTATTAAAGTAGTCAAAACTTTTATATCAGTTTACTTATGTGGATTGAATTTTAACTTAAAGCAGCTCTAGTCTTAAGTAAAAACTAGCGTGATTGGTTTCACAACGATTGCTGGCCATCTATACTCAACACTTTCATCAATATTTTTAATTTATTTCTAGATTTTCTCGCTCATTTTCTAGATTGAATTTTAAACTTATGTCTTAATTAATTTTTAATTTCTTTTGCAAAAGTAATCTAAAAAAGGAAGTCGAAAATGTGGAAATGTATTAGGTAATTCACGATGTATGTCTCGGTCACACTACGATCCTAATTTATAAAAATTACGACTTGGTTATTAAGCTGAAGACAATTTGAAACATCTTCCTAATTCTATTAATATTATTGGTACAGCCTATTCTGGAATGTAAATATTATGTAGATTATTCAAAATCGAAAATATTATTTAAAAATTTCATACAAAACTATTTTCAAGGAGAACAATTTGAAGAATATTATCAGTAAATGATAAGTAATTATAATTAAATACGACACTATATTGTCATAATAATTACCTATATTCCAGCATGACTCTAGTGATCGTGATGACGTCTGCGATGACGTCTATGATGCTTATGATCGTCATCATGGTCATCATCATCATCATCATCATGCTCGTCATCATCGTGACGATCATGATGATTACCGTGATCATCATGATCATCGTCATCATTGTGGTGATCGTCATGGTGATCGTCGTAGTCATGGTGCTGGAGGCTGAGATGACTCTCAGCGCAGACGTGCTGCGAGGCCTCGGTCTCGATGTGGCAGTCCAGTCTCTCCCAGTCTCCGTGGTCGAACACACACTCCAGCGCCATATTGGCCTGACCGTACTCATGTGCGGGAATCAGGTACAGGCGTCTGTGCGCAAAGTTGTAGCCCCCCTTCATCTCAAAGTGGTGCTTCTTCTGTTATTGTAAACAGTCAATCAGTCACAGTCGCAAATAAGGACAAAATCCGAAAATAGCCTCAGTTTCCTACCCAATACATGTCATGACGCGGAGAGCACTGGATCTTGCATCTACTGCTCCACAGTCGAATAATGTAACTACCTGAATAATAATCCTACCCGCTTAGATTAGTCAATCAACCAGCAGATAAAGCAATCAATCAATCGTTCGATCAGTCAGTCAGCATGTCTCTCAATTAATCATTTAGCCAATTCATTAATTGGACAATGAATAAATCAAACAGTCAAATATTCAGTCTACCAATAAATCATGCAATCAAATATTCGATCAATAAATCAACATCATGAAGATATAATGCAACGCTGCAGTTAAAGTTTATTCCTACTAAGCTCAAAGTATTACATACGAGAAATTAACCACAGCGACACACATGCTACTAATAATGATGGAGCGCTTCAATGGGTGATTTGTTGCACATATGATAAATTTCTCCCAATGACAAGCCCTAAAATCAGAAATTGAAAATCCTTAACTAAAAAATATATTTTATATGACTACAAAGTTTTCCAAATCTCAATAATTTGACGCGCAATTACGATGTGTGAATATACGATTTTCTTGTATTGAAAATATTAACGTCCTACAGCCGTGTCTTTGGAACATGTGTCACGAATAAGAAAAACTACTATTGAATAATAGGCTAGAGACCTCCTCGCCAGACTTGTCCTTCAGAACAGAGGTAACGACGGCCTGAACGCCGATGCGAGAGCTGAAGAAATGAGCGCGCCTAGTGCCCAGGATGGTCAGATGGGAGGTGTGGTCGGGCAGTGTCAGGCAATCTGTCCAATGAGTGATACCTGAAAACGTCTTTCCGGCACTTACAGCTGAGGCTAGAAATTACAAAATACTATTTATGAAAACATCGAGCTCCCAGCAATATAACAAATACATTAAGATGCGTTTGAATTGAAGTTATTATTATTACCATTATAATTTTAATTCATTGTCATCATCTTCCCTTGAATCCCAGTTTATCTAGGGTTAGGATACGAATAGATTGTCTCAAATCCTCTCTGTCCTACATCATCCATCAGTCAAATCCCTATTTGAGGCTTTTCCATTCGTTTAAATTTTTGTAGCAATTTCTGGAGCCTAGGTGTTCACCGAATGAATGCCCTTTCTGACGTTGGTGTGGATCGTAGTGCTTACCATTATATTTTGAATTCTTTATATTTATATTATTATTATTATTATTATTACTGATATTATTAATGCACTGGGCTGTATAGGGCCCTGGGATTATAGACATTATTCTTATTAATACCACTCTTATTAATATTTATTACTATTATTAGTATTATATTCTTAACCCCGGGTGTAAAGAACCCGAGGTTTGACAAAAACGATTCGATCAATACGTGCTGAACCGCCCCCCCCCGAGGTCATCTAGCTGCTTAAAACAATTTACTGAAGCAGACTGCATTAAATCTTTCCAAAATCATGGAAAACCTTTACCAAAGAGAAGAAGCATCTCGCTTATCGCCGGTTTGCTCTGTATTAAATCTTCCTATGCCATTAATGAAGTCATTTCCATCGGGATTCATGGGCCCATGGTTTCAATGGCCACCGGAACAATTTTATACGCTAAGGACAAATCACGGCATTTATTCATTTTGTTAGAGGCGGCTAATTCTGAAGCCTCTATTATTATTATTATTATTATTATTATTATTACTATTATTGTTATTGTTATTATTATTATTATTATTATTAAATAATGAATGTTTAATGTAATTCATTAGTGAATATGTAAATTTAATTGATATAAAGTCAGTTAATTTCATTCTATATTTAAATCATTTTTATAACAGATTTTAAAGAATTTATTAATAAATAGGCCTTAGAAGATACGAGGTTAGCAGCAAACCAATATCATTACCACAAACAATACCATTCATGATACTACATATGCCTAATATAATACTACTCAACAATCGTGGGATGGAGTATATTATGCGTGAGCCAATGCGGGAATATCTTAAAGAAATTTAAGTAGTTTGTATTGTGAAAAGACTTAACTAAAAATTAAGTTTGTTTCTCTAGTCATCCTACAAATTTGAGCATACCATATTGAGTTTACTGGTCTTAATATTTTTTCAGAAAACTGATATGGAATATGAATAGTCATCGGCTTAATCCAGCTTATTTTGATATAATATACCTCTCATCCGATTCTAAGAAATAAAAAAATAACACCTTTGCCTCCTCTAAGGTTTATGTTAGAACATTTCTGTATCTCATGTTAACACAAATCGAATCATGCAAAGCGATATGAAAAACACTGTTTATAATTTTTAGATAGTATCATAACCGATGAGACACTAAACAGTAGCGGTCTAATGATTTTTGGGACGCTAGCAATAATGGGTTAAAAAGTCACCAGGAAAATAATTTTAATTTCTAACGGAAAGGATGTTTTTTCAAATGGAAAGGATATATATTTGGTTCCATGCTGACCCTGTTTGCAAGGTTTACTAAATAATATAACCTCAGTCATAGATAAGTTTGTGTCATTGATTGTTATATTTTGAACGCTGCACAAATAGATGAGTATGATAAATGTATAGTGCCATAATACCGAGAAGATAATATTTATTTTGAAGTTATAATTTTATAATATCAGTTTAACTTAATCCAAAGCAATCAATCAATATTAGCTTCGGGAACTAAAGAGAAATGTTAACTGCCATTATGCGCATATATTTACGCGTTTTTAGTGTTGATGGTCTCAATAATGTTACTGCATGATCCGATAATTTAGCTTGGCGCATAATTATGCCAATGATTCTATTGAACATCATTAATAATTAATTAATGCCAAGGTTGTTTCTTTAAGAATTCGGAAAATGTAAGTTCCACTTGTGGGCGTTTGTTTACATTCAGCCGCTCGTATTTCTTATTGTATATGACAATTGTGATATGCGTATGATAAGTGAATAAATAAGAACCAGATTCTTTATGTCTTCAGTGGGAATGGTTTACTAAAAGAAATAATTGAATGAAGAATGGAAGAAAAGAAAGTTAGAGGAAGACCGAAATTTGGGATGCTGGATGATTTGATTCCTATGTTGCCATGAAGAAAAAAGCAGAGGTAAGAAATATGTGAAGGAGTTATGTGCCTTGGACCTGCCAATAGGTAATGCACAAAGAGAGAGATTAGTCTTCTTCGAGTCATCTTTTAATATCATTACAGTTTAGATTAAATTTGTTTGTAATTTCGCACGTCATGGTTATCGATTTCAGTTCAAAATCCGATTAAAATTGCTAAGAGTTTAATGAATTAGCTGGTGAATGAGCTTCATGACTTGACCTCATTAAATAACTGACCTTGAACGATTCCATAAACTGGTAGGATTTCATGTAGGAGCTTCCGATGTACTGAACAGGCACTGTGTTCAAGGCATCCATAGTGTCTTGAGATTAAAATATAGATAATTTGGCATCAGTCTTCACTTGATCAATAGCGACAAATCAACTAATTCAGATATAAAGTTTTGTCTATACTTCCTCAGATAATTTGTGTACACCGGGTAAAACATGAGGTTATAATTAGTTAGATGCCTTGTAAATATTAACTTACAATCGCAGACGTCTTTGTCCTCATCATGACCGTTGTGACAATCTTTGTGACCGTCACATACGAACAAATCAGAGATACATTCCTGACCATTGTCACCACATTGAAACTCATTATCCTCGCAATGAGTGCCTATATGAAATAAACAAACAAATAATCAAATATATTTTATTTAATCCAATAAACGATTGACCAATAAATAAGTCAATCTACCAACCAAAAGCAAGATAAATTAAAGTTTTGATAGATCCAGACAGTTAAAGGACAGTTAAGTGCTGCCGTCATGCGACAGTTTCATTCAATTTTTTATCTAGAACATATGCAATTATCTAATCACAGTAAGGCAGGAAAATGTGTATTATAAAATATTAGGAACTAAACATACATTTGCTTCAGTACTCTGATCAGCTTCTTTTGTCGCAATTACCTCTCTGGCTCAGACAGAGGCGCAACGAGGACAAGAACGAGTGGCATCATGTCCACCAGTCAAGTGCGTCTAATAAGCTGGTAAAGCTAAGGTTTCCTCAGTTTCCTCATTCGAAAAAGATGTCAGTGACGGGTGAGACCAGGATTTGAACCCCGCCCATACTGATCCGTGGTCAAGTATCTTACCGACTTCGCCACTGGCTCCAGCCAAAATTAATCTACTTACGTCTACTGAAACTCTCAATCTCTATAATTCGTTATGAAATCATTCAATCTTGGATTTTAGAACGTTATTCTTACAGTATTAATATATCCTCAAAGTTTAAGCTAATCTTTAGTATCAAAATTGTTATTAATTAATTTTTGAAACTTCATATTTTGTACTATTTTAAATGCCAATGACACGTCTCCTATTTCAATTATCCAAGACTCAAGTTCACATACTTTAAGAGATACATGTTAAAATTTTAAAATAAATGCTCAAAATTAGACTGGTAAACATTTGTGTACTTCGCAGAACACAGCCACTTTATCTCTGAAAACATATCGCTTAAATCATCTCAAAAATCGGAATTGAGAGAATCAAATAACATGAAGTTTTCTTTCAAGAATTTACTCACAGACTGATTGAGTGAGAAATAATTTCAGATTTTCGACGATAAAATAAATCTGCAGTGTATAGACTTGTATAAGAAAAACTGTACAAGATATACGTGTACAGTGTATAAACAAGAACAAACCCTCTATTTCAGTCAGCCTGGCGTCGAGGTCATGTAGGAACCTTTGAGGATCAGCGTGTTTGGCTTCCTCAATTCGAGCCTTCAGTCTCTCCACATGCTGCTCGAGGTCGTGGTAACGTATAGCATTAACCGCTAGTCTCGGCTCCAGCACACCCTGGAGTCTTCCTCCGAACAGTCCACCAGACTGCCCTTCCTCTTCGCCCCTGCCCTGAACGACGAGGAGCGCGAGGGCCAGTGATAGCAGAGCACACCTCATGTCGGTGTATGTGTGTGCGATGTTGTATAGGCCGATCACTCGTGCTTGCGAGTGATGAGTGAGATAAGCCTAAAGCAAGCAAGCTCTGACTTGCGCTACTGTTTTATACCTGCCCCTATGAACTCTAGTCATTAGACAAAGTCGTAGAACTTCTGCTGATGCACCATGTATACAGTCGCCACACGCGCATTGCTGAGAATGTAGACCTGTGCAGCCTATGTTAATATAAGTTACATTAGTTAAGACATACTGGCTTAATATTAGACTTCAACATAAGTAATTAGTTCAGATTACGTGCATGTTATAATCATAAATAACATGAAATAAGATACTTTTCTCTCTTTATATAATAAACCATGTCCTCTCTAGAAATTCTGAAAGAAACTTTACCTAAAAATATTTAAGCATCTAACGAAAATTAAAATTACTCTTTTAAACTCTTTCATGTTAAAGTCATTGATGCTAAATTATTTTAAGATGGCTTCATACGAGTTTCAAAGCTTTTGTATCTCTTGAAAGGAAAACAGTTACTGGTCAATTTAGATAAGGACACCCCTGACTTTGAACTGATTTTAACATATTTGTAGCTTTAATTGGGCATACGTCAGAGCTGTTGGGCCTGTATGTTCCTTTATCACGTCGCTTTTGCATACTGTATTGTGTCTTCGTGATTTCCTGAAAATAAAATATAGCTATCCATCTAACTTTGATTGGGGGGAGCCGGCAACGTTAGTAATCAGACCACTACTCAGCCTCGCTCAGCTATAATACTATTGGCATTGTACTATTGGCAGTTAATAATTTTATATTTTTCTTTAGTATATTATGACAACATATTATTGTAATTAATTAAAATGTGTGTTATTCAAAATAAAAAAGTAAAATTTAGTAAATTAGTTGTTACTTATTACAAAGGTATTAAGTTATTATTGTTCAATCATAATACGTTTATGGAAAATTAAATTTGTATGTATTCTGCTGTTTTGTGGCATTTTTCAAAATGGCAGATCAAATGTGTGTACTGGGCTTGTTAGCACGTCACCAATGATCGCCAGTCTTTTGAATGAATATCAATCATAACCCGAGCATTTAAGCCAATAAATGAGGTCAACATCTTTTCCATTTCTAAAATGTTCTTTTTAACTTAACCATTTTGGACTCCGCGCTGCAGTTATGAATAAAAAAGCTAAAAGCTAAGGTTAACGTTAGTTTCCTCACTCGAAAGCGATGTCAGTGTCGGGCGAGCCCAGGATTTGAACCCCGCACATATTGATCCGCGGTCGAGTATCTTACCGACTTCTCCACTGGCTCCAACTAGAATATCTGTATATGTAGGCCTAATTTTTTGTGTACGTCGAAGTTTCACATTATCCATTCTCAACATTTAAACCAATAAGAAACAGAATTTTCTTTACCTTGAAAATGTACTTTCTTTATCTTTAGAGCACATTAGAAATTCGAATATTGCTGCAGTCAATAAATTCGTTTATAATCAGAAATCAGACATATTGAGGAAATCATACAAAGTAGAACATGTAAAATACAATTAAAAACTAAATGGTTAAAGGTTATTAACAAGTATTGTAAAGCATATTATTGAAAATTATTTCATCCATCATGGAGATGTTTTAGAAAGCCCGAAGAGATGGACTCTATCTCTCAGCCTGATGGTAATCTGAGCTTTCATTCGTTGCAATAGAGGCTACAAAGAAAATATGCTGATGATTGTTAATTATAATTGCCAATATTATATATCCTTTACAGGCACAAAGGAAACCTTTAATATTATAATTATTGTTTTAAACTAGTTCGTCGCAACAGCTTCAGCAATTTCATCAAAGTGTAACAGCCATTTAAAATTGGCATGTTATAGCCTTTCCAAAGAATGCATCTATACATCTTAATCTAATGTTCCAATGAAGCTAAACTAAAATTAATAGGCATGGGTAATCTTGAAGAGAACGAGGGAATTAAAAACGTCAGAGATGAGAATTAACTTCATTTGACGTGTGAGTGAGCATTACAAAGAGATTAGTTGCACAGCTGCCGATCACTTGAATTATACAGAAAAGTGATTATTGAAAAAAGCGATTTTAGATTGGAGAATCGTACCAAAACATTTTAAGGTACCATCAAGAGAAGGTGGCAGATAAGTTAAAACGGCTTTGGAGCGTAGTTAATGAAAAGGAATTTCACTATATCTAGCTTTATACAGCTGAAGATTATTATAATTAGACCACTGCAATGTTGACCCTTTCATCACCAGTAAAAAAAGCTAAAGCTAAGGTTAACGTCAGTTTCCTCACTCGAAAGCGATGTCAGTGACGGGCTAGCCCAGAATTTGAACTCCGCACATACTGATCCGCGGTAAAGTAGCTTACCGACTTCGCCACTGGCTCCAGCCATTTTAATCAATATACTTAGCAGGAATAATGTAAGAAGTGCCAACAGAAATTAACGGAGAAGGATCGTGCGAAATGTGGTATTTTAAAATACTTTTAAAGCAATCAGGTGAATCAGAATGGCGTATAAACTGTGGTAGTCCATACCACATTTTGGGACCGAAGTGACTTATAATTAATTTATAACAACTAGAAATTATTTTATATTTAAGAACAGTAAGTGTTCCTGATGCAACAGATTGAAAGTTTTCATAAACGAACAGGCACTTAATGGTATATACAGGTAGTAATCAGTAACATATACCAGAGAAGCTGCATTATTCACACATTTTGAATGTTGTGAGGCAGGATTTAAATTCTTTTGCGTACTGTAATTTTAAGCCAACCAAGTTGCTGTAGCAAAGGTGAGACAGAATCAGAGTAGACTGCACTAGAACTAATTTAGCAGCATAATTCTGGATTCTTTGCAGTCTATCGGTTACAGATTGGTTGCAACTGAAGAACAGGTTATTACAGTATACCAGCTTTGGAGCAGTATGGGCCTGAGCAAAAACTTTCCGTAGAAGAATCGGTTAATTATTATCTATTACTCCATAACTGGTGAATCTATTGGGAGGGGATATGGCGTAATTGTTGGAGTAATCGTTTCGGATGCAAGCGGCCTGGTTTCAAAGCCTAAGTCGGTCATAGCGCAAACTACTCCACTGGAGAAAAGATAAAAGGATGTAACGCAGGATTTGCATACCCAAGGCTTAGGATGCTGGTCAATATCAACTTTTAATCAAATACAACACTGAAGTTACGAACAGTGCTCACAACCCGTACATCAGATTTTCCCAATGTAATTGATGTAATATTAACTTTACAGATGAATTATTGCAGTATATGAACGAAGTAAAAGTATACATGTAGAAAACGAAATCAACAGTGGAAGAAAAGAATATGCAATACTAGCAGTTAAGCCCACTAACTGACGAGCTAAAAAGAAAAAACCCAAAGACCCAGAGTTGAAATGTGGCTCCCTTCCAACGCCAAAACACCTAGAGCCTAGATATAAATTCTAAAAAAATAATATAAATCAAATGCGTAAACAAATATAGCGCGAGTGAGATAGTGAGGGGCAAAGACGACGTCAGAATCCAGAAGACGACTGCCGTTCTCCGTAGCCAAACCCGTCATTTGATTATTATTTTTATGGTTTTACGACGCTCTGACGTCACTTGCGAGTCTGGCAAGAGAGCATCGCCAAACATCCCTCAGACGTAATGCTTTATGTAATGCTTTATGAGTACTGATCGCGTTGGCACTCAGAGCGAAGGCTAATGGTTGCTTATTTATATGCCTTAAGAACGAGTTCATTATTAAACATCCAAAAGTGAAGATCAGAAAACAATCTAGCACTTAATCAATTAAATGAATGAAAAATTAATGAAGTCTTGTGATCATAAAATCCATATTTTCATGTCAGTTCAAACATATATATATATATATATATATATATATATATATATATATATATATATATATATATATACATGTAAATTTTTACATTACATTACAATGAATGTCTTTCAAAAATTTTACATTACATATATACATGTAAATTATTTTATACATCACTATTCACAGTATGTCGACAATAGTGAATATTCTTAATTTTATCTTAAAACTAAATACGTATAGGTCCATGATCAAGGGACTGAATCCATGAAATACACAGAAAGTAATTACAGTATATTGCCAATATAATAATACTGTAGATAATAGCTATAAATCACTAAAATTGAGCGGTGGGATTAAGAAGGATATAAAATTGAAACAGAGAAATATAGAGAGAGATAAAGATTGAGATACGTATGTTGACATTCATTTTATTGGTAGAGACGAAAATGAAAATTACATTCTTCGGTTAATGGTTCGTATTTATAATACTGTAGACGCCGATAAAAAGTACAGCTGGTAAAGCTAGTGTTAACGTCGGTTTCCTAACTAGAAAGCGATGTCAGTGACGGGCGAGCCCAGTATTTTAACCAACCCATACTGATCCGCGATCGAATATCTTACCGGCATCGCCACTGGCTCCAGCCAACGGATTTAAAAGAATTCTCTTTTAGACTTTAGAGTGAAATTAACTGCATAGGCGTAACCACAACCGAAAACCTGGGGGACACAATTAGGCCTAGGCTATATAAAAAATTCCTACTGGTAATATTGGACTTTGTCTTTATTCTGTTTAACATAACAACAAATAGTGATACGATCATCCCTGAAAACATCGAGCACTATTGAGACAAATCAAAATCGCTGAGCAGAAAAAATAACAAAAAGGTGTAAATTTAAAGCTCTAGAAAACCAGTAAAAGGTAAAATCAATTATAGAAGAGGAGGTTTGCGTGCTGGCAAGAACTCGATCATGGACACTGGATGGAAAAGAGAGATGAAAAAGACGGCAGGATTAACGCACATGGTTTAGTTACGCGTAAAGAATCGAAGTTAAGCTAAGTCGGCCTCGCTTAGTATATGGTTGGGGACCACCTTTGAAGACAGAATGTTGATAGCGTTGAGTGAAAAAATCCCAGGGTGTTGGAGGTTTATTCTCGAATTGGCGTCGACTGCAATCGATCCGCCATCAAAAGGTAAAGATTACTAATAACCATGGAGAGGAAGGAGGAAATGGACCTTAAACTGAAAATGGACCTTAAACTGAAAATGGACCTTAATTAATGGACCCGTGCTTCCTGACCCAGTGTGCCATTACGTTCAGTTACAAAAAGGTATATCTGCAACTGCCTATGAAACTGTTCATAGGAAAGCAAAGGCAAATGAACGAAGACTTCCGAAGAGTGGATGGAAAAGAATTCCAGAGCTCCGATGAAGCATGCTGGAACAACGATTGAATAGCTTAGAGCGTGAATATAAGCTAGGTCTTACATGAGTAATTAATTTAGAAGGTCAACCGAGTAACAGAAGGCCGTATCACCACTTAAATGAAGTGAGACATGCAACTTTGCCCAGGAATGGTGATGGACTTATAGGTTAAATAAGCTGTCAGGTAAATGATAAGATCTTTAAACTGAACCCAGTGCAAAGACTGTAAATAAAATCTAACATGTGACTAATAGAAGTCTGAACAAACTGCAACCGATCAATCTTAGAGCAAAGAAGGTTTGAAAACAAAGAATTGTAGTAGTCCAACCTGGGTTGCATAAGAGCTGCACTTATTCTTGCAGCGGTTTCACCTGACAATATGGAGGCATTTGACGAAGGCATCTTTCTCCCTTACTGTGATCTTAGAGACCCGGTAAGGGAGAAAGATGCCAGTGAAGCCTTGAAGTTTTAGTTATGTGTTCATGAAACGTTAGGTGTTTATCAAGGATAACACCGAGATTTCGCATTGAAGAAACGGGCGATGTTGTAATATCGGAAGATATAACGAAAGAGTTTTCCCATTCAAGATTTTCAAGATCGTATACAAACAGTATGCGATGATTTACAATAATGGCCATTTAGATGTCCGTGTTTTGCCTACTTTTTACTGCTAGAAAAATACTTAGAGCTCTCATGTAGGCCCATAATGAATAAGTAAATGTGACTCTAGTTAACAGTGTGTAGTATTTCATTTTCTTTCAGTGGATATGTTATGGTATATTGTTGAACACTCCTTGACTATTGCATGAATAAAGAGTAATTATGACGGCATTACGTTATGTGGTTAACAATTCACAAAGGTTCTCTATTCACACTGTCTTTCAGTGCCTCTTCTCCATGGTTTATAAGTTGAACACGCCAAAAAACAGATCGGCCACTGATGCCATTAATATTGTCTGTTATGGAAGCATCTCAGTTTGCTATTCTACGGCACGGCTCTAGATATAACTAGCAATACTTAAGGAGTTGTTGAGCGATCTTGATAAAGCGCCAAATTTCTCAAATCAAGTATATGCATGTATGTTGAACCAACACTCTGGGGCGATATTTGCATACGTCCCCACTTGAAATTCTGGGGGCGTGTCCCCCCTTTCACCCTTGGTGGTTACGCCAATGATTAACTGTCAAATACTCAAATTGAGAATACAATCTTTACTTTCTTTAGCAGTATTTCTCGTATTCTTATCCTTATCCATAGCATTCAAACAAACTGAATATGTTCACTTAACATACACTGTGTTTTTTATAACTGAAACCCCTAATTAATTTTACAATAAAGTTATTAGGAGTTGACCGATGTTCCTGCAATTTACAGTGCGTGACCACAGCCAGTTCTACCAAACATACAGAAATGTCGTTGGAATATCTTTAATAACGTGAAAGTTATAGTTTTGTGAATAGGAGTGGTGTCAGATAAGAACTTTCCAATACAGGATTACGGGCATGTTACATGCAGCGTAAAATTATCTCCATAAAAATAATAGTGAACATGCAAAATAAAATTTCTGCTGATGGTATTTTGAATAGCAATCACTTCTTTGCAAAATGACGTAAAATATGTGCTGATATGTTCTTAATTGACAAAGTCATTGAACTTTTATGCACGCATTAAGTTCTTAGGCCTACGTGTACAAGGCGAGAGTTCAGCTGCCGTGAGACTATGAAAGCGCAGTACAACTGCAATGCATGCATTAAAAGTTCAATAACTTTGGTAATTAACAACATATCAATCAGCACATATTTTACATCGTTTTGAAAAGAAATGCTTGCTCTTCAAAACATCATTAGCAGAAATTTTATGTTAAATATTCGCTAATATTTTTATAGAGATAATTTTAAGCTGCAAGTAACATACCGTAATCCTGTACTGGAAATTTCTTATCTGACCTCACTCCTATTCGCAAAACTATAACTTTCACGATATTAAAGATATTCAAACGAAATTTCAATATGTTTGGTAGAATTGGCTGCTGGTCATGTTTTGTAAATTTCAAAAACTTCTGTCAACGCCTTACGACTTTACTGCAAAAATAATATGGGGTATCAGTTATAAAAAAACAGTGTATATGTATTTAAAACGCTACTTATGTTCAAGAACAAATGCTGACTCTCTTTTGGCTATTTTGCACACACTAATAGTATATCAAAGGGAATGTTATCAATAATTTAAAGGTTCATTGGTATGTGGACATGAAGAGAAAGACGGAAGATGGAGATGAGTAGAGGCGTTGTATATCATGGACCTGCCAGTAGGCAGTGCATTAAGAGAGAGAGAGAGAGAGAGAGAAAGAATCGTACTTATTTGTAGACGAGCTATAATACCATTATGGTTAAATGTCGGTTTAATCTATTACAGTAGCATTATTTTGTTAATCTTTTGTTAATTAGGTAAATTATTGACGATGAATAATAATAATAATAGTTCAAAACGAATTATCAGTGTTAACTTTTGCCAAAAGTTTAAACGCTACGTCTAATCTAACAGGATGTTCTGACCTTGGGAGGATAATATTTTTTTGATAAGCCATTTTTAATCAATATTATCAAATGTGTTTTCATGAACCAAATTTACGTATGACATATACTTTCACTCCGAGATGATCAGAAATGATTCAGAGTAAGAGTTGAGAGTGCACAACCATTATTAATCAATCGATCAATCAATCAATCAATCAATAAGAAATTAACGTCCGGTTCCTAGTCATAAGGCAATGACAGGGATGTCATTATATCTATGTAATGTAACTGGAGAGAAGGGATTCGAGTCTGGAGAAGGGATATGTCCCGGTTGTGCTCCAGGTGGCGAGGCCTCTGCTTAGTGTAAGCATTGAGGATTATTGGTTCTCATCAATAGACTGACTTTCAAGGTTTTGGATTTGCACTATTTTGTACCCTCTTTTGCTCATCAGCTTGGATTTGAACCATAGTGTTCGATGTTGTCACTGACGACAGTTGCAGTTTGTTCAGAATTCTCTTGCGCGAAAAATATTTTATAGTTTCAAGTACTATCAACTATTCTAAGTTAAAGTCTTTGCACTGGCTGGGTATTAAAGAGCGTATAATTTAGAAAACGGCTTCGTTAGCCTATAAGGCACCACCGCTCGACGAAGTTTAATTACTAACTTGAATAAAATGATGCAGACTTCTGCTACTCGACCTTTTAAATTAATTACTCTTGTGAGGCCTGGCTTACCTTCACGCTCTATGCTATCTAATCGTTCTTCCCAGCATGACGAACCACAGATCTGGAATTCTCATCCATCCACTCTAAGTAAACCTTCCTTTGAATCACATCGGCCTTTACTTTCTTGTGAGCAGTTCCATAGTCAATTGAAGACCTACATTTTCCATCTCTCTTTTCCATCCAGTGGCCATGAGTTGTGACCAGCACGTAAACCTCCCTTTGTTTAATTTTCTTTACCTTTGGACTCGATTTCTTGTATTTTCTAATTTGCACCTGGATTTGTCTCAATTGTGCTCGATGTTGTCATTGATGACAGCATACCTCTAATTGCTTTTATGTTATGCAATGACAAAAGAAACAGGCTAACTGTTGGTGTTACTGTCTTTGCTGTTAATCGTACTGATTAATTGTAACTTTCGACAGCAGTCGTTCACTTCACAGTCCTTAGTTGGGATAACGTAAACGCAAAAAACACAACCTCTAATTAACTCGATTTAAAAACGGGTCTGGTTAGTTAATTGATTGTCATTGTTTGAGACATTTCTAATCTCTTTTAATGTTGAAGTAAATGTCGATTAATATTGAATGAAGCCACAGCATTTAAAGAGTACAGCATCATAGCATTGTTAAGCTAGCTCATTGAATTCTAGTCAACTGGTAGATGTGATGTTAAACAGACACTATCGGCTGAGAATACAATGAAACTTTCACTTCAGTAGTATTATCAGCAAATCTCTTTGTCATTCATTCAATTCACTGCATGGAGTTCGCAATCAATCTTACTGTACGTAGAATCCTGACACACTCGCATATATTGAAAAAAAGTAATAATTAATTTAATTTAATTTAAATTATTCATCACATCATAGACAATTCTGACAAACATATGTGCATGCACACAGAAAGTTCAACCATACGTGTGATCGGTAATAAAGGCCGTGACGGCACTATCATATACTGGTTGTGCAATTGATAAAAGCAAAGTACAAAAGCAGCGACAAAAATAACACATAAAGTTAAGGATATCTCATGCAATATAAACTTTTAAAAACAAAATTGTTACAAAATATACAAGTTAGAAAAGAACTCCTACCTGAATACGGTCACCGGAACAACTTCATATCCTAAGGACAGATCACGGTATTTATCAAACTTCCTAGAGGCGGCATGAACAGCAGCTCCACCGGCTGTGACTTAAGTCGTATTCAGATAGGAGTTTGCCATAGTGTCAATGACCGTGACGTCCCATACGGCACATTCAGCGTTGCACCAGGGCACTAAAGTCATGCCGTCCGGACGCTTGCCGTCTGATCTGGACAACCCACTTGGTTCCTTAGAGGAAGGGATGCCTGCTCTTGAAAGTGCTCGCCATATTAAGTCATTTAAATTGTGATGGCGAGACATTCTACCTGAGCTTCATTTGCAGGAGAGGCCTTGGAGACCTAAAGCGTCGACTTCATGGCCGCAGGGGCACATGTGAGGCTCTCTAGTTTTTGTCCCTAAACGGAAACTAACGGCTACTGGAATCGCCTCATTGTCTAAAAAAAGCCCACAAGAAGCAACAGGGAGAGCGTGAAGCCAGTCGCTGCTTCCTTTGGTTGATACAGCTAGAAGTCGTGCTCTGTCTACTGCATTGGACTGGGATTCTAACAGACTGGTATAAATCCGATCCACTATAAGACGGTCCCATGATTTCTGGTTACTGACTGAGGTAGAAGGTGGAGCACTGGAGGTGAGGTTTTTGGACCAAACTGACAACGCAACGTCAATGGATCTCTCGGCAGAAAGGGAACACTTATGAAGGATGGCGTCTTGCAACTGCCTCGTTCCCATCGCTGATGCCAAGAAGGCTGAAGGCGCGATATGGGAAACAAGACGAATTTCAAGACCACCCTTGCTCACCGGTAGCCTTGCTTGCTGCTACTCTAAATCAGACAAATCTGCGTTGATAACGGCGCACAAGCATTGCCTAGGAGCCTCGTCGTAGTCTAAAAGCCGCGGATTAGAGAAGCTCTAACTAGAGCGCAGGATGTGCATAAGTTTAGGCGCACTTAATGAAAAGCGAAGGATTGTCAAAGCATCATGAGCGGCTAGCGGCTTCAAGCGCGATGCTGTACGTTTGAGATCCTCCAAGCGACTACATAAAGCGGTGGTAGTAGCTTCTTCTCCAGAGAGTGGCGCGCCGAGTAGAGTAGTATGGGATAGGCCCATTGGCACTAAAGATGACAAGACGGATTTGCCCGGAGATTTGCAATCTGATGATATGACTTCGCACTTGGTACGATTCAACTGAAGCCCAAATTCTTGGCCTCTGTCGAAGATAGTCAGTACATCATTTGCAATCGACGACTCGCAACCACCTAGAGTAATGTCAGCTAGGTATCCCACAGTGAGAGCGCTAGAGAGAGAAGTAAGGAGAGGATGAATAGTCAAGCAAAACAGCATGGGCCCTAGGGGATCCCCTTGTTGGACTCTTTCCTGTGACTCAATGCACCAGTCTCCGAACTTCAACCACGAAGGGCTTCAGTAAGCTAAAGGGCAGAAACTATACAGCCCTGGTATCTTGTGATGTTTTCGCTGAGCATTCGCGAAGGCCATCAGGACCACCGGCTGAGCCTGCTGGAAAGCTACGTACAGCTTTGACAACACCCTGCTCTGAGACTTGAATGGGCGAGTCTCCACTGAGTCCGGAAGGGATGCCATTTAGAAAGCAGTACGGGGCCCCCACCCGCGGGGCTCCCGTGGGGCCCCGCGGGGTCCCGCGGGGGTTGGAAGGAATTCGAGCAGGGGCCCGCGGGGTCGGGGGCTGGTTTTGCGGGGCCCCCGAGGGGTCGGGAGCTAGTTTTTGAGGGGCCCCCGCGGGGTCGGGGGCCGAGTTTATGAGGCCCCCGCGGGGTTAATTTATGAACCAATAATTTATTTTTTACTTCAATACTGTAAATTTCCATACTTTCAACCTCACCCACCTCCCTTCCTCTCCGCTCCTTCTCTCATTCACCCTTCGCTGCCACTAACAGCTACACAAAATGATTGTGTGGCTGTTATACATTGTTCTAATGAGAAATGAGCGTCAGCGAGCAAAGATAACTAATGAGATTAGAGAAGATAAGAGCAGTAAAGAAGAAATACCGAAGGAAATCGGTGAGTTCGCATATCCACGACACAGCAGCACTTAGTCAGGGACAGCAGATTATGTCCAGATATGGAAACATGCTAACACTACTTCATGATGAAAGATGTAAGAAAAATAATACAGTGTAAATCCGGCCAAATGCCCAACAAGTACCTAATTCAAATCAGATGTGAATTCAATCTGATGTCAGTTAATCCCTACCTTAACCGTCAATCCTGTCATTCAGTTGAATCTCTTATCTTAATGTTGTGTAATTAGTCTGGATTCAGCCTCTGGTCAACGGACTGTAGCGAGGTACAAGACAAAGAGGCCAGGGATGTACATGTTGTTGTACTCATTGCAGCGTCAATCTGCATTCAGTCTGACTTTGCAGTTAATTTAAACAGTTACGTCGGTCAAAAATGTGAACTCTCTTATATTAAAACAACATTAGCACATTATTGGTTGTTTGGCTAATAACGCTTAAATCGTTAGGGTTATAATTAGTGCGCTTAAGTAATTCAAGTAATCAGAATAGCAATTGATGTAAAATATAAGCTTAAAATAGGGCCTAATGTAAATATATACCTTATTATTTAAGATATAAGTCATTAGTTCGGAAAGAGGTTAGGCGTTATTTGTCTTAAAGTAAACCCGCTTAATTTACGTTGCGATGATAAAGACCCATAGCGGAATAAATATATTTCATGTATTGTAGGGACTATATCTATCCGAGATGGAGTAATGAAGTGTAATCTATTGAAAACACGTTAACATTTTTCATTGCGGGGTGGAACGGGGTCAAAAATAAGTTACACGGGTGCGGGGCGGGGTTGGAATCAATGCTTGCGGGGCGGGGTGGGGATGGAAACAATTTCTTCTGGACGGGGTGGGGATGGAATCATGTCTCACCCCGCGGGGCGGGGTTGGGTTAAAATTTCAACCCCGCGCAGGTCTCTAGTGCCATCATACTGCTACTAGCTGCGGGTGGGTGCTTGGCCTTCAGGGTATTGAAAGTGTTTAAACTGCATTGCGCTGGGCTTTCGTCTGAACACAGGATGCGTACAGCTGCCGAAACATTCCATCTTGACTGCTGAGGCATGGGAGTCATGAGAACGATGAGCTCTTTTAATTCTATATCTACGACCGGCTAAGTGGGAGCACCAGTACCTAGGCCCTCCAACCTTTTCTTAATTAATGAGCTTAAATTATGCCTTTTACCTGTGCGAGCAGGAACTTGCAAAACCGAAGATGCGAATAGCAACAAATCTGACCAGTATGATAAAACTGAGGGATCGCTTTCGATCTTACGGAAGGCATCAATCAAAGCTGCTGAACACGCAGGTCTGGCTGATTTGGGAATGTGTTTTATTGTAGGTCGCATCAAGCAGGGATGCTCAAGAATGAGCGGCTGAGAAGAAAATGAATTGCGAGATAAGTTAGCAGAATTGGGAGCAGCAGTGGGAGGAGAACTCTGTCTAGTAGGACCAGGGTCGCAGCTCCGATTCCTGATGCTATTCCTTATATCTGAAACTGCAAGCCTTGATTACGAAGCTATTATTATTATTATTTTTTTTTTGTTTTTATTTTCTAATATATATTGTTCTTAATGATAAAAAAAAAATAAATAAAATAAAATAAATTATTGTTTTTATTTATTTATTTATTTATTATTATTACTACTATTATAATTATTATTATTATTATTATCATTATTATTATTATCACCACTAGTATTTCAATAAATAAAACCAAATTAAATAGATAATAATCAATCATTATTATCTATTATTATAAAACTAAATTAAATAGATATTATAATCAGTTATTATTACTAAGACAATACTGCCCGAGCTACCTCATCCTGGTTTATTCGTTGGTGATTTTAATAGTCATCATATAGTGGAGATATGATAATGATAATCACGATGGTGAAAAATTAGTGGAATGGGCGTCAAATATGGGATTATGCCTAGTGCATGACCCAAACCAGAAAGGAACATTTCACTCAGCCAAATGTAAACGTGATTACAATCCGCAGTCAGCATAGACCGATTCTCACATGCATAAGTGGGCTTGAAAATTCCGATTGTGAATAGTAGGCTGAAGATAAGATGGAATTTTCGTAAAGCCAAGTGGTCGATATATACAGAGTCGTTAGACCGAAGTGTGTCAGCCATTCCTACGACAAAGTCCTCAATTGAAGAATGCTACAAATGTTTCAAGAAGGCTATATGGAAAGCAGCTACAAAGTCAATACCACGAGGTATCAGGTCGAGTTATATTCTAAGCACCAACGATGAATGTGCGGAACTGTTAAGGGACTATAAGAAAACAAGTGAAGCCGATGTTGCAGATAAAATAACTGAAGCGCTTGACAGCAGCCGAAGAGCAAAAGGGCAAGAGAGTACGTCAGAGATGAGCTTCTCAAGATCAAGCAGAAAATCCTGGGGTCTCATTTGTAGATTAAGTGCTGCAGAAAAACCTTTTCAACCTCGCCGAGTGCCTGTTACTACTAATCAAGTTGCCTCAAAGATTAGTAAAAGTGGCTCAAGTCCCTCTGGAACTCAGAATTAAACTCAGAATACAGGAGGAATGGAAGAAATTTAAGAAGTCGAAACAAAACCTCGATCAGTTCGAATCCTTCTCCGTGGAAGAATCTGTGCTAGCTGTGAAAGAAGTGAAAATGGGCACAGTGGCAGGTTATGATGCCATATTCCCAGAATTCCTAGGCCACCTTGGTCCACTAGCAACTAAATGTTTGTGCCATATTTTCAACAGAGTACAAAATGAGAAAGTGATGCCTTGAGACTGGAGACAGGCCAAGGTGATTGCAATTCCTAAACAAGGTAAGGTTCCAAAATGTGTATCTAACTACAGCCCGATTTCATTGCTGAGTGTATGTTACAAGGTATTGGAAAGAATTATTCTTCGAAGAATCCAGCCAATCGTAGAGAATATATTACCAAATAGACAAGCTGGTTTCCGACCTGGATGATCCACTTCCGATCAAGTCCTAGCCTTAATGACCTACATTGAAAAAGGTTTTCAAAAAGGTTTCGAAACAGGTGCAGTATTCCTTGACCTCACAGCTGCGTACGACTCTGTATGGCACAAGGGTCTGCTAGTAAAGCTCTCAAAATGTATGCCACAATGGTTCACAGATATAGTTCATAAGTTTATGAAGGACAGATGGTTCAGAGTTCATATGCACGACGGGAAAAGTCGATGGAGGAATCAAATGAGCGGTCTCCCATAGGGATCTGTTCTATCTCCTACCCTATTTAACCTTTGCATCAGTGACCTGCCTCAGACTACTGCGCGACAGTTCGCTTACGCGGATGACCTACGCTGTCCAAGGTCGAACCTTTGGAGAAATCGAGCGTACATTGAATAACGATCTGTTGATGAAGACTAAATATCTAACGATATGGCGTCTCACTCCAAGCTCCACTAAAATAGTCACAAGTGTGTTTCATCTCCATAATACTAAAGCTAACTATAAGCTTAATGTGTCAATAGATGGTATACAGCTGGCCTTTGATCCTCTACCGGTTTATCTTGGTGTAACTTTGGATCGTACGCTGTCGTACAAGGAACATCTGAGGAAAACTGCAGCAAAAATAAAGTCAAGGAATAATCTGTTGCAGAAATTGGCGGGAACAACATTGGGCGCCGATGCTGTTACATTAAGAATATCAGCGATTGCTCTGTGCTATTCGGTTGCCTAATACTGCTGTCCATCATGGGAACGTTCGCCTCATACAAAACTCGTCGATGCACGTCTCAATGACTCCATGCGCATAGTTTCTGGGACAATCAAATCAACTCCAACGCGGTGGCTCCCAGTTCTTTGTAACATACTGCCCCTTCATATCCGTTGTAAGGAGATAACACACAGGTGTTAATCTGCAGAGGGTAAGTGAAAATCATGCCCTCCCTTTATCACTGGACTTGTCTAATCCTCCTCCGAAGAGACTCAAATCTCGGTAATATGTTTGAGAGATGCTGCAGCAATGTGATCCCTTGGCGCCTCTGTCCCAGTGGTGATTAAAGTGGTCAGTCGCTGATGTTAGAAACCACCACCTGGCTCAGAATCCGTCTCAAGCACTACCAGGAATGAATCTTTGCAGAGGAAGTTGGTGCCATTTAAGTCGTTTCCGTACGGGTCATGGTAGATGAAGAGAAAGTGAGTTTCGCTGGGGTATTTGTGATTCGCCACTTTCTGACTGCGGTCAACCTCAAAACATGAAACATATCGTTGAGGAGTGCCCTCTAACCTGCCACCTGCCAACCTGCCTACTGACTACGCTAAGTTGCCTTACAAGTGAAGCAACATCTGGATTAACGCATACGCTAAATAAAATAAAAAATTTCCCTTCTACTACTGACAATCAAGTTGTTTAGAAGTAGAGTCCTAAAATTATTCTTTAAAACATTAAACTTAATAAAATTCATATATTAAAATTCCTAGGTGTTTGGATAGACGATAATTTTAATTTCAAACAGCATATTATTTCCCTTACAAAAATTTAATAGTCTAAACTCAATGCTTTTGAAAAGATATTTTTACAGCAGATTGTCGAAAATTATTCTTAATACTTTCATTTACTCGTGTATTTATTATAGCATTCATATATGCGGTAATGCAAATGAACTACCCTTCTTCCATTACACGTATCTATTAACGAAGTTTTAAGAAGCCTGCAAGATCTAAACCGTTACTCTAATGTTACACAATTACACCTAAAATATAATATCCTATCAGTTAGCCTTCTTCATAAATATTCATTTGAAAAAATTGTTCATAAATGTATGTTCTGCAATAACCTATAACATCCACTGTTACACGAGAACTTTAGAACTTCGTAACCAAAGCACCTTCAATTACTCACCAATACCATCTCTAACTAGCCACCTATACTTACAGTCCAATCGGGCATTTTTCTGCTATATAATAGTTAATAAAGCAGATGTGATACTGAGTAAGGCACAATTTGATTATAGGAAAGGATGCAGCACAATATTAGCAATAGGGGCAATGCGGGTTCTTTGCGAAAGAAGCTTAGAATATGGAAATGACATTTTGTATGCTTTGTGGACTTTGAGAAGGCCTTTGACAGAAGTGATTGGATAACGATGACGAATATCTTGAAAGGAATAGGAATTGACTGGAGAGATAGAAGACTAATTTTGAACTTGTACATGAATCAAAGAGCAGTAATCAAAATCCAACAAGAATACTCAGAAGAAGGTGAAATAGGACGTGGAGTAAGACAAGGTTGTAGCATTTCGACTCTACTATTTAACATTTACGCTGAGGCAATGATGGAGGAAGCCATGGAAGACTTGGAAGAAGGAATAAAAGTAGGAGGGAATTTGTTACAAGATGTACGATTTGGAAATGACCAAGGAATGGTAGCGGGCAGCGAGATTTTAATTGCAGAAGATAATGGATAGGCTGAATGATACGGCTTTGAGATATGGCATGAAGATTAATATAAAAAGACCAAGGTTATGAGAGTATCCAATAATAAAGGTGAAGTTAATATCACAATAAATGGTACGAAATTGTAACAGGTAAGGAGTTTCAAATATTTGGGTCATACTATAACCGATGATGGGAAATGTGAGACGGAAATATGCAGTAGGATTGTACAAGCAAAAGCGGCCTTAGGTAGTAGAAAAGAACTATTAACAAAAAGTCTACAGAAAGACACAAGGATAAAGATAGCGAAAACTTTGGTTTGGACCACGCTATTGTATGGATGTGAAACATGGACCTTAAGGACGGAAAATATTAGGAAACTGGAGGCATTTGAAATGTGGATTTGGAGAAGAATGGAGAGGATTAGCTGGACTCAAAAGGTTACAAATGAGGAAGTCCTGGAGAGAGCTGGCACAGATAGACAGTTGATAAATGTATTAAGAAATAGGAAGAAGAGATGGACAGGACACATTCTGAGGGGAGAAGGTCTATTAAAAGAGGTCATAGAATGTAGAATGGAAGGAAAAAGAGGCAGGGGCAGGCCGAGATTAGGTATGTTAGATGATTTAAAGACCCACTCATATGTGGAAATGAAGAGGAAGGCGGAAGACAGAGAAGAGTGGAGGCGTTATATACGATGGACCTGCCAGTAGGCAGTGCACTAAGAGAGACTATAACCGATGACGGGAAATGTGAGACTGAAATATGCAGTAGGATTGCACAAGCAAAAGCGGCCTTTGGTAATAGGAAAGAACTTTTAACAAGAAGTCTAAAGACATAAAGCTAAAGATAGTGAAAACATTGGTTTGGACCACTCTATTGTATGGATGACAATATACCTTAAGGCAGGAAAATCAGGAAACTGGAGGCGTTAGAAATGTGGATTTGGAGAAGAATGGCGAGGATTAGCTGGATTTAAAATGTTTCAAATGAGGAAGTTCTGGACAGAGTTGGTACAGATAGACAGTTGATTAATGTAATAAGAAATAGGAAGAAGAGTTGGATAGGATACATTCTAAGGGGGAAGGTCTGCTAATAGAGGTCATAGATTCATTAGAGGTCAGGTAGAATGAAAGGAAAAAGAAGCAGGGCAGGTCGAGATTAGGTATGTTAGATGATTTATAGACCCACTCAAATGTCGAAATGAAGAGGAAAGCGGAAGACAGAGAAGAGTAGTGACGTTATATACCATGGACCTGCCAGTAGGTATTGCACTAAGAGATAATATTTAATAGCTACAAAACTGGAGCAGTATACCGGAACAGATTAGATCTATACAGAGCCGTAATAAATCTCAAGGGCTCCTTAAAACTTACTTATAGGATACATGCAATCCTTGATTTAATTATATGTGAAATACTGCATCTATAACTATACTAGTTAATTTACACTTATCATGGCTGAAACTTGTATGTACTAAACTGAAAAATGAGTTGTTGTGCATGTCGGTGGGCAGCAAGATAGGACCTTGTCCTCACTGGTTGCCGTTATGCAGGATAAAATATTATTTTAATAAGTTATTAAATATTTACAGTAGGTTCTTTGCACTTTTTATATTTTTTATTTTGTGAACTATGTTTGTTTGCATAATGTTTTTGCTATCTGACACTGTTTTTATGAATAAGCATGGCTCTCTCTCTCTCTCTCTCTCTCTCTCTCTCTCTCTCTCTCTCTCTATCTCTCTTGGATATCTTCTGCTTTCTTAGCACTTATCAATCAAAGACTGAATTTTTATTGCTTATGACCATCAGCTGATTGCAACTGTTATTGTTCACCATTAATTTTAAATTGCATAACCTAGTAAAAGATCATCAAACTAAGAATTTACTATAACATAACAGAGCAAAAATTACAGTGTTACCCAGTGTTGCACTCGGCCACGGATCAGTTTATGCGGGCTTCAAATCCTGGCTCCCCGTCACTGATATCGCTTTCGAGTGAGGAAACTGACGTTAACCTTAGCTTTTAGCTTTACTGTCAACCATAACAACATCGAGCACTATTGAGATAAATACAAGATGGTGAACAATATGAACGTCTAAAGAGGTGCAAATTCTACAACACGGAAAATCAGTTCAAAGATGAAGGGAATTTAAGAAAAGGAGGCTTAGATGCTGGTCACAACTTATGAACACTGGACGGAAAAGAGAAATGGAAGAGGTAGTTCTTCTACAGCTTATGATATTGCTCATCAGAAAGTAAAGGCCGAAGTGATTCAATTGAAGACTTCCGAAGAGTGGATGGATGAGAATTCTAGATCTGCGTCGCAGCATGCTGGAAAGAACGCACTATTGAGATAAATACAAGATGGTGAACAATGCGAACGTCTATGAAAGAATTAGGAGTTTACAGCGTGAAAGTAAACTGGGTCTCACCTGAATAATTAATTTAGAAGACCTAGTAACACTACTCATCATCAGTTTAATCAAGTGCGACATACATCTTTTGTCCAGGGCAGATGATGTGGTATAGGTTAACGAAGCCGTCTTACTGACTGATGTCAGTGGCGATGTCGGTAAGATATCCGACCGCGAATCAGGAAGTATGGCGTTCAAAGTCCTGGGCTCGCCCGTCAGTGATATCGCTTTCGAGAGATGAAACTAACGTTAACATCGGTTTTACAGCTATAGAAGAAAAATATAAGCAGGAATATGATATGTGAAACTAAAGACCTAATGCCAATCCTTCAGCAAATATATTCAAATTAAAAACCATACAAAGAAATAGTATTGTACAGTATTGTTTCTTTATTAGTAGAAATGGAATGAACACGGTTCGTTACTAAGCCTAGTTGTCTAACAAATTATTCACTACTAACTTAATAAATTATTTTACAAACACAGGAAGTTTTATAGCCTGATCAAAGCTTGATTCTGAAGCCTGTCTCCATTTGAATGATAAAGGTTTTGTTGAGATGAAGCCAAACTCTCAAATGAACATCTACCACAGAACAGGAAACAAGTGATTTGAGGCCAGTAAAATATCTGTAGGAATTGCATTTGAATAAATAATTTATTAGGTAGAATGTCAACGTTAGACACTATGCTTCATTGTTAATGTTGCTATTGCGCACCTAGCAATCATTGTTGCTCTCTCTTTCTCTCTCTCCTTCTGTTGTCGTTGCTTCCAGCAAAAACTGCTACAGTTGCCGCTCCTGCAAAAGTTGTTGCTTATTCTCATTGCTCTGTAATGTTGCTGCTCTTCTCCTGTATTTGTTGCTGAATAGAGTTATCGTTGTTGTTGTTGCTGTCGTCGTTGTTGTTATCACCTAGTCACTTACGTCACTAATGCACATGTAGCATTTTCCAACTGCAAGCTGAATTTTAACATAATCGTTCTTAAAAGCTAAATAGACCTAGTTTGAATGTTAATCAATTGTTTATGTTCCTTTCACAATAGAAAATTGGAAAACTGATATTCGAATATTTATCACATCAACAGGGGATGACGTCCACATGGGTGAGGATGTTGAAAAGTTGAAGGGGTGGAAGAAGATGATGATATGTCTTTGAAGAGAATTTACTTGGCTGCGGCGGGAACTTTCTCAGAGATGGCGTGAGCAAGACGCCTGAGACACCTATGCCACGCCCCCACGTTGAAGCAAGTGCTGGCCTTGTTCAACACGTTCTCCATAGAGTCGGCGTACACCTGGTGCAATAATCAGCAACAAATGATAACAGTCATTAATGACAGTAACAGTCGCTGTGATTATGCCAGTGATAATGACAATAGCAATATATAATCTTTTATTCACCATTCTTTCCAGAAAACACGCACAGATACAGTTACATTGCAAAACGTGACACAACAGATAATCGTAAAATGGTATGCACTCAAAAAATCAATCAATAGGCCTAAGTGATAATGACAATAGCAATAGTAATCACTCAAACAATCAATCAATAGGCATAAGTTTAGTTATAAAGCGCCGCTTATTATTACTTCATTAAAATATTTGCAGAGCCAACAAAATGAACTAAAATCAGTTTTTTTAGACATCCAGTAGTGTTTAGACACGCAGGCTATAGGTATACGTGTTGTCCAATAATTCATGAGTGTTGTCATGCAGAAGAGACTCTACAGTTATCATATAGAAAACTGTATATCATATAGATAACTGTAAATGTATAACTGTAAGTCTCTCTCGCCACAATCAATACCTACCGCCAGCCTATCAACTTGTGCTATGTATGAAATTATTTTGAAATTGCAAATCTGATCCTAAACTGTTCAAAATTGTTGAAAATATTTGCATGCATTTATTATCCGTTCAAAATATAGTGTTTGAACAATAAGCTATATTATTACTATATTGTAGAGTTATAAATTTTCAAGATATATTGACCAAAATGTCAAATCCAATGTGTTAAATTGGCGTATTTAATGGGACACTGAACAAACGAGAGCTTCATTTCTGAAATTGTTAGGAATTATTTTGGATGGCTCGTGTATTTGAGACAAAGTGTGTAAATAAATGCATATATATATTTACACGCACACACATGTGTACACATATATACTGTATTTGTGCATATATATGAAATGCACTAAGATAAGGATAGTGAAAACCTTGGTATGAACCACTTATACATATGAATGTGAAACATGGACCTTAACGAAGGAAGATATCAGGAAGCTAGAGACATTGGAAATGTGGATATGGAGAAAAATGGAAAGGATTAGCTGGACTAGAAAGGTTACAAATGAGGAAGTTCTGGGGCGAGTTGGTATATAGAGAGAGTTAATAAATGCATTAATAAATAGGAAGAAGAGTTGGAAAGGACACATTCTAAGGGGGAAAGTTTATTAAGAGAGGTCATAGAAGGAAGAATGGAAGGAAAAAGAGGCAGAGGCAGGCCGAGATTAGGAATGTTAAATGATTTTAAGATCCAGTCATATGTGGACATGAAGAAGAAAACGGAAGGCAAGGATGAGTGAAGACGTTATATATCACGGACTGGACCTGCCAGTAGGCAGTGCACTAGGATATATATATATATATATATATATATATATATAGTATAAACAAGTATACTATACTATATCCAAGTAGTTAGTGACACTATACACAAGTATATATATATATATATATATATATATATATATATATATATATCTATATATATATATATATCTATCCTAGTGACATATAGTATAAACAGTATACTATTACCCCATATCAAGTAGGAGTTACACTATAACAAGTATATATATATATATATAATATATATAATATTATATATATATATATATATATATATATATATATGCTTGTGTATATTATAACTATATACTTGCATATCGTATAGTATACTTGTTTATAGTATACATATATGTATCTCTCTCTCTTAGAGCACTGCCTACTGACAGGTCCATGGCTTTATGTACTATGGACCTACCAGTAAGCAGTGCACTAAGAGAGAGATATAGTATAAACAAAATTATTTAATTATTTGCTAAATAATTACCTAGCTCATAATTATAAATCACTCTAACCTCGAAGTAGCTCTTTTTGAGACCAGCTCTCGCTCCGAATTCCTCGGCCATGCGTTCAACCATCTGTTCGAGCACGAGAGGCTCATCCACCATATTGATGACGGTGTCGAAGGCGTGGGAAACTTTTACAGCATAGGCGGCGAACTGAGGACTGTTGAGATCTTCAATACCTTTCTTCTTCAACAGCTCAACAGCTCCAGGGTGCTTGTTCAGAATGCTGCAACGTACATGTACATCAGGGGACCATTTAAACTAGAAAATCAGCGACTATCACACAAATACCAAAATCTTCTTCCAATTAATTAATCACCCAGCCAAATATTGTACAGCTACCAATCGGTGACTTGTATAAACAACTTATAAATACTGTAAACTTGTCTATCTTTTACGCAATCTCTTAACCGCCTAAACAAAATAAATTACCAATTACTCCGCAGATACACTATTATTCAATAAATACATAAGCATCAAGTGAATAACGAATTATATAATTTGCTTATATATATATATATATATATATATATATATATACACACACACATATATATATATATATATATATATATATATATATATATATATATCAGGAAATGCTAAGTAATAAACGGATTGCGAGCAATTCGCGTATTACTTAAAATAGAGAGAGAAATAGATTAAGATGGAATTGATTGATTGGCTGATTTATTAATTGATTTATTGTTAGGCAGAATGGGTGACACTCACTCCTGCACGACAGCCCTCATGATGGTGACTCGACGCTCTGTGTATGAACTGTGCCAGACTTGATGCCACATGAAGGCAAGCTCTTTCTTATCCTCCACACTGCAGCAGTCATCAGTCTCAGTGACATCCTCGCACAGCGCTGCGCCCAACAGCGCTCCAATGATCATCAGCTTGTACAACATGCTGCTGCGGTATCTATATCATACAATCCTACACAATTAAATTTAATGCAGGAATACACGTTGCAAGGAAATTCAAAGTTCCGCAATAAATATTTAATTATCATACGGCGATACCAGTGGCTCCATGATTTTACGACAGATTGAGAAGAATATAAGCAGTAAAAAGCTATAATTCTAAGTTTAACGCCTACTTCCGTATCACAAAGGCTATTGTTAGAGACGGTCATAACTGGATTCGAATTGATAGGGAACAGGGCTAAAAATAAGACGAAAGAGGGACATAATTAATTTAAAGAAAGATTAAAGAGAAATGTTTAAAATAATTCCTCAACACTCTGGGAAGCCGCTTTCTCCAACGTGCCACGAAAGCAGACAATAGATTTTTTAATGCCCTGGGCTGTAAAGGGCCCTGGGCTAAAAATAAGATAAAAGAGACTTTATTTAATTAAAAATTTAAAAAGAAGCGATTAAAATAATTCCTCTACACTCTGGGAAGCCGCATTAGACATAGTGCTACTGAAACAGACTGCATTAAAACGCTGGAGAGCAATAGACAGTCGCTGCCAAAGAGAAGCTTTTCCAAGCTGATCACCAGTAATGGCGCTGGTCCACCTGCCTATTTCGTCAATAAAGTCTGATGCGACAGAGTTGATGGGGCCCAGGGTCTCAAAGGCAATAGGCATGAAGATATAGTTGCTAGAGATTTCGGCATACTTTAGAGTTTTCCTATTAGCCGCGGCCTCTGCAGCAGCACCAGCAGCGCAAGATAGTCCGAGATTGCTTACTGAGGAAGTGTTCGTAACGGTGACGTTCCAGCTAACACACTTGCCATCTGCCCATGGAATTTGTGAGACACCGTCCGGACGCTTCCCATCAGTGCGGATCAATCCCAGGGGCTCTTTAACGGCTGGGATATTCGCTCGACTCAGGGCGCGCCAGATCAAATCGTTTAGGAACTGATGTCTGCTGATTGATTCTGCCGGCACAACGCTTGCACTACAGGCCGTGAATGCCTAACGCATTGACTGAGACACCACAAATGCAGTTGTGTGGCTCATATAAGGTAGTGCCCAGACGGAGACCGGCCTCGACTCTGACTGCTTCGTCGTCCAGACGAAGGCCGCATGATGAGATTGGTAAAGCCTTGATCCAGTCTCCACTATGAGGGGCCGACATTGCGAGCAGCCGCGCCTTTTCTTGTGGTACTAGCGGCTTCGCAAGGAGTTCCGTGTGCAAAGCAGCAGTGACCTTTGAGTCCCAAGCCTTCATGCTCTTAGACATCATACCGTTAGGAGGTTCGGATGTGGACAGATACCAAAAGCCCTGAATCCTGGCTATCTCCAAGTCGGGAAATTGAAAGAACCCGGAAAGGATTGAATCCTGTAGAACGCTCCTGTTATACTATTTTCTAATACTGAATTTGAACATAAAAACACTTTTTTCGAGGTCCAAATTTTACAGAGAAAAATTTAGCCTGACTGCATTAAATCTTTGTAAAGTGATAGAAAGCCTTTACCTAATTTGATTACACTAAATTATCAAACCACTGAGGTCATTTTCTCTTAAAATGGAATGAGATATACCATCGCCGTTAACATCGTTGTATTGTAATAACTATTTGCTTTTATCTTGACTTATTTGCGTGATTCACAAGTGACTTTGATAAATTTAATCAACACTGTTGCTTCACCGCTGAACCTTTAAAACTTTCAAAATGTAATTGAATTATATTGGCTTATATAATTAACTATATGTGGCCTTATATCTAAGGAAAAGTTGCAAAAACGTTAATTATGATGACGATGAGGTATTGTTAGAAAAACTTTTGCAAAACAATGAGATTTACTCATGTATATCTCTCTATTTCACTTACCCTCTCTCTCTCACTATCTCTTTTTTTCTCTCTCTCTTTCTCCTCCCCCCCCCCTCTCTCTCTCTCTCTGTAGTGGAAAATATGGGCTCTGAGATGGTTTTCCTTGCTAGTTTCTAAACACATATCATCCTAACTCTTTGTGTTGTATTACACTCTAATTGTTAATTATTCTTACAAGAATATTATGATTTAATTATCTGATATCATATCCATAGGCGCACACGCACCAGAAGGTAAGTTTAAATTTAGTAACAATTATAAGAACAATTATTAATTATTTTAGTAACAACTATTTACAACATACACTTACCTACAGAGTCAAAGAGAATGAGAGACAGACAAGGAGAGAGAAAAGCTGCTCGAGTGTCTGACTTATACAGGCTTGCTCAGTTCCTCTTTTTATATCCCTGTTCATTAACAAAACACGCCCTCCAACTTAGGTTCCTCCTACTATCTGCCAATCAGCCACAAGGTCACGCCTTCCTGATGAACTAAATGTAGATTTTAGACATTACGTCTGTCATGTCTAAATTTTCTCTCACTGTTCAGATAAATTTTATTTTCAAAGTCGATTGTGCTCCAATCTTTCTCTCTTTTGCTCTTTATCTTTCTCTCTCTCTCTCTCTTTCGCTCTACTCTCTCTCTCTCTCTCTCTCTCTCTCTTTCGCTCTACTCTCTCCGTATCCTTCACTCCTCTATTGATGTGTCAATAGAGGAGATGCATACTTCAATTAATTTGTTTTACTATATATTTTTCTAATTATATTAGGCCTACCTTACATTCAATATCCTACAGATAAATTTATTCTTTATCTTTCTACTCCTCACCCACTCTTTGACTCTCGCGTCCTACTTTTTCTCTCACTATATGTGTGATAACAATGTATAATGATGTCTAATTGGGCAATAGGTTGGTTGAACAGAAATGGTTAGTGAATCGGAACGGATTAGCTGAACTTGAAAGAGTCGGTACAGATAGACAGTTACTAAATGTAATAAAATACAGGAAGAAAAGCTGGATAAGACATATTTTAGGGGGGATTGCACGCAAAAGGATGTAATAGAAGAAAGAATGCAAGGAAAAGAAGTTAAGAGGAAGACAGAGACATGGGATGCTGGATGATCTGATAACAAATTCATAGAGATGAAAAGGGAGGCTGAGGATAGAATTGGATGGAAGAGTTATATGCCACGGACCTGCCGTTATTTCGTCCACTAGAAGAAGACATGTAAATCATGATTATATACATGTAAATCAAAATATTCATGTGAATTTAACTACAGCGTAGACATTTAACTTGTTTAACTTGAGACAAATAAAACGAGATATGATTATTCTCAGTGTTAATTTTGTCCGGAAAATTGTAAAATAGAATAACCGTTTGCTATTCGTATCCTAAGAGGCGACAAAACAATAATCGAGGAAGGTAATTAGAAACCATCTCAAACAACAATTCTTATTAACTGATAACAAATTTTTTGCAATATAACTTCGGAAAAAATGGCTACATTTGTCCAAAGTTAGAGATATAATGATTTCTGTAAAACGACATAATCAGTGAGGTCCAAAACTTGTTGGCTGATGCAGTATTCTTAAAATTAAAGTGTGTGAAGGCAGAAAATTAGTAGAAATTTGTATTTTGGGCCTGCCATTGGTCAGAATTACAGGTCGGAGGCGCCTATAACGAAGCCACAAGGCGAGTATCTCGTTATACTTATACCACATATACACGTATATGTAAGTAATTTCGACTTGGTCTGGAATACAGCTGAGTTGAATTGTTAAATAGCACAATGCATTGTAGTCTGACTGGTGTAAAATTCGTATAAGACAATTGACTGTGTGCTGCAGTAGTAACTCTGGTAAATATCAACTGGGCGCTGACCTAGTAATACTATAAGTGATGAGTTATACTACATGTAGGCCTACAATGCGTATGTAGAAAAACTGTATCAGCCGCAATTACATTCTAGGCAATGTGAATCGAATGAAATTGTAAAGATATGAAAATATATTTAATAAATGTTTGCAAACTAGTTTTTGACTCAATGCTCACCACTTGGAACTATTTTAATTAATAGTTATTCTTCAATGCGCCATCAATGGTTTTAAAACATTTTCTTATCGGTTTTTAATGTGATTTTCGTTTCCTGCTGACTAACGGTTGGTCACATTTCAATAACAAATACAATATTTTAAAAACAGTACTTTAGAAAACTTTTATGAAATCAACATTATCTTGAATTCAACATTATTATTATAAATTATTACCCTTTTTAAATTTACTATATTATGATATCAGCAAAATTATATTAAGTTAAACGCTCTCAAGAAATTTTCTTCGAAAATTCTTTACAGAGGATATTACCTGTATATCCACTATAAACTATCTTGTTTCCTTTAATTATCTTATCGGCACAATGCAACCTGCCTTCTTCATTAATTTTCATAGGCGCAATACATTAACATACACATGCATTTCATTTTCTGTAGATTTTTGTATATTTCACACATTCGTATGGATTTCGACTGAATCTAGTACTGTGTGAATCTGAATTAGTAATCTGGGCTGAACGCTACTTGGTCATTATCCTTGCGATTATAAATTATAAATTGAATAATATGAGAACTATATCAGTTGATGCTCAGTTAAAGATATCCGCTGTTGTGGTAAGACTGACGAAGATTATTAGTTGCAAATTCTTAAACAATAGAACAATGCAAAAGACTTTGGCATCAACTAAAGCCGAAAAATGAAACCGTCTTTCAGGCCGAATATATTCACAATAATAACCGAAATTGGAATTCGAAGTGAAATGACGTTGGCAAGAGTGATAGGGGTATCAGCCCAAAGAATTGGGGGTTAAGGTGTTCGAGTTCTACCAATTTTTTTATCCAAAATACATTTGCATAGGCCCATATATAGGCTAATGCAAATACATATTATGCGTAAGCCAGGTCCTTATTTATGGGCGGCCCATGGGCCCGTGCCCTGGACCCCACCAAACAGGCCCCACACCAGAGTCTTCACTATTTTGTGAGTTTAAAATTAAGGAAAAAACTTTATTGAATATAGGCTAATAAATCTTTTAATGCAACTGCTTGCGTTAAAAATATGGAGGGGGCTATATATAACCCCTATCAGTTGAAAACTACTGAGCCCTTGGCAAGCCCAAAAATTGTTTACTTTTGCTAACATTTTGCGGGCGAGGGAGCCGGAAATTTTCTCCGTCACTGCTTTCTGAAAGTGGTTTGAAAAATTAACCTTTCCATGGAGAATTCAATATTGATCTCCCTCGTGTATTGGTTATACGAGTGCTGCAACTTCACGCTCATCTATATTGCTCGAAGTAGTGAAAGCCCTAAAGCCGAGACACTGTAAAATGTACACTGTACAGCATACAGTGTAGGCTGTTGCCGACAGTTCTAGCACTCTGTTGGGAATTCTACATGTACACTTAATTCTTTGAACCACAGGAAGCCAATGAAGATTATTAAGCAAGGAACTAGAGATGGCCTGAAGCCTTGGGGATCAACGGACAACACGTGCTAGAGAATTCTGAATGCGTTGTAAGCGCATGAGAGAAGAAGGTAAGCCATATAGCAATAAATTGCAGTAGTCAAGTTTTTAATGAACTATTGAGTTAGCAAGAATTATAGATGAATTTTTATCAAGAGATGACCGTATCTGTCTGATTTGACGGATCTGGAAGAAAGATGAAGGATAGACAGATGAGATATAAAGCTGGTAAAGCTAAGGTTAACGTCAGTTTCCTCAATAGAAAGCGATGTCAGATATAAGTCAAGAATTTCATCAAATATGACACCAATGTCTTTAGCCTTGGGAGTAGGAGTGAGAGCAAAATTTTGAAAACAGATGAAAGAATTGGCTACTTTGGTTCTTGGCTGGGGGTGCCGATTAAAAGATATTCGGTTTTAGAAGGATTGACAGAAAGACGACTGCAGCAAAACCATGAATAAACTTTATCAAGAACAGATGAAAGGTGTTGCAATTTCAGATCAAAATCAGCGCCAGAAAATGAGGTGTACAGCTGAGTATCATCAGCATAAAAATGAAATTTTATTGAATAATTGTCTAAAACATAACTGAGTGGAGTAGTGCAGAGGGAAAAAAGTAAAGGTCCAAGTACAGATGCTTGCGGCACAACACGAAGAAGAGTTAGTTCAGAAGAGCGTTCATTATTTATAATAACAGATTGAGTATGAGAGAGATAGATAGGAGGATCAGAGAGATAGGAGGAGATCAGAGAGAAAGCAGAGTCAGAGATACCAAAACAAGTTTTAAATCTACTGATAACAATGTTATGATCAATGGTGTCGAAGGCAGCCGAAAGATCAAGTAGTACAAGGGCTGATACCTTTTGAGAGTTTAAGGCTAAGCAAAGGTCATTATGAATGTTGAGTAAGATAGTTTCAGTGGAGTGAAGTTTTCTATAGGCAGATTGGAAACAACATAGAGAAGGAAAATATTCAGGATGCTTGCATAAGCGAGTGTAGATTAGCAGCGGCTGAAGATGGATTTAAGTATAATGATGAAGCTATATTATCAGCAAAAAATGAAGAAATATTGACGGAGGAGAGTTTACGATAACGTTTAACTAGAAGCAAAGGAGATAATGACCACAGGCAATTTGCAAAAAATTGGACTGTGATCAGACAATGACAATTCTGAGACTACGAAGTCAATCAACTTAGTCATTTCAGGGGTATTTAAAAGATCAAGGATATGACCAGCGGTATGAGTAGGAGAAGAAATATGCTGCTTGAGACCAAAAGCTTCCAGTGTAGCAGAAAGAACTGAGGAATAGTGATCAATATGTGAGTCAATATGTATATTGAAATCACCCATAATGATCAGATCCACGACTCTACTATGGTAACTCCACTATTTATGGCTTACTGGATGCTAACTTAAATAGGCATCAGTCGGTTCTGAATGCAGCAGCGAGACTTATTCATGGCGGTAGAAGAGGAGATCACGTTACTCCACTGTTAATGCAGCTGCATTGGCTGAGGATACGTGAACGGGTGACTTTCAAGATTGCATGCCTAACTTGGCGGTCACTGCACGGCTGTGGACCAGAATATCTCTCTTCTGACTTTCAATATGTTTCTCAAGGTCGTCAGCGTCACGGTCTTCGGTCAGATGGTTCGAGTCTACTCATTAGGCCGAGAACAAATGCTTCGCTGGGTGATCGAGCCTGGCCTTCTGCCGCGGCTTGCGTTTGGAATGGTTTGACACCTAATAGTCTGAGACATGAGTGCAATTATTTAAATTTCCGTCGTGGTGTGAAAACATTATTGTGGTCGCGTAGTTTTTCTACATGAAAGAACTATACAAGTATGTATGTTTATTATGCATGTAAGTATTTTGTATATGAAGACTGGAACGAGTGTTGCTGGATAGCGTAAAGTTCCGCTCATATGTAGAAATTTTTACTACTTTAGATATTAATTTAAATGTAAATATTATTTAGCTCATGATTACTGTTGAACTCTTCCTGTAAAGTATTCTCGAAGACCGATTTCCGTCATGACACTGCTATATACGTTTTCGTTGTTAGGAATAATAATAATAATATAATAAAAAGATCCTACAGTAAAGAGGCAATATCCTCAAGAAGTGAGAAGTCAGAAAACAAGTCAGACTTGGACAAAGAAGGAGGTACATATACAGATAAAAAGAGATATGATTTAGAAGCACCAGTAACCCTACGCTATATGTGCTCAAAAGATGGAAAATATATGCTTTTAACGAGGGAAGCAGCAAAAGCAGACTTAAAAATAGTAGCAATGCCACCGCCACGACCAGAAGAACGACCAATGTGCAGAATAGAATAGCCAGTAGGAGTAATACGAGAGTTAAGGACTGGAGGTGGAGTGGCAGAAGATAACCAAAATTCAGTGAAAAACAGAAGATCAATTCATCAAGATATATACATATATATATATATATATATATATATATATATATATATATATATATATGTATATATAATATATATAAATATAGTATATATATATATATATTAATTAAATATATATAAATAATTTCATATATATATATATATATATATATATATATATATATATATATATATGTTGTCTAAATGTGGATTTGGAGAAGAATGGAGAGCATTAGCTGGACTCAAAAGGTTACAAATGAGGAAGTCCTGGAGAGAGTTTGCACAGATAGACAGTTGATAAATGTATTAACAAATAGGAAGAAGAGATGGATAGGACACATTTTAAGAGGAGAAGGTCTATTAAAATAGATCAGAGAAGGTAAAATGGAAGGAAAAAGAGGCAGGGGCAGGCCGAGATTAGGTATGTTAGATGATTTAAAGACCCACTCATATGTGGAAATGAAGAGGAAGGCGGAAGACAGAGAAGAGTGGAGGCGTTATATACAATGGACCTGCCAGTGGGCAGTGCACTAAGAGAGAGAATATAATTATATATATATGTATATATATATATGCATATATATATATATATACATGTTTATATAAATGTATAGCCTATAAATACCAATCAATCAGTCATACTATATATATACTATGTACTGTGTAGCACTGGACTGAATTTCTGGATTTTGGAATTTGCACCGCTTTTGGACCTTCTTTTTGCTCGCCGGCTTGATTTTGTCTCAATAGTGCTCGATGTTTTCATTGATGACTGTAGCACTCTAATTGTTGTTATTATGTTATTAATATTATTACTGTATATATGATTACACTATGAATACACTAATACATGAGTACACTACTATATATATGATTATATATCATACTATAAAAAATTATGTATATATATATAATATATATATATATATGGATCTATAGTAGTGAAATCGTGTCGCTCTCACAATATCTCGTTCACTAGGTCTTTGCTTTCTGTCCTTTATTAGTTGATTAGGTTGTTATGACATTCTTTGCTTTCTCTCTCTCTCTCTCTCTCCATTCCGCGTTTGAATGTTGACCTTTATGCTCTCTTTCTTCCCTGGTATTAATGATTAGATTCTCATAGACCGTGTATCTCTTTCTTTACTTCTATGTGTATCTCTTTGAGTTACACATGTATCTCAATATCTCTTTTTCTCTCTTCTTTCTTTGTTTTTCTTTATTTGATATAAGAACCTGCTTCCATGTTCTTCTTCTCTGTCCGCTCTCTCTATAGTCCTTAGTTTCTCTTCGACTGTACGACTGCGGTGATGTCCTGATTAACGTAGTGTGACTGTGTGTCTTGGACTCTACGAAGGTAACTTTAGATACTGTGATACTGTGTGTTTTAGTAGATAGGTTTTATGGAGACACTGATGTTAGTTAGGATATACTAGAGCTGATAACGGTGCTCTTTCTGATTTAGATGTTAGAACTGTTTGCTTATTATAATTGTATTTGTTTATCGGTCTGGTCTCGTATATATTTTAGTATATTCCTTGGTCGGCTCCTTTACCCCAATTCCTCCGGGCTTATAGGGTTCGAGGCCAGTGTCTTCGTCTTTTCAGCACAGATTGCCTGCCTCTGACTACGGGGAAATATTTCTTTTCTGGAAGCGGTTTATCCAAATCAAGTGGTGGCTCGTTAACAGCCTTCTTCTTTCTTTTCTTCTTTCTTTTCCCCGAAATCGTGGAAACTTTCCATATATATACATGTATATATATATGTATAATATATATACATATACATATATATATATATATATATATATATATATATATACATATATACATGTATATATGATGTGCAATAAAAAATAATCCCCTAGCAAAATTACGTTAACTTGATCAATTCTTAATGTTTCTCCCAGAAACGCTGCTTGCCTCTTGACGAGAAATTTCTCAATAGGCTCATGTAATTTGTAGAAATATATTGAATGCGACCGGAGTTAGCCTATACAAGTTGTACGACAAATTTATTTTGTAAATTGACAAGACATTATAATTGAAGCTAGGTATTTGTATCTTCGCAATTAAAAATGAAGTGAAAAAGTAAACACGCATTAAACTGAAATGATCAACTATGTTGATATCTATCACTTATAATACCACATGTTTAAACCGTTAAGCAATTTAGACCATTTTCCGTATAACCAGTCCAGTGAATGTCCGAGACTTTACTCTCAGATCAGCGAGGCTGGGATTCGCACCCAAGAGGGTTCAATTCACCTAAGGATCTATCATTTAAACTTCACGACCTTACCACTTCGCTAGTAAGACATTCTATTAAATTAGTTGCTTCCGAGAGACAAAGTATATACATAAATGACGTCAGGATAATGGACTAGTGACGTCAAGCTAATGCACTAGTAATCTTGCTTAGTCTAGTTTATAAATACAGTGAAATCTAATGAAGGCTTCTGAGCTAGATTTTCGACAGTTGATTCACAATACAAGGATCGCAATTCTCAAGCATAGGATTGCTGTCACTTGAAGACCGAATGTGAATTCAAACTTTAATTACTTGATTTTTATGTCTGGTGAACCATGCTGTAAAAGTATAATATATACTTTCAAACGCAAACCCAGAAACACGACCGAATTTAAGGCTGTTCTTCAAGAGGTCTGGAAAGACCTACCACTGCGGTTCATTGACAGCGCAATTGTATCAGTAAGTAAAAGAGAACCACTTATGACTTACATTAAAACTCTGGGAGCTCATTTAAAGAACAAAATGTGGTGCAATATCAGAGTCGTCATGATCAAACGCCAATTTTCAGGGTCAACAAATTGTCAACAAGGAATTGACTCTAATTGCCGTTTCACGTTGTTACTTAAATTTAAAAAATCAATTTGTTCATAAAACATGTCTAACTCCGGTCCCGTTCAAAATATTTCTACAAAATTTGGTGAGCTTGTGAAAAATTCCTCCTCTACAGACGACTAGAATTTCATAGCGAAACAGCAAGAATTGACTAAGTTGTCGCAATTTGGCTAGAGGATTATTTTTTAATGTGTGTGTGTGTATATATATATATATATATATATATATATATATATATATATATATATACTGTATATATATATATCCCTATATGTATCTATACATGTATATATATATATATATATATATAATATATATATATAATATATATATAGATATATATCTTGTGTTGGTTAAATTTTGCAATTTTTATATGTATAAAAATTTTCAGAAATTTTCTTTAGAGCGTATATAAACATCATTAGCCTAAGTCACATGCAATGATATTTGACTTGCGGAAATATTTTGAGGTTTACTTTTACTTAGCAAAAAATAATTTTATTTATCTTTAATTATGCTTTTGGAAAGAAATTTACTTTTACTTGCAGCCAATTAATTTGACTTATACTTTTTACTTACTCATCCGCATGCATGTTTTAAACAACAACAGAGTTTCAGGTTTATATCACTAACTGCTCTATATTATTAGGTAATTAATATTATTACACTTATTTTAATTACAATTTTATGCACGTTTAGCAAGCAAATCAATGTTTCAGCGATGATAGCACATTATGGTTGGGTTTAGGCAGTCTCTCACTGTAAGATATGTGTTCATTCGATTTCTTCTATCTGACGTCAAAAAAACAGCATTCTAAAAATATTTTTTCAACATTTGCTTGGCAATCTGTAGCTGCAAGAAGGTCCATTGCAATAGGTGCTAGTCTACCAAACACCGCAGCTCGTTCCCTCGAAAAGTCTAGACTCGAGTTACTTATTATATTAGCACTGAATTTGAAGCACTAATTTGACTGCTAGCTCTTAATATCATATGTTTAATTCTATAGACGGATGTTGTTGATCCTGTGAATGCTCAAAAATTTATATTTTGCCTAGCTAGCCCGGGAATTGATCCTGCGAGTTTAATTTACCTCAGAATCTGCTATTCAAAATTTCATGACACAATACACTAATCAGTATATGGAAAGTAGGAGTCATGCATTATCATGTATGCATGTGTATGCTCTACATGTACGTGAACATAGTTGTGTTAAGTCCCATATTCATTATCACAATTTAATCTTCAGCAGAAACTCACTATCGACCTTAGCTTTTTGCATTATGATGGTTTTTCGTTTAGTTTTGCGTAAATATTTTATTATGTTAAGTAATGTTCCTAATTCGATATATGTAAGTAATACTTGTGGCATCAATTGCGTTCAGGTATGTATGATACTTTAATTTCGTGATTTAATTTAATTGTGAAGTATTTGTTTATCCGGGATTTCAATAAATTAATATAATTTAAAGTATCGTGAAAAAGACTTATAAAATAAAATAAATAAACAAAGGTTTAAATGAAACAAATAACTATTTTAATCAACTTCTCTTGAATCCCAGTTTAGCTAGGGTCGGGATAAGAAAACTTCTTAGCAATTCTTGAAGTCTAGACGCTAACCAATCCTTTCAAATCAGCCTCACCAATCAGCCTTTTCTGACGTTAAAGAAGAAAAAAGTTATCTTAGTTCTTTGTCGCAGTAAGCGACACGTGAAGTCCATAGGTGGACTAGTCTTCAGAAATCCGGACAAAACACGGATAAATGAAATAAATAATTAAATTAATAAATGCAGGAATAGCAATAACGAATGGTTAAGGAAGGCATAAAGGGCCTACCTCTTCATAAACAGAATCCCCCAAGAATAATGGTTATATCATGTTGGATGACTTAAAGATCCACTGATATGTGGCCATTAAGCGAAAACGAAAACAGGGAAGACTGAAGGCGTTATATACCATGGACCTGCCAGTCGGCACTGCAGTAAGAGAGATATTCAGGAATAATTTTAAAACTTTGTCACTGATAATACTGTATCTTTATAACTGCATTCCACCAACAGGACATAAATTCAGAACTAGTAAAGTCAAGTCATTTAAAAATAAATTTATTAAGATTACCTTTAGATCAATGGTCACTGTTCTTATACATGCAGAGATGCACAAATATTACTTAATGCAAAAATAAGGCACATATAGTGTAAGCAATTTCTATTTATTCCAAGTAATTGCTATTAATATCATTTATCAATCATTATTGGTTATCACATTATTGCAACGTCTCACAGGTTCTTACACACCAGCGGCAAATGGTTTGTAAATCACCTACTGTGACGTTGGTTTTGTTTTGTTGTTGATTTTCTTCCGCATTTTCTTGTCGATAGAGTTGGCGGCGATTATAGACAGGAATTACGGATGGCGACGGCTTAGGAGACGGACTGAAATTCAGCTGACAATCCGAATAACGATAGAATGTTTAGCGGTTGCAGTCTCTCTCTCTCTCTTTCTCTCTCTCTCACCCTCACCCTCACTCTCATAGAAAACATATAACAATCGTTTAAAACAATACTGTGTCATATGACAACTGTTCTACCAAAGACAAAATATTTCACTCCTCCGTTATTATTATGTCACCGTCCAATTTTATGTGTAGGTGGGAGTGACTGATGGACGTAGCTCAAAAATCAATCAATAATTGAATTGAGAAGTTCTTGGGCGGAGCTTATGCCTTGAGAGCGTTGACTAAGGCATCGAGACAGTCATGCCATGCAGCGTAGTCGAAGTGAATACCAATGAACTCAGGCAGAGTGTGCAGCAGCTCATCACGGAAAGCCTGCAGCAGCAACAACAACAAAGCCATTGTGTCAATAATAGCGTTAAGTAATTTATCACAAATAATGCCTTCAATAGGATGAATTTGAATGTTGAGTGGATCGGGGATAGGTTGGCTCAGTCGAAATTGAGATGGTATGGGCATATTGTGAGAAAGGCAGATAAGGATGTAGTAAAGAGAGGTTGTAAGAGCTGGATGTCAAGCTAGAGAGGGTTAGACCACAATTGACATGGGATGCGGTAATTAAGAAGGACTTGAAAACTAGGGGATTGATTGATGATATGGTGTAGGACAGGGAGGACTGGAGAAAGTCTATTCGTATCCCGACCCTGGCTAAACTGGGATTTAAGGGATGATGATGATGATGATGATGAATGCCTTCAATATTAAAAAGTTATGCAACCGAACAGAGCTTGAACCAATATAGAAGCAATAAAAATTGCAACATCGTTTATATCACTAAATTAATAATAATAATATTATTGTTTAATTGTTTTCCAGACAGACATCTTCAAGTCTTTTATCACTTTCCTCCACATTAAATGTGTTGAAATTATTGTAGCACTCAATCTTATATTCAAAACAGATACAGAATTGCCGCTTGATGTGCTTACTCGTTAAAGAACTCAGACTTCGATGAGAAGGACCAGCAGATTAGAACCTGGTTCCTCTATACTAGTGCTGCTTATTTACGACGTCTTGACAAGAAGCCTGTCGGTCTCCTGACCTTGACGTTAAGCCCATATCATTAGTCAGTATAAGGCTGTTCGGTTCTTAAGGTCATGCATGCATATACAGACTTGGTCGTTTATTTATTTATTTATTTCATTTACCATACGCAAATAACAATTGGCATTCACAATAAGCAGTTAGAGCGCATGAACGGAAATAAAGGCCCACAAGTGGCCCTTACATATTCCTAATTTTAAAAATTCAAACATTTACATTAATTATTAGTTATGTTAAAAAATTAATTAGTATATGCCCTAATTATGTGTCAAGATAAATTCAGCGGATCATATAGTGTAATTATTAAGACAATCAACAATATACACGCATAGATATCTGCACACAATGATAATTAAACATATTACTTTAAGTCGTGCACCTAACTGTCACGTAAAAATTCAATTTTGAAAACGGTTAAAGCACTAGAATACTAACGACAGTTAAAAGTCAGATTCTATGATAGAAAAAAGAATATACAAAAGATAAAAGAATTATACAAAACAATCCGTTAACTCTTTAGGTATTTGCTTACCTTAATACCCTCCAGACACCTTAGGGAAGACGCATTAGCAACATTAGAGGGTATGGAATTCCAACAAGCAATGTATCGGTTTTTGAAATGGTATCTTTCAGCATCGAAATGAAATTTATTCATTTAAAAACTTCAACCGTTATCTCTTGTTACCCCATTTTCGAAAACAAAAAACTCATCTATTAATCTAGTGACTAATCCAGTGGTAATTTTATAATATATGACATGTCAGATTTTAACCTTCTTTGCTCTAACTATTCGGAAGCCAAAAACCAAAACTTTTAATCTCTCCAAATATTGTAAATCTATCATACCGCTTAGCCGTTTTGTGAACCTTTTCTGAATTGATTCTATCAGGATAATATCATATTTTCTGTATGGATACCATAGAGTAGAACATTAGTCGAGAATCGGACGCACAAAAACTGTGAACGCTCTTTATACATGATTTCTGGACTTAAAGCAATGCTGTATATTGAAGCCATTTTTCTTGCTTTAATGCAAATATCTTTTATATGTGTACAAAACTGCTTGCAAACCTCACTCTCAGGTCTGTTACATCTTTTGATTTAGATATGGCGACAGAACTTAAATGGCAAATATGTTACATTTTTTGGAAAGAGTAGGAGATCACCTGACAATTTTCTACTGCAAAGCAATTTTCTACGGCTAAGCAGCCAACGTTTAGACCAACGACAAAGAGAATCAAGAGACTTTTGAAAGGTTTCACAATCAGAAAGAGAGTTTATATTGGTGAAACACTTTGCATCACCAGCAAATAAGAAAGGGGAGTTTAGTTCAGGACAACAGAAGCTTATATCGTTAATATAAATAAGGAATAAGATTCGCCCCAGAACAATGCCTTGGGTTACTCCGAACTCAATGGTAGATCAGTCCGAATAGCATCTGCTTATTCTATCTGGAGTCTGCCAGTTAAACTGGATAAAAGCCACCTTATTAAATTTCCGGTCACACCATTGGCTAGCAGTTTATGTATCAACTTAGCTTTTAAATTAGCAGATAGGCAAGTAAAATAACGGAGAAGTTATGTATTAGTTGACCTCTTAGCCATGAACCTATATAGTTTAGAATATATGAGGTCATTTCTCTTTAATTGCCGTAGAAGGTTGTCCCTAGTAGTGTTTTCCATTAGATTGCTTATAATGGATGTAGGGGATGTAAGGGAATAGGACGATAGTTTTTTGGTGCGTTTTTCACCTTTCTTAAAATTTGGGCCAAGAATAGAACGTTTCCACATTTTCAGTATTTCACCAGCTTTCATAGAAATGTTAAACAACATTGAAAGTGGTTTAGCAATTACATGACTGACATTTTTTAGAGGAAGCGCAGTTAAACCATCGACAGATTGTCAGAGACGTGCTTTTGAGAGGTGGAATAACTTCTTTACTTGATGTTTTACGCTTAATATGGGAAAAGAACAAAACTAGAGCAGCCGCTTTCAATCAACCTACTTTCCTCATTAATGTCTTCTTGAAATATCGTTTTCTTTAAATTGGAGGCAGCTTTGAATAAATAGTGATAAAAATAGGTAAAAGTAAAAAACTAAGCTAAATCTATATGACTTCATCAAAACTTAATATACTTTCACAATATTCTCAGGCCTTCATGCCATCGGCTAAACCGGTAGTTTGACGGTAAGTTGTTCGACTGTGGATCAATAGATACAGGATTCAAATTTAATGCTCTTCCCGTCACTAACATACTTTACCGTTTCTGAAATGGCTTCTCATTGCATTCCTCTTAGATGGGCTCAGTCTATATTCGGTCTATACTCAGAGGTCCCTATACATGGATATTGTAAAGTTATAATAATAAAAACCTCATAGAATTCAGGTTTGATTCCCTTCTCCGCGTGCCTGGTCTTGATGACCCCCAGGATAACCTTGAGAACCTCCACGTCATCAGCTGTGTCGATAGCCATGCCGAAGCTAGCGAGGATACGCTGTCCCGCGGCCTGCCACTTGGGGGAGAAAATGTTGTCGGCTATGTTGTTAGGGAACATCTCGCGTGCCTTTGGGTAGGCTTTGAAAAAGCTAGCAAAATGCAAATTGATTTATAATTAATTTTACTGAGTTATAATTTAAACACTTAATTAATATATTGCATCAATTGCAAAATGAATAGGTTTAAATTTCGATTTTAGTCAATAACAACAAATTGGAGAAATCTTTAAAGAGATCTTAACATAGTTCAAGTATCCTATATTCGGAGATATGTAACTGTAGGCTAAATAATATTTTGCCATGGGTTCGTACCATAGCCTAACAGTATTTGACAGTATCTCTTGATATACGAAACATACGTTAAACTAAACTATATAGCTACATATAAAAATTAAAGTCTAAGGACTAGCTTAACGTCTGGTATCATTTTAGTGGCGATCAAACAGAGAATTAAAACCCTGTAGCTATAGATCAGAACTTGGAAATCTAACCATTAATTAAATACTCAAATACCCATGAAGTAATATTTAATCTCCTAAGTTGAACAATTCTAGTTACCTTGAACCTTCATGTGAACAACATGATCATAATAATTTCAGTAGTAGAATTGTTAAAAGACAGATATTGAACATTTAAAAACAGAGATTTAAACACAAAGGATTAGGAATGTCTTCACATATTAATCATGCATTTTAAATATATACTGTATAGCTTTTTCGGGTAAACAGGACTGTTTTCTCAGGTAATGACGCCCCTGCCCAGTATATGTTAGTCGAAGCTGAGGAAGACATATGGTCCCACCTCGTCATAAGCAAAATCTCCCAAGAATAATGGTATATGAAAAAGAATGTTATAGATGATTTAAAGATCCACTCGTTTGTGGACATAAAGAGGAAAACGGAAGATACAGTTGAGTGGAGGCGTTATATACCATGTTCCTGCCCGTAGACAGTTCACTACGAGAGAGATAGAGTGTATAGCACTTACTTGCCCCAGACCTTGGTAGAGAACTCGAGACGATGTCTACCCTCGCCCCATGCGTGAACCCATTGGCGCCAAACCTTGAACTTCTTGAGGGGTGTGCACTTGTGCTCGTCTTCCCAGTGATCGTCGTCGTCAGCTAAGGTGCTAAGTGCCAGACATCCGAGGAGAGCCACCACGAGAATCGTCTTCATTCTACATCCCAAACAACACTCGGCTACAACTCACCCGACCACTAGGTGTCCATGTCCCACTCTCTTACCATGTGTCTACGCCCCACCCTACTACTAAAAGCTGGTAAAGCTACGGTTAACGTCAGTTTCCTCACTCGAAAGCGATGTCAGTGACGGACGAGCCCAGGATTTGAACCCCGCACATACTGATCCGCGGTTGAGTGTCTTACCGACTTCGCCACTGTCTCCAGCCAAGTGGTAGGATATACTAGCAGTACATCCTATCAATACTACTAAGACTACACCCAGCCACTCAATCTCCACACTTTTTTAAAGTAAATAAATCTTTTCAGCAAAGGCACTGTTCCCACCAAACACAATCTACAAAAAATTTATTTGTGAGCTAAAATCGTACTCAGATCTTCACTTCTGATTCATAATACAATCCATTATGATCAACATTCTATAATAATTATACCATTTACCAGACATCACGCCGATCGTTCATTGTATTTATAATGTTATATCTACATGCATATGTAGGTATCAAGTAAGTAGGTCAGAACAATTGAATTAAGGGTAACTATTCATGATGTCGGTAAGATATTCGATCGCGGATCAGTATGTGCGGGGTTCAAATCCTGGGCTCGCCCGGCACTGACATCGCTTTCGAATGAGAACACTGACGTTAACATTAGCTTTATCAGATTTTATTATTATAGTAAGCCTATATATCTAGACAGCCGATTTCTTCTACATCGTTCTACGAGAATATTAATAATTGATAATAGATTAATTAGGATTTTATTTATAATTTCTAGGCCTATAGATGGACCTTTTATCGTATTACCACATTTAGTATTCAAATGAACTTTCACACACAATCAACTGAGAATAAATGTATAAAATTTCGTATCATTTTTTGGATTATTTGAAATGTTAGGCGTTAGGCCCACTTTTCACTTCACACGCTGGAAAATATAAAATTAGTGTATATATATATATATATATATATATATATATATATATACTTGCATATATATATATAATAGTGATGCATATATAGCATAGTTAATACATGTAAAAAGCTGGTAAAGTTAAGGTTAACGTCAGTTTCCCTACTCGAAAGCGATGTCAGTGATGGGCGAGCCCAGGATTTGAAGCCCGCAGATACTGATCCGCGGTCGAGTATCTTACCTCAAGTAAGATACCCGACCTTCGACTAGCCAGTATATATATATATATATATATATATATATATATATATATATACTGGCTGGAGCCAGAGGCGAAGTCTGTAAAACTAAATTACTATTAATTTATTACTTAAATACTAGTACATGTATATACATTAATTATACTGCTATAAATAAACAAATAAATATATATATATATATATTCAATTATTTATTTATCTATTTAAATTACAAATAATACTCTGTTCATTTTCAAAATCTTGTTCTTTCATTTTCTCGATCCGTCTAAAACCTTGGAGTCATATCTGACGAAAACCTTGACTTTAAATCCCATATCTGGCGTCCTGACATTGCCCTATGTCGCGGAACCGGACGATAAACTCTTATTGATTGATTGATTGATTGATATCTCTTCCGTTTGTCGCACGTCTTTCTTTCAGATTCGTCAGATTAGGCAAATACGCCCATCCCATCCTTGCTAATTTTATAGTTCATTCAAACCTTGACTACTGTATTTCATAATTATATAGGTTGCCTTCTTCTTCTCTCAATCATTTTGCAGCATGTCCAAAAATTCTCTCGCACGTTTTGTTTGCAAGTCCTCTAGACTTAAATCTCGCTCTGCTTCTCCACTTCGTAGTCTTCACTGGCTTCTTGTTAATCAACGCAGAAAATATAAAATAGCTCTATTAACTTTAAAACTAAACGATTTGGTAACCCTTCTTATTTATCTGAAAATCTTCTTCCCTATCGTCCCTCACGTGCACTTCGTACCACAGATGCCAATCTTCTATCGGTTTCAAAAATTCTCACATCATTGGACAGACGTTCATTTTCTTATGCAGCACCCCCAATCTGGAACTCTTTACCTATTTATCTTCGCTCTTGTTCTTCTCTTTCATCTTTCTGTAGTAAGTAAAGGTAAGACTTACCTTTTCCCACCGTAGACATAATCGATCTACCCTTACCATTTTTGATCACCGCACCGGCTTTACATTTCTTGTGCAGACTGGTTTGGGTGACTTGATCTGCAGTCATGTGTGCTATGTGGACGTCCCTGACATCTTACTTAGATGAGAAAACGGACGTTAAACCTTGATTATGTTATATATATATATATATACTGTATATATATATACATGTATATATAATATATATATACATGTATATATATATATATATATATATATATATATATATATATGTATATATTATATATATATATATACATTATATCTAGCAGCGTAATTAACAACTTAACTTTATAATTTTTTTGTCGAATGGCTACATACATTCAACTACATGCGCTACTTATTACTCGCTTAATTTCTGTTTTTTGAACGTTTTCGCTGTTTCCTTTTTTGTTCAATAGGCATTAATAATCGTTGCCTTTTGTAGGCACATCGATTGCAGCCTGCGCGGATTTAAGAATAAGCTTCCATATTATCTTTAAATAAAGACAATATACATGCATATTTATCTTAATTTACTTAGATCAATGAAGCAATTTAGAAACAAACCTGAGGGTTTACTTCTAGAGAGCGAGAGAGAAATCTGAACCGCCGTTACTCAACCCTTGAGCTGCAAAGCTGAGCTTAAATATAAGGACTACGGGCCCGCTTTATATCAACCAACTTCACTAGACTTAGTCAAATCTATTCTTAAATCTCATTGGTTAATATTACATATTATAACTGATTCTGCTATTGGATTCCAAGGCAATGATTTGTAAATACAAATAATTGACTCCGCCTACAGGAAGATTAAATCAATTGAGAGACATTGATGACAATCTGTAGCAGACATACAAACGCAGAGAGACGTATTTAATGAGACTAGCATCTGCTTCATGTCTCTGCCTTTCAGCCCTTTGACTTGTATTCACAGCATTGTTTTAACATTATAATACGAACCACAAGCATTGTTTCTGTGCTTCCGACAGCTTCGAATATCAAAAGACGCTCAATCACTATGAGCTCTTTTATGATTCTCTTTTTTTATATAAAATTGAGTCTGTATCATAGGATTATTGAAGATATTGATTTTATAGACCGCTAACTGTATATCTAGACAAGGCTTGTTTGATTTTAGACATGAGGGAGGCAATCAGTGGCCACAAGTCAAATGCCTGACTTTGTAATCTCTTAATTAATAAATAATGTCAAATTTGTTTGAGAATACATTGTTTTAACTTTATAATACGAACCACAAGCATTGTTCCTGTGCTTCCCGCTAAGCTAGAGCAGCTCCACAATGCAAATTAAAACTCCAAAAAGTAATAAAATAAGTGTAGTAATGTAGTGTAAGATAGTAATGTAATCTGTAATTTCTACCATTCATGTATGTATAATCTAAGTTTACCAGCTGTTTCCTAATACAGCTGTACTGTCAGAGACCGTTCGAGTGGGCTTTGGAATAAGTGATATCTTGTTTCGGCCTAATATTGCCACTCATTTAGGAACGATTCAGGTGGAAGGGATGCAGGGGTCCGTACTCCTCCCACTAAATTGAAGCCCTTAAGATCGTGTTACATTATTTAAAGTTTATGAATGAAATAAAAAATCATGGCGGTATTGAGGATGACCCAGCGAGGTTGAGTTCAGGGTTTCCACAAGAAAGAGATCTCCAAAATATTAAACACTATGTAAGAGATCAAAATAAAAGCATTAAAATAATTTATCACTAGATTCTTCGCATTTAGGGGCCTTAATTAGAGATGGGAATTTTCTGAATTTCCAGAGTTCGGTTCGGTTCGTTGAAAATGAAAGTTCGGTTCGCGTCGGGTTCGGTTAGAAGTTGACAATTGAAGAGTTCGGTTCGGTTTATTGAAAATGAAAGTTCAGTTCGGTTCGGGTTCGGTTAGCAGTTGACAATTTTAGAGATCGGTTCGGTTCGGCAGCTTTCTGACAAGGGTTCGGGTTCGGCTTGCTTTCCATCTCAAAAGAGTTTTAAGCGAGTTCGAAATGGGTTGGTTTGGATAATGTTGCAAAATATTTAACATTACTTATAATAATCATGGTTATGATAAACATGTTTACAATGGTTTATGATAAATGTGCTTAAAAATACATGAATTCGTAATAACTGCCACATTTTTCACCCGAGTAAAAAAAAAAAAAAAAAAAAAGGAGAGAAATGGTATTTATTCCTGTACATTTCTTAAAATATTGTAAGATGACCAACAAATGTTCATGAAATAGACATTTAGCTTTATTACTGTATATGTCATATTCTCCTTGATTATAACCAGCAAATAGAATGCTTCATAAATTTAAAAATAAATTTTGTCACAAGGCCTATATTTTAGAAACATTTATAATTAATTGGAAATGTCTAGGCTAAAATGTGATCCAATATTTCAGAGAAAGTGCAATTTAATAAAATTATCAAATAAGGGCGATATTGTAAACACGTGTACTTCCACAGAAAAATTATCATAATATGATAATTTATATTATGATAATATTATATTTATAATTTATATTTATAATTTTCTTTTGCAATCAACTGAACCAGTAATAAACTTCATAATTTACCTTAGAGTTTCAAATTTAAAACTTGGAGTTTATTTGAGTAGAGCTGATATTTTCCCTTCTTCTCCATATCTGAATTTCAATGCCTCTAATTTCCTTATATTATCTTTCCTTGATGTCCATGATTCACATCAATATAATAGCGTGGTCTATACCAAGGTTTTCGCTATCTTTATCTAAGTGTCTTTCTTTGGAAGTTCTTTCCTACTGTTACAGGCTTCTTTTGCTTTTACAATCCTACTATATATTTCAGTCTCACATTTCCCATCATCTGTTACAGTTTTATCTGTTTTCCCCGTGATGTGTCGGGGTTGTTTGAAAATTGAGCATCCGGTGACTGCACGGGTCGTAGAAGGCGACTAAAGCACTAAGATCCGTACCAACATCAGAAATGGCATTTGGTTGGTGAGCGCCTAGGCTCCAGATATTGCTACACAAATTTAAACGAATAGAAAAGTCTCAATTAGAGGATTTTTGGCTGGTGGTACGCTGTAGGACAGAGAGAATTTGAGACAGTCTATTCGTATCCCGACCCTAGTTAAACTGGGATTCAAGGGAGGATAATAATGATGATGTTGTTGTTATAGTATGACCTAAATATTTGAAACCCCTGACCTGTTCCAATTTCGTAACATTTATTATTATATTGACTTTATTTTCCCAGAATATTATTATATTCAGGAATACTCTCATCACGTTTGTCTCTTTTATGTTAATCTTCATTCCATATTTCAATGCCATATAATTCAGACGATCCATTATCTTCTTTAGACCAGTCTCGCTTCCTGCTACCGTTCCTTTGTAACGCTACCATTCCTTTGTATCGCTGTCTGTTATTAATTCTAAAATTTGTGTCGGAAACAGCCTTACCTAAATAATAACAACAACAAAAATAACAACAATTATAATATTTGCAGTATTAGATACTGTAAGACATGTAAATCAAAAATGAATATATATTTGTATTGTTCTTATTATATTTTTATAATGTCAAACATTCCCAATAATATCTTAATGCAGATTTTGAAAAAAATGCTGAAAAGAAAACTATTCATTTCTCTTGAGGCTGGCGAAGGAGAAAGGAATTTCACGAGATGGTGGTTCGGTTCGGGTTTGGAAAGAGCCAGGGTTCGGGTTCGGTTTGGGTTCGGCCAGAGTCTGGGTTCGAGTTTGGTTCGGGTTCGGCCAGAGAGTCTGAGTTCGGGTTCGGCCAGAGTCTGCTTTCGTGTTCGGTTCGATTCGGTCAAAATTCCAGATTTTATGGTTCGGTTCGGTTCGGGTTCGATTCGATTCCCATCTCTAGCTTTAATCATTGTTAGGTAAGCAATAGCACTGTAGCACATGAGTTACAGAGCAGCTTGTGCATTATGAAAAATGTTACATACAAACGCTATGGGAAAAATGCATGATGAAATCATTATAAAGCAATAGAAGCATTCTATGCAGAAGTAAAAAATAACAAATTTTATAAAGTAGATCAATGCAGCATAGATATCTTACATAACACATTCTTATCCCGTTTGAAAGAATGCATAATTCTGTTGCATTGCAGTATTTTTGAACTTCGCTACTTCGGCCAGTAACGATGTCGGTAAGATATCCGACCGCGGATCAGCACATGTGGGTTCAAATCCTGTGCTCGACCTTCACTGCTGTCGCTTTCGAGATATGAAACTGACGTTGACATCGGTTTCACAGCTCTTTGCATTTAATACTCTTTTGTAAAGCTACACAATGTCATGATTAGCTTACTTAGATATTATATACATGTATTAAATGTGTCTTAATTTTTCATTATTGTTATTATTATTAATGCAACATTGCCAATATACACGTAAAATACGAACATATAAAGGCATTTCAACACTTAGAATAATATAAAGCGAATAAATGTATGATATCAAACATATGATCATTTTTGATCACATGCAATTTCATTGAAATAAATGTTTATGTACTCTAAATGACTAAAGCGTATGAGTAAAATTCTTTTAATTTATTCAATGAATCAATCAATAATAGCCTTAATTGATTTAGTAATCAGTTAAATATTGAATCTCTCTCTAGATTCAAGCACAGCTCAAAACAAAACTTATTAAATCATAACCAGATGGCAGAGAATATTTCTTAACTGGTGAATTTTTGAGGTTTGCCAAGTTTGCCAATAATTTCATAGATGAAGGAAAAATTGACATTAGTCACGAACTATACAGTATTTAAATGACAACAAATTTTTCAAAAAGAAGTGATAGTAGTTTTCCAAATATTTTTGTTGCGCAGGCCTTGATCTAATGAAAATGTTACCCTTCACTTAGTGCACATCCTACTGGCAGGTCCATGGTATATAACGCCTCCTTCATTGCCACAGCGTAAATGTTAAACAGCAGCGGTGAAATGCTACAATGGAAGCTTGTCTTTCTCCACGTCCTATTTCACCTTCTTCTGGGCATTCTTGTTTAATATTGATTACTGCGCTTACATTCATGTACAATTTTAAAATCACTCTTTTATCTCGCCAGTCAATTCCTATTCTTTTCAAGATATTCATCATCGTTATCCAATCAATCCTGTCAAAAGCCTTCTTAAAGTCCACAAATCATACAAAAACATTATTTACATATTCTAAATTTCTTTCGCAAAGAACCCGCATTACCCCTATTGCTTCCCTTGTCCCGCATCCTTTCCTAAAACCAAATTGTTCTTGCTCAGTATCGTATCTGCTTTCGACTGAATGCGATTCTTTATTATCTTTAATAAGATCTGCGATGCATGATCTTATTAGAGATCCTCGATCTTCATAAATTCTTCGTAGGCCTAGATCTCAAGAAAATTTTATATAAAGCTATATATTGCGTACGTTTTGTAACCTGTAATTGCTAAAGTACAGAATGCAGGTTCATTCGCTAAATTAAATTTCCCACTCTCGCCTCGATCATCCTTCCTGAATTTCTTCAGTGATGAAATTGCCAATCTTTGCTCTTCCATACCCTTTTCAAATTTATTTTCTCATTTGTTGATAAATGCGCTCCTTCCCCACCAACATAATCAGGTTTTCGCTTGGCAACTCATCAAGAAGTTCGTACTGTAACTCTTAACTCGTCTGATTCATCCTGTTCTCTGGATCTCCATCCAACTGAACTGATCAAATCCTGCATCGATGCATTTGTGCCTCCTATTACTCACTTAATAAACCCTTATCTTAGTGAAGGTAGCTTTCAATCCCATTTTAAAAAAGCAGTTGTAACTCCTCGTTTGAAGAAGGCTTCCTTTTCTAAAAATTAGCTCTCCAACTCTCGGCCAATTTTTAATCTTAACTTCATTTCCAAAGTCCTCGAAAGGATTATGTACTCACGTCTTTGTCTTCATTTAGATTCTTTCTCATCACTCTCACCTTTTCAATTTGCCTATGGTAAATTCTACTCAACTGAAACTGCACTAACCAAGATACACAATGATCTCTGTCTAGCCATGGACGCACAGCACGTACTAATTAGTCGTTAATTATTGTTTATTTTTTTTTATTTAGAATGTCCTAATAGCGTAGGGGTAACTTAATGAAGTTTTAAATGACAGATCCTGAGGTGAATTGAACTCTCGTGGGTTCGATTTCCAGCCGCGCTGAACTAAGAGTTAAATCTCGGACATTCACAGGACTGGTTATTCGGAAAATGGACTGAAATGCCTAACGGTTTAAACATGTGGTGTTAAAAAGTGATAGATATCAACATAGTTGTTCATTTCACTATAATGCGTGTTTGTTTTACTTTGTATCCCGAAGTATCTTTTAGTAGAGCACTCATTCAGTACGTCATCATATCAAAATTGTGCTATCCTTCCTTCCATAATCTTCTTCCATTCAAAAATCCTTCCTATCCTACCAAAAGTAAGGTCTATTTCATGTCTCATATCTATCATTTTTACCATTATTCTTCCAACATGACACATATTTTTACCTTTTTCATGTCAAAATTATGCAATCCGGCCTTCCATAATCTCCTTCTATTCAAAAATCCTATCTTTCCTGCCAAATAGCAGGTCCATTTCATGCCTCCTATCTATCATATTGCCTTTATTCTTCCAACTTTTTACAAGCATTTAGCTTTTTCGTGTCAAAATTAGTCAATCCCACCTTCCATAATCTCCTTTCATGCAAAAAAACCCCTACCTATCTTGTCAAATGGAAGGTCCATTTCTTGCCTCATATCTGTCATTTTTACCATTATCCTTACAAAATTGCACATGTCTTTACCTTTATCTTGTCAAAAAGTGTGTTTCATGTCAATTATGCTATCCCACCTTCCATAATCTCTTTCCATTAAAAAATCCTACCAATCTGTCCCAATTGCCGATTCATTTCGTGTCTCCTATTTATTATTTTTAACTTTATTCTTCATATTACGTTATTAGTTATTACGTATATTACGTAAAATTACGTACTATTACGTATATTACGTATATTACTATAATATTAATGTAATATTACGTATATTACGTATATTACGTAATTCTTCATATTACGTACAAATTTGTAGCAATTTCAATGACAAAAGTATTATTATCCCATCTTCATAGTCCCATTCAAAATTCTCTCTATCTTGCCAAATGGCAGCTCCATTTGGTGTCTCATATCTATCCTTTTTACCATTTTTTTAAACCAGGTACATGTTTTTACCATTTTCGTGTCAAAACTACACTATCCCACCTTTCATAATTTCCTTTCATACAAAAATCCTACCTCACTTTCAAATGGCAGGTCCATTTCATGTCTCCTATCTATCATTTTTACCTTTATACTTTCAACATGTTACATATTTGATCTTTTTCATGTCAAATTTATACTATCTGACCTTCCATAAGTTTCTTTAAAACAAAAATTCCTACCTCTCTTGCCAAATGGCTTATCAAATCGTCTAACATCTCAAGTCTCGGTGTTCATTCCTCTAACCTTTTTTCCCTACCTTCACTGTTGCTCCTTTACTAATCCATCCTCTCTCAGAACATAACCCATCCAGGTTTTCTTTCTACTACACCTGGTATTTATCAATTGACTATAATATATTTAACAAACATATTTAGCACTTATTCATAATTTCAACCGTCCATTTGATCTTCTCAATAGAGCGTTCTCTCTCTCTCTCTCTCTCTCTCTCTCTAGTGTACTGCAAATTTGCAGCTTCATGACTAATCATAGTACTAGTCTACATATTTCAATCCTCTGCTATTCTCATCAATGCAGACTGCATTCCATGTCTCGGTATTCCTCTAATCTCTTTTATATCCATTCTTCTTTAATTGCCTTCTCTGTAAACCAGCTCTCCTCAGAATATGTTTACAAAGCATTCGACCGTAATATATGCGTTTTTTACATTTTTTTCTTCATTTTCCTCTTCCATTTTAAGCAATTCTTTTCACTTAGGCCTACTAAAGGCTTCTTTTGCTAAAATATATGAGTATTAAGTTATCGTTTTCTCTTCATCACACTTTCCTTTATCGATTTAGTTATCGTTTTCTTTATCGTTGCGTCACACGCAACGTTTTACTTCTGTAAACTATCTCTCTCTCTCTCTCTCTCTCTCTCTCTCTCTCTCTCTCACTGTACTGCCAATTGTCAGCATCTTGAATAATAATCCCACATATTTACATAGTCTACATATTTCATTCCTCTGCTATACTCATAAAATCATGTGTGCATATGTGTTTGTAATGCGTGTCACGTGTGCGATCACGTCTGTCATAGTGTGCATATGCTTGTGTGCAATGCGTGTAATGTATGCTTTTATGTGTCTCATGCGTATGTGTGTTTGCGTGTGATTGGTGTAATGTATGTGCTCATGTGTGTCATTTGCTTGTGTGTTTTTGGTGATGTGTGTCGGGTATGTCATTTGAGAATGCAAGTATGTGCATGGTAAGCTCATGTGTACTGCGTACCATGTATGTGTGTGTGTGTGTGTGTGTGTGTGTGTGTGTGTGTGTGTAACAAGTGTATCATGTATGTATGACGCAGTATGTTGCGCTGTGTAAAGTGCGTCTTTTGTGTCAAGTGTGCTTCTCAAGTGTATCATGCATGTGTGACGCAGTATGTTGTGTAAAGTGTGTCAATTGTACCATGTGTACCATATATTTGCGTGTGTGTCAAGTGTATCATGTATGTATACGTGTCGCATTATGTTTCACTGAATAAAGTGTGACACTTCTATCACCTGTGACTTGTGTGTTTGTGTGTGTGTGTGTAATGCGTGTCATGTATGTGATCACATGTTTGTGTGTGTGTATGTGTGTGTGAGCCTCATCTATATTCTCATGTGCGTGTGCGTGTAGCAGTGTGTTGCAGTATCTTGCAGTCTGTCGCACAATGCAGTATGCTGCGCTGTATTAGATTTACATAAACTTGTGTAAGAAATCTACATTGTATAGTCAACATCATCAGTGTTTCAGTACTGTACCTTAAACATAAAATAGTAACTTAAAAATAAAATATGTAGACTATATATAATTATTGTCAGGGTGTGTCTTACCTCAACAGGCTAATGACACCCAAAACAGACGCTAAATCCTTAAATGTACTAAACTGTTCAATGGATTTTGCATCTGAACTCGTAAATTAAACGGCACAAATCTCAAAGACCCCGACCTTTACGGATTAACAGACTATTAACAGACTACTGCAGTTAATATTTAATTATTTGAATTTAAAATAAGACACGAATTAAATATGTATACATACAGTTCACGAAAATAAAGAAATCCGAATGTTTGATATCAACGAAAATTAATTAAATTTAAATTAACGTCCTTGTAATATATTCGATTTTATAACGCGTAGAACCAAAATCATCATATACTATATCAACCAACGAAAACACATACGTTGCTCTACTCAATTAATGCATCCAAAACACAAATTCCACTATAGGAATAGTAACTGCTTACTTCCTCGTAACTGCGTTAGACTAACTTTAATTATATTTAGGAAACTCTTTCCTCTGATCAACTATTGACCAAGCTCAAATGAGATTTCATCTAATGATCATCCGCTACTGTTCTGTAACAGTCTAAACTAATTCTTTCATTCCTTCCAACCCTTTTCCAATCCAAAACATCATCTGGACTTTAGTCTACTCATTCCCTTCGTGACCTTCACCTTTCTCGTCTCTAAAAAGAACCTTAGCTCCGCCGACTCTAGTGACGTCAGGCTAACCATAAACTTAGCTAACATGTGAACCCCAAAAATAATAATAATTCTACAATCCGTCAAAACACTATTATATAAACTTTAAAATATATAAATAATATAAATAACCAAGTGATTCAAAATATCAGAGCATCATCCATGACAATTATGTTATTCAAAAGTAAATTTGTAACTTACACCTAAAATACGAAGTCTCCATATAGACTACATGTATATCTAAAATTATGTAACGTAAGCGTAAAATACAAATAGAATTTCTCTCTTAGTGCACTGCCTACTGGCAGGTCCATGGTACATAACGCCTCCACTCTTCTCTGTCGTCCGCCTTCCTCTTCATTTCCACATATGAGTGGGTCTTTAAATAATCTAACATACATAATCTCAGCCTGTCCCTGCCTCCTTTTCCTCCCATTCTACCTTCTATGACCTTTTTTAATAGACCCTCCCCCCCCTTAGAATGTGTCCTATCCATCTCTTCTTCCTATTTCTTAATACATTTATCAACTGCCTATCTGTGCCAACTCTCTCCAGGACTTCCTCGTTTGTAACCTTTTGAGTCCAGCTAATCCTCTCCATTCTTCTCCAAAATCCACATTTCGAAAGCCTCCAGTTTCCTAATATTTAATTCTTTTCTTAATGTTTACATAGAATTTAGAAATAAATATATTACCATAGCTTCAATCTCTTCCTCTCTCCGTATTATATATATATATATATATATATATATATATATATATATATATATACAGGGTAAGAAAAAAAAAAATTACACCTGCCAAAAGTTTTAATATCTCAGGCTATTATTAATGTTTTCCCATAAAACCTTTACCAATTACTAAATGACTAATATCTAACGGGGTGGCCAACTTTCATCCATTTTGGTACATAGATTGGCCAGTTATGCAAGTTTCAGCAGAGCAACCCCTTATTTTTTAATGTACTGTAAATATAAATTATATTTAGTTTTATTTTTATTTTGGCCCTGAAGAGGACCGTTGTAGTGGTTCAGAAAGAACAAGTTGTATCTGCTAGCATTGCTGAATATTCTATATGCTTTCCTCCCGCTGCTGCGCAGGACTTCAGTCGCTTTCGGAACGCTAGGACAGCCTTGTTGATTCCGGCTTTGGGCACTCTCTCCCAGATTGACTGTAGCATTTCCTGCAATTCTGTCTTGTTTTTAGGCTTCGGCTGGTGTTTCTGATAGAGATGCAGCATGGTTCCCCAGACATAGTAATCCAAAGGATTTAGGTCGTTAGAGTTTGAAGGCCATTCATTCTTCTTAATGAAATCCGGGTTTCTCTCGCTGATCCATTGTTGTGCATGACGAGATTTATGAGCCGGAGCACCATGCTGTTTAAAGATGAAACCATTTGGTAGAAGAGCATAGCAATCATTAAACAGCTCCGGAAGCAAAATATTGACGTAATACTGAGAGTTTACCTTTACCTTCTCGTCAATGAATTGCAATCTGCCCTTACCGTTGTAGCAAACGCCCCTTTTAGTTAAAAATGGGGGGTTACTCTGCTGAAACTTGCATAACTGGCCTTTTATGTACCAAAATGGATAAAAATCGGCCATTCCATCAGAAATTAGTCCTTTAGTAACTGTTAAACGTTTTATTGGAAAATATTAACAATAGCCTGAGATATTCAAACTTTTTGCAGGAGCAGTCATTTTTTTACTCACCTGAATGTATATTATATACAGACTGCGTCAAAACAAATTGACCCCCTACAGAAAATTTTCATAACTTTGCTATCTGATGTCTCTTTGTCATGTAAATTTTAGCAATAATACGTGGTCCAATTGCACACATATGTTGAAAAAGTGATGAAAATATATGCACCAAAATACGAGTTACAGATCTTTTAGCGCCATGCCCCAACCCTTTATAGATTCTCCTACAGAAAAATTTCTATGACTTTGGTATCTGATGTCTCCTTATCATATAAATTGAAACGATTATTCATGGTCCAATTCTACATGTATGCTTAAAAATTTATGGAAATGCATGCATGCACCACATTTCGAGTTACAGATCAATTTACGCCATGCCCCTACCTCTTATAGATTCTCTAAGCAGTTTACCACTACAAGTCACTATAAGTTGCGGATACAAATACTCCATGAGCAAGGTTACGGGGTGAAAAAATAAAACAAGCCTATCCGCAGAAAGGATGGTCCTTGTCAACTATTAAGAGTATTTGTCGGAAGATTGCAAAGAGAGAGAGAGCAACTGATTGAAAGGCGGGCAGTGACTGGCCCAAAAGTGCAAGAACTCCTGCTAATATTGCTGCTGTTGAGGAACTAATTGGTTCTCAGGAAGGAGAGCCTGGAACAAGTCGTAATACACGTCAGATATCTCAAGTACTAGGGGTTTCTGCCGCATCAATTCGCATGATTGTTACTATCAAAACAAAGAATCAATGAAGGGCTCTAATCAGGAGTATTCAGCTACAAACTGCTTGGAGAACCTATAAGAGGTAGGGGCATGGTTCAAAAAGATCTGTAACTCGAATTGTGGTGTATATATTTCCAGACATTTTTCAGCATATGTGTAGAATTAGATTATGCAATATCGAAAAAATTTGCACTATAACGAGACATCAGATACCAAAGTTATAGAAAATTTTCTGTAGGGGTCACGTTTTTATGACGTAGTCTTTATATATATATATATATGTATATATATATATATATATATATATATATATATATATACATATATATATATATATATATATATATATATATAATATAGATATATATATATATATATATATATAATATATATATCTATATATATATATATATATATATATATATATCATATATACATGTATATACAGGCTGCGCATTAAAAAATATCCCCTAGCACAATTACGATAGCTTAGCTAATTATTGATATTTCGCCTCGAAAATTTAAGGTTCTCTTGTGGAGGAATTTCGCCACAATCTGACCAAACTTTGTAAAAATATTTGTATATAAAGGATCCTGAGTTATCCAAGTTTTGCGAAAAAATTGATTTTTTCATTTAACACGCAACGTAAAACGTAAATTAGAATCAATTCCTTTTTGAAAATGTGCTGACCCTCAAGAAGGCCTTTAGATGATGTCGACTCTGGTTTTGTGCCACAATGTGTGCTCGAACGCCCTGGGCTTTAATGAAGGCCAGAAGTCTTTTCTTATACATAAAATTGCGCTGTCAATGGATTGTTGTGGTACGTCTTTCCAGATCTCTTGAAGAACAGCCTTTAATTCAGTTGTATTTCTGGTTTTGGGCTTGAAGGCACGATACTTTGTCAACCTGGTTCCGCAGACAAAAAAATCACGTGGATTAAAATCTTTAAAATTAGGAGGCCAATCATCCATTTTTATGAAATCTGGGCTATATTGTACAAAAAAGTATTGTGCAAGACGTGAAGTATGAGCCGGCGCGCCGTCCTGTTGAAAAATTAAATCATTTGGCTTTAACTTGTTGCAGTCTTCAATCAGTTGTTGGCAGAATAGTACTAGTGTAATACATTGTAGCACAATATCAGAGGCGTCATCATCTAATGGCCTTTTTCAGGGTCAGCACATTTTCAAAAAGGAATTGATTCTAATTTACGTTTTACGTTGCGTGTTAAATGAAAAAATCAATTTTTTCGCAAAACTTGGATAACTCAGGATCCTTTACATACAAATATTTTTACAAAATTTGGTCAGATTGTGGCGAAATTCCTCCACAAGAGAACCTTAAATTTTCGAGGCGAAATATCAATCATTGGCTAAGCTATCATAATTGTGCTAGGGGGATATTTTTTAATGCGCAGCCTGTATATATATATATATATATATATATATATATATATATATATATATATATATATATATATGTATATATATATGTATATATATATATACACATATACATGTATATATATACACTTATATATATGTTATATATATTATATATATTATATATGTTATATATATATACATATATATATATATATATATTATTTTACGAAATATTTTACTAATAATCAATTATAATTATAACTGTAATTTAATTTATGCATAGTACATTTATACATAATACAAACTAAGCAATGTATCACGTCACGATCAGTGTATTCAGGTGTTCCATATTCATTACATCGAAATATCGAATATTCTAGATTTTCCGGACGAAGACAGTACGTATTAGTTTTTCGGTCAATGTTGCGTAGGCCACTTCTGTTACGTCCACCAGAACGTTCTTATTCGTCTTCTAGGAAGTTCAGTATTTCTGTGTCCTCGCTCATTTCTACCCAGCTGTCACTAGCATGCTCACTATTCACTTAATCATTGGCGCCTCATTTTTTTCTTCATCATCATGGTCTGGTAGATAATCGTCACCACATGTAGGCCTATTGTCAAATTCATTGTTACCTATAACCATCGATGTTCCTGTTTGAGATTTGAAGCGTCTGGCCAACCTAAAACCAATGAAATAGGTGAGTTTTATAGCTAATATATTAGCATATTTACTGGCTTTGAATAAATCTAAATTGTAATTGAATACATTGATCAATGCAATGATAAATAGTATTAAGGCAAGCCATCCGTACATGTCATGAAAGGCAAGCCGTCGTTTAATTAATGTTTTTCATTTATCTTTTTATTTATTTATCTCTATACATGCTATACATTCCCGCATTGTCCAGGTGACTTGAAGAATAGATCAACCGTGTAAAATTGCACGTGTCGTAGAATGCGGCATTTTGAGAACGATATTAGTCATAAGCTAGAGTGGACTAATGCGTGTAAGAATTATTTCAGTCACAGGAATCTAGAGTAGATTAATGTGTGTGAGAATGAACTTAATCATAAGAATCTAAAGTAGGCAAATGTGTGTAATAATGGTCTTAATCATCAGCTAGAGTAGACAAATGCGTCTAAGAATGATCGTTGTCATAAACTAGAGTAGACTAATGTGTGTAAGAATTTTCTTAGTCATAAGTTAGAGTAGACTGATGTGTGTAAAAATGATCTTAGTCATAATCTAGAGTAGACTAGTCTGTTTAAGAACGAGGCAAAAACAACAATGATTCCATATTGATGAGATACGGATAACATTGGCATTATACACTGTGTTTTTTTTAACTGATACCCCACATTATTTTTAATATAAAGTCGTAAGGAGTTGACCGCAGTTCTTGAAATTTACAGTACTTGCCTAGCAGCCAATCCTACCGAACATGTTGAATTTTCGTTTCAATATCCATAACGTGAAAGTTATAGTTTAGCGAAGAGGAGTGGGGTCAGATAAGAAACTTCCAGTAAATGATTACGGGCGTGTTACATGCAGCGTAAAGCTATCTCTATAAAAATAATAGCGAACACGCAACATACAATTTTTGCTAATGCTCTTTTGAAGAGCAATCATTTCTTTTCAAAACGACGTAAAATACGTGCTGATACGTTCTTTATTGATTAAGTTATTAAACTTTTAATGCATGCATTGCATGAAGAGAATTAACAGTAGCTGCTCTCTCATCGTCTCACGGCAGCTGAGCTCTCGCCTAGCACACGTAGGCCTAATGACCTAATGGCCTAATGCATGCATTAAAAGTTCAATAACTTTGTCAATTAAGTACATATCAGCACGTACTTTACCTCGTTTTGAAAAGAAATGATTACTCTTCGAAATAGCATTAGCAGAAATTTAATGTGACGTGTTCGCTATATAATCTTTATTTTCACTAAAATCATGGCAGTAAAAAAAACGAAAATAGACTAACAAACAAGTATCACCTAAAGATACAACATAAAGATATTCATTGTGATGACAAAAGACTCAACAAGACTTAAATTCTTACTACATAGCTAAATAAATTAAACCGAAATTTACCTATTCAATATCTAAAACCAGACTTTCAAAATATGACCAAAACCTAAACCGAGTCATAGCTGGTGAATCTTTTGTCTGGAGTGCATATTTGGAGTGCATATGGGACACAATCAGATACAGAATCAGCCCAATTTACAGTTGAACTATTTTTACCGAACCAATTTTCAAGAGTATTAATAATACATGCATTAACTTTTCTACATTGTAAGATATGCAATATGCCATAAACATTACATTTGTCAAATGCTTTACGCAGCTCTATTACACCAATATTGACAGTATTCAACTTGACATTGAAATATTTTATGACCATTTTTAAGGTATGTATTGCATTAATACATCCAACCTTTTCTTTGAAACCAAACTGTCTACTTGAGGTTGGTAATTGAATAAACTTTTTTATACTATGTTCAAAAACTTTGGAGATGATGGGGTATATAGTGATCCCCCTAAAATCGTCAGCAGAGACAACCCCTTTACACCCTTTGAATTTCGGTATAGGTATAGTTCTACCGATGCAAAGCGTCGGGAACCAGTCCAGTGCGAAGCATAATATTGAAGAGAGTTTTAATTATTATCAACACGGATTCTTGAGCATATACTTTTGTTGTTTCTGATTTATGTCAATGACATATCTGAGATTAGTAAAATTCTTACCTTCATATTATTTGCAGATGATACTGATATTATCTTCACAAACCCTAATATTTTGAAACTAGTGAATTCAATTAATACTGAACTCCTAACACTTTCTGACTGGTTTAAAACGAATAGATTATCCCTAAATATACAAAAAAACAATTACATACTATTTGGGTATAAATACAAATATAACGATACTTCTGAAAATTTTCATATATACATAGATGATATCAACATTTCTAGAATAGATAAGACTAAATATTTGGGAGTGATTCTTGATGAAAAATTATTATGGCAATATCATATTTCTTATTCTGCACAAAAATTAGCCAAATCCATTGGATTACTCCATCGGGTTAAAACTAAGTTACCTAAACATTGTATGTTAAATTTATACTACAGTCTAATATATCCGCATCTAATTTATTGTAATATTGTTTGGGGAACGCTTCTAAATCCTTGCTCAACGAATTGATAGTACTCCAAAAACGAGCAATTAGAATAATTCATCATGCAGACTATCGTAATCATACGAACAATATATTTAAAGAACTTACAATTTTAAAGTTAAGTGATATTCATAAACATTGCTGTTGCGTATTTCTGTATAAATTTATTCATAATGATATGCCTTTATATGTTGCAACTATTCGTTGCTATTAAATAATGTTGTAAATTCTGTTTATAAATTTCGACAAGTTTCGGAATTTACTATACCATCGTTCAGAACCTTCTGTCGAGAAAAGTATATCGCTGTACAAGGCCCTAGATACTGGCTATCCCTTCCATCTAATTTACGATCATCTCGCTCCGTTAACTGTTTCAATATTAATCTTCGTCAGTACTTATTAAATAATTATTAATGATAATGAACTTAAATGTATAATTATGCATACCTATTTTCATTAATTTTCTTTATTTTGAATTTCTTTATTTCAATTCTTTAATTTGTACTTTTAATTTTTGCTTTAAGTTCACCATGGTTCACATTTAAATTGTGTTCACATATTGCATTTACTTGATTGTTTACTTTGCTTGTTAACTATACAGAGTTGAATGACCCTTTTTGGTGATCTAACTAAAGAAATAAAAATATAACAAATGTTCGATCATCAGACCATCACTACTTGCAGCTTTATTTAAATCAAGACAATTAATAGCATTTCCCAAGGATCTAATATCAATAGAAACATCATTTGCTTCAGACGTATATACCAGCTTTTGCTTTTCGTATGTCTCTTTAAATTTATTATGAAAATATTTCAGAGTTTGGTGTACAAGCAGATTTGAAATTGTTTGCTATGTGGTTAGCAATGTCACGATTATTTTGAAAGCCATCAACCTTTATTCTATTGATTGTATTATTATATTTAAAATGACCCTTCCAGCATTTCCAAAAATTATTGGCATTCGTTTCTAAAAGCTGTTGTTGTAATTTATCTTATATTATTTAAGTTGAATTGATTTTAGCAAGATTAACAGCTTTCTTGTAATCCTTATGAGCTTTCTGCTTAGCATCATATAAGGGCCCTTCATTGGACCTCCCAGCTTTTTCCACTCACCAAACTGTTTAGCGGAATAACCCTTAACCTCAGTCAAAGAACTGTTCCACCAGAATTTTTTTATCCCCTTCTTACGTTAACAACTTTATTGTAAATGATATTAGTAGCTGATTGATTAAATAGCTCAGGTCTACAATCATATAACCGGTTAATATTAGTTTCATTTAGTAACAAAATAACGGGTAACATTCTTCTCTTGTCATTTTAGAGTATTCTGTTTTATTAGAATTGACCCACTCTAGATTGAGTTTAACATTCGCAGTAGAAGTACCAGTGTCTTTCACTGCTGGTAAATCATTAACTATACATGGCACAATAGCTCAACGCCTGAGGTTCAATACAACTGTTAAGTGATCAGACAGATTGTCAAAATCATTAATAGAAACTAACGATTTATAAATTTCATATTAACATTACTGACAAGAAAATGATCAATATATGAATAAGCATTACGCTTCTCCACGGCGAAAGTATATATAACTTCACTAGGAATCTCAAGATGTGCACTACACGGCTCAAAACCTAGGCTATTAAATCTAGCACTAATATTTGTGTATTGTCTTCAACAAATTGCAATTCATGTCAACCCCTATTATTGCATAGCTATAGTTAATTCCTGCAATATCGGACTCTAGCCTACTGAACGTTAACTCCAACTCGTCACGCTCCAGTGCCGATTTACAAGTAGGAAGATACAAATTAACTAATAATAACTTACCCAATGCCACAATAATATAACGATCCTCACTTGCAACAATAGATACTGAATTAAATAAGTTACATAATTTAATGTCTAACAGAACGGCCAAACCTTTAAAAGGACGACCACATAAAATACTATTCTTCAAAGTGTTTCCCATTGAAGAAGAACTGTACAGCACATATTAATCATTGAAATTATTAAAATTATTTAACTGATCAGGAGTGTTCTTGCAGGGATATAACATCAGCCTTATAATTACTGCATATTGATTTTAACATAGTTATGCCTTGATTAAAACCATGCATATTGTAACTTACTAACTTTAAGATATTATCATCTAATTGAGTAGCATGTGTAGGATTTAGTTGTATAGGATGTCTATCCTACACAACTAAAAGTTTGGGCTGAGGTTTTAATACCCATTCTCTTATAATCAGCCTCATTCAGAGATGAATTTATTATCATCACTTGCATCAATATTGACCCTGAATGCATTCGAATTTTCGAATCGTGTCTTAGCTGCAAATACATTGTGAACTTTAACATTACAGTTTTTTAACCAGCTTTCAAATGCTTCACAGCCAGTTTCCTTATCAATGTTAGAGACATAGAATATTTTACTTTTCCTAATTTCACGAGCCGCTTTAATCGCGCACTGGATATTAGAACCTATAATAGTTTTGGGTTTGATTTTAGCTTTCACTGATAAGTTATCATTAGGTTTGGCTGCAGCGGTAGGACTGCGTTTTCTTTTCTTTCCTAGAACACGCTGATATTCCTCCGAGTCCCTACCATCAGTGTCCATTTCCGCAGTCACAGAAGTTCTTTCACCTCCACTTTTATAAGAATGACGTGGAGTAACTTCTACCAGTTCCGCCCATGATCTACCCGGTGCTTTGGTGACAGCAGTGACGGAATGAGAAGATGACTCCTTGAGAAGTTTAGGCCCAGTCAACTTTTCTACTTGATCAGAGGAAAGCGAGGCTAATTGGGTTTCAATATTAGTCAGCTTACCCATCATAGATTTCAGATCGATACTATGCTGCAATATATCCACAGGAGCTGAGGCGACTGCAGACTTATCCAATTTGGTATCCAAATTATCCAGCTTGTTAAGGACACAACGTAAATCACCCTCCTCGAGCCTTGATGAAGGTAGATTATCCACAACAGCTACAAAACTAGGTAGCTTAGGCAGTAAGTTTTCATACAAGCAAGCGAAGACATTGAATATGTCATTTAGCTCTGTCTTAGACTTGTTCTTGCTGTTCTTGCGTTTTGCAGGTTTAGGCCATTTCTCAAGACCCCGGTTATCCACCGTTTCGACTAGATGCTCTTTTGATACTGTAATATCATCCGCCGAATAAAAGTCTCCAATGATACTCATTAGCTTTACGCTAGAAAGTTTACCAAGTTTACATTTCATATAGCATAAAAGTTCGCATACGATTACACTAGAGTTGACAGATGTGTCGACAATAATATTGCTGCACTCAGTCATGTCTATAATTAACACGCTCGTACAGGCCGACGGTCTGCAAGAGTAATTTATTATTTTTGCAGAGATAATTGTACTCAGCATGTAACATGCCCGTAATCCTTTACTGGAAATTTCTTATCTGACCCCACTCCTATTCGCAAAACTATAACTTTCACGTTTTTAAAGATATTCAAACGAAATTTCTGTTCGTTTGGTAGAATTGGCTGCTCGTCAAGTACTGTAAATTTCAAGAACATCGTTAAACTCCTTACGAGACTTAATTGTAAAAACAATGAGGGTATAGGAACACAGTGTATATCCAACATATTGTAAATTACCCTTCTTGCTATGATCTAGCTTCGACGCTGGGTTTGATGCATATGTGATGACTTTAATAGATATTTCATTACTATACTTTCTATTTAATAATTACGAGCTTTCCAGTTTTAACGTTAACAATTGTATGTAGGTAATTTCCGATAATAAAATTAGCAGATGGTTATAGCAGTGGAAAATCGGCAATTATTACATGTCAAGTAATGACCTCATGTAGTATTGACAATAGCTTACATGTATATGTTTTTATATAATGTTTATAGAGTTGGGTCCAATTTTATTTTTGGTTTAAATTAATGACTTAGACTACAGCATAATATCCAAAATGAGTAAGTTTGCTGATGATACCAAATTATGTAAAAATATAGGTAATCTAGAGGATATACATCAGAGAGATTTAGACAGTTTGCATAATTGGGCAACTACCTGGCAGATGAGCTTCAATGTTGATAAATGTACAGTTATGCATGTAGGTCACAACAATAATTGTAATCAATATAAGCTTGGTAACGCAGAACTAAAATCATCTATTAAAGAAAAGATCTAGGTGTCATTATTGATAATACCCTAAAATTTTCAGAGCAGTGTAAATCAGCAGTAAATTGTACTAATCACACTTTAGGTTTAATTAGGAGAACTATAAAAAGTCGTAATAAGGATGTAATAGTTAAATTATATAAAGCATTAGTAAGACCTAAATTATAATATTGAGTACAAGCATGGATACCCTTTTTAAGGAAGGATGTAGAATGTATGGAAAGAGTTCTAAGGAGAGCAACTAGAATGATTGCTGAATGTAGAGGTCAAAGCTATGAATCTAGGTTAGATGTATTAGGTCTAATTACTTTAGAAGATAGACATACCAGAGGGGATTTAATTCAAGTGTTTAAAATAAGTAAAGGTTTTGACAATATCGAATGTGGAGAATTTTTCAAATTATCTGATTATGCTAGAACTAGAGGGCATAGATTCAAAATAATAAAGGTTAGATCCAGATTAGAGATTAGAAGAAATTTTTTTCAGTCAGAGAGTTGTCAATATATGAAACGTGTTACCTCAGTATGTAGTAGAGACACATTCAGTGAATGCTTTTAAGAATAGGCTAGATAAGTATTGGAAAGAAATACACTGCATTGATAATTTATTTGCATGTTTTGTGTAGATAGGTTAATTGGTTGCACACCGCGTGGGGGTATTTGGTTTCTGGGTATTTATGAGTGTGGGTAAGGCGTGTATGTATGTGTAGGTGTGTGCATGTATTAGCACATGCGTGTATGTCTATGTACGTTTGTGCATGTTTGCGTTTATGTATTGTAATGTATGATTATATTTTGCAGGTCGTTGGTGTGCCTGGTATGTGGTTGCATACATGCTTACATACAAAGATGCACAGTGCATTTTTGTTTGTAAGTTCGATGTGTGTGTGTACAGGTATTTATGAGTGTGGGTAAGGCGTGTATGCATGTGTAGGTGTGTGCATGTATTAGCACATGTGTGTATGTCTATGTACGTTTGTGCATGTTTGCGTTTATGTATTGTAATGTATGATTATATTATGCAGGTCGTTGGTGTGCCTGGTATGTGGTTGCATACATGCTTACATACAAAGATGCACAGTGCATTTTTGTTTGTAAGTTCGATGTGTGTGTGTACAGGTGGATGTATTCTTTGTGTATATATGTAGGTGTATATGTAAGTGGGTATATATGTATGTGTATGTATATATGTATATGTGTATATGTATGTATGTATATATATGTGTGTATGTGTATATATGTTCATGCATGTGTATGTATGTATATGTATGTATATATGTGCATATTCATGTGTATATCTGTATATATATGGATATGGGGTATGTATGTATGTATATGTATATACATGTAAGTATTTGATTGTATGTATGTATTTATGTATGTATGCATGTGCAAATGTGTGTGTATGCATGTACATGTATATGTACTTGCATGGGCGTATGTATGTATGCGCATTTGTGCATAGTTTTATACCTGTGTGTAAATTTATATGTGAGATGGTTATGTGTGTGTGGTATGTTGGTGAGTGTTTAGTTTTTTTTTCTTATGTTGTTCTTTTGAAGCCTACCGACTTGTCAAGGTTTGTATCTTTTCTTTCCTTTACGATATCTATGTATAGAGGTATCAAATTATGTCAAAAACTGGTGTTACAAGTCTTTGTGACTTCCTGAACCAGTATAATTATGTTAAGTTAAGTGTTAAGCTAAGTATATATTGGCCCCCACGTGAGGATAGATATGACCAACAATATTTTATTAACATTTCCCAGTTGTATCCCGGCGTTGTGTCCGGGTTGCTTGAAGAATAGACCAATCGTGTAAGTATGCACGTGTAGTAGAAGGCGACATAAAAACTAAATCTACTATAGCTTCTTATGACTAGGATCATTTTATACATATTAGTCTACTTTAGCTTATGACTAAGATCATTCTCACACGCACTAGTTCACTCTAGCTTCTAATGACTAAGATCGTTCTTACACAGACTAGTCAACTCTAGCTTACAATAAATTAAAATACACGCAACAACATGTTAATTCAACCCCAAACGCACCAATGAAAGATGGATAATATCCAAGTCAGACACACATGTATGTACGCGTATACATACTTTAGAAACAGCAGACATCACGAACTGCTACCAGACAAAAACCAAGTCACGATCCTATTGCATATTTGAGAATTAGTACCCTATCAGTTGGCTATCAGATTAACTACGCCTTTTACCTTGATTCCCTTTTTAGTAAGTAAGAAAGTCTTTTGCGATTATATGTTAGAAAATAATAATAATAATAATAATAAAGGTTTAACGTCCGTTTCCTCATCCAGGGATGATATCAGGATCGTCCCCAACAGCACACATCACTACAGATCAATTCACCCAGACCAATCTGCGAAAGAAATGTGCTGAGGAGAAGTAAGGTCCTAAACGAAAGCCAGTCCGGTGATCAAAAAATGGTCAAGGTAGATTGATTATGTCTATGGTGGGAAAAGGTAAGTTTTAAGCTTGCTAGAGAATGTTGAAAGAGAAGAACAAGAGCGAAGATTAGCAGGTAAAGAGTTCCAGATTGTGGGCGCTGCGTAAGAAAAAGAACGTCTGCCCAATGACGTGAGAATATTTGGAACAGAGAGAAGATTGGCATCGGTGGAACGAAGTGAACGTGAGGGACGATAGGGAAGAAGAATTTCAGATAAGTAAGAAGGCTTGCCAAATCGCAGAGTTTTGAAAGTTAATAGAGCTATTTTATATTTTATGCGTTGATTAACAGGGAGCCAGTGAAGTCTGCGAAGTAAAGAAAGAGAGCGAAATTGAAGTCGAGAGGACTTACAAACAACACGTGCAAGAGAATTTTGGACGTGCTGCAAAAGATTGAGAGAAGAAGTAGGCAACCCATGTAATAATGAATTACAGTAGTCGAGCTTTGAATGAACTATAGAATTGCAAGGATAGTGGCTGAATTTCTAGTAAGGGATGGACGAATTTGCCTAATCTGACGAATCTGAAAGAAAGAAGCGCGACAAACAGAAGAGATATGGGATTTAAAGTCAAGGTTTTCATCAAATATGACTCCAAGGTTTTTGGCGGATCGAGAAGGCGAAAGAGCAAGATTATGAAAATTAACAGAGCTATAGGTCATTTTACTTCTTTGCAAAGGAGTGCCAATTAAAGGTATTCAGTTTTGGAAGGATTAACAGCAAGACGGTTAGCACAAAACCAGGAATAAACCTTGTCTAGAATGGATGAGAGATGAGCCAGTTTTTGATCAGAAATCATGATTAGAAAAGGAAATATAGAGTTGTGTGTCGTCTGCATAGAAATGAAAATTTATGGAGGACTGAGCAAGCAGGTAGCTAAGAGGAGTGATATATAAAGAGAAGAGCAATGGACCTAATACTGAACCTTGAGGAACACCGCATAGGAGGGGTAGTTCAGGAGAGCGATTTTGACCAATAACAACAGATTGTGTGCGACATGAGAGATATGATGTGAGAAGGGAAAAAGCAGAATCAGATATGCCAAAACAAGATTTAAGCCTATTTATTAGGATGCCATGGTCAATTTTATCAAAGGCAGCAGAGAGATCTAGAAGAACTAAGGCAGAAACCTGATTACTACTCGTGGTCAAGCTAAGATCATTATGTATACGAAGAAGAGCGGTTTCAGTAGAATGGAGTTTTCTATAGGCAGATTGATAATGAGAGAGAGAAGGGAAAGAATCAAGATGAGTGCCTAAACGGGTATAAATTACCTTTTCAAGAAGTTTAGAGATGAAGCTAAGATTGTAATAGGACGGTAACTGGAAGGATCATCTTTTGGTAGAGAAGGCTTTTTTAGCAAAGCAGATACAACTGCTTGTTTGAAGGAGGTCGGGAAGATACCTTCTGAGAGTTAGAGGTTGATTAAGTAATAGGAGCAACTAAAACATCAATACAGGATTTCAGTAAGCGTGTAGGAATAACATCAAGGCAGCAAGATGAGTCGGTAGAGCGAAATATAAAATTGCGTATTTCTTCCGGTTTAGCTGGTTCAAAACTAGAAAGTAGTGGTGGTTCAGGCATATTTACAGAAATGGAGTTGTCGGTGTCAATGGAGTTGAAGGGTATAGAGCTACAGAGTTTGGCTATTTTGTCATCGAAAAAGTTGAGAAAAGAGGTAGCAAGAGAAGATGGTGAGGTGGTAGAGGGGAGTGACTTGGGAATGGTGCGATCAAGCAGAGAGTCGAATGCTCCCCATAATTTCTTGGGACAATTTTGATTCTGCGAGATTAGATTTTGATAATACAAGCTTTTAGCAGAACTAATCATTTTATTTAATAATTTTCTTTGCTTGAGGTACTTGGACTTAATGTCTGGATTTCTTAGTTCAGGTGGATTTTTCAGATCCATCCTGAACTTAGTTTCGAGTTTTGAACGTTCAGATTTTTGTTTAAGGATTTGTTCAGAAATGAATGGTTTCCTAGGGTTTGAGCGGCAATGAATGGTCTGGAGAGGGGCATGTTTGTCTAATATGGAAGAAAGTACTGAGCTAAATTGAGCTGAATATCCGCAAACAGTTGAAGATGGATTTAAATACAAAGAAGAGGACACAATATCAGCAGAGAAGGCATCAATGTGCAGAGAAGGCATCAATGTCAAAAATCTAGCAGCTTCAGGTCCATCCTCTTAGAATATGTGTTTTAAGCATTCTGCTGCTAGCACAGATTTTACATGTACTTGAAGAAAATGTAATGTTAGAATCTCTCCCTCGTAGCACACTGCCTACTGGCAGGCCCATGGTGTTTAACGCCTTCACTCTTCTCTGTCTTCCTCATCATATTTCTCATCAAATGTCCTCTTGTGTCGCTTGGGTAAACAGGATTGTTTTCTCAGGAAATGACGCCAATGCCCAGTAAATGTTAGTCGAAGCTGAGGAAGGCAAAGGGGGCCCACCTCGTCATAAGCAGAATCCTCCAAGAATAATGGTATATCAAATGAAATGTTACAGATGATTTAAAGATCCACTGGTATGTGGCCGACATAAAAGAGAGAACGGCAGATAGAGATGAGTGGAGTCGGTATATATCATGAACCTGCCAGTAGATAGTGCACTGAGAGATAGGGAGAGATGTCCTCTTCATATTCAAATATGAGTAGATCTTTAAATCATCTAACATTCCTAATATTGGTCTGCCTCTGCTACTCTATCCTTTCATTCAAACTTCTACGATATCTTTTAGCAAACTTTCCTTCATTAAAATATGTCCTATCCCGCGCTTTACTTAATAACTGCCTATCTGTACAACTCTCTACCTGTACTACTTCATTTGTAACTTTTTTGGGTCAAGCTAATCTTTTCCATATTCACATTTCCATCGCTTCTAGTTTCCAGATATCTTCATTCATTAAACTTAAGGAATGAAGATATCTGGAAACTGGAAGCGTCTTATCAATATGTTATCCATGTGTCACTTCTAAATAATAGAGTGGTGTAAAATACCGAGGTTTTCAATATATCATTATCTCTGTGGCATTCTTTAAACTTTTGTAAGAGTTATTTCCAAATACCGGAAGCCTATTCAGAGGCTTATCTATCTTTCAAAATCTGGGGGAACAAAAAACGTAGCGAGCGAAGCGAGCGAAAAATTTTTTATGTCCCACGCAATGCGTGGGGCCACAAATATCATCTGTCCCCCCACTGCCGGAGATAATAACTTGGTTGCCCCACCCCTTCAGCCGTCAGGAGACAATTAAATTATTTGGGCAAATTTGGCCATTTTAGAAAATTAAATAAATTGTAATCGCTTGCAATATCACTGCCATATGTAATTAATGCAGTATTATCAACCTGTGACGAAACTGAAAAGTCTTTGAAGGCATGTTTTTGTTTAAATTATTCGAGAAGAAGGGACGGATACAGGAATCGTTGGTGGAGGGGGGTTGGGGTGGTCTAAAATTGTTCGGAGGGTTTAGATGAAGTAATTTAAGAGAAGTGTTGGATTTGTGTGGAGACCAGTGTGGGATGATTTTAATGGACAAAATCTAGATCAAGCACAAACCGAAATAAGGAGTGTTTACCCCCGACGGACTTTTTCATAGTGCCGGATCCATGGAGGAACCCTAGTAGGGGGTATGGAGAACGAAGTCCCCCAGAAGCTGAAGCACTTTTGTAAATAATTGTCTTCCAATTGATAGCATAATAGCGTACTGAGCTTAAAAAAGTAACACTCTAGTAGTTATTGAAATTACTATTTATATATAAATTATAGGCTACAACAATTTGTTTTACAAATATTTTAGGTACATGGTCGTCAATGACTCGTCATTTCCTTAAACTTTCCAATATCCAAACGTTAGTTGAAATTTCCCACAAAGGGATACGTAGAAAAAATAACAAAAATTAATATAATTACTGTGCTACTGTTGCCCATGAAAACACTGAGCACTATGGAATCACATTCAACCGACGAATTTGGAGGGGGGAGGGCAATAAACAGTACGAACCAAACGCCGGGTATTCAGTTCGAGGAAGAGCACTAACGGAATAATGTGTTGGCCTTGGGCAATTCATGAACATAGTGTGGATAAGAAAGATAAAAGAGAATAGCTTTTAACTGCTTATGAAACTATTCGTAAAGAAAGAAAGGCTGATGAGTAGATGATGAGGAGGTGCGCAAATTTGAAGAAAAGAATTTAACATCTGTGGGACAGAATGCCGGAAGGAGCGCTAGTCTAGTCCAGTGCAGTGACAATAGTGACAGGGTTTGTTTAATTAAAGCTCACTTTTGACTTTTGCACAGTGGACAATATATTCTCATAACTCTTAGTAGGCCTATCAGCGTTATTGACGTGTCCTGCCAACAACTCATTAGAAAGGGGAAGGTCTCTCAAAACCTTCCATCTGGGGGACCATTAACATTAATTTCCCCCAGTCAAGATTGTTGGGGCCCCACCCCCATTGGATGAGCCCACAGGCTAATTTTGCTTGTGCAATCGTCCTACATATTTCTGCTTTACATTTTCCCATCATCTCTCATAATATGACATAAAATTTGAAACTTCAAACCTGCTCCAACCTCGTAACGTTTATGGTAATGTTCACTATACTTCTTCCTTGGAACACTCTCATAGCCTGCCTTTCGTCTTTTTAATGTTTGTCTTCATACCTTATTTGAATGCTATCGCTAAGACAATTCATTATCTACTACAGCCTATTCTCGCTTCCCGCTTCAATTACTTGATAATCTGTAAATATCACACCTTACAACCATTTCCCTCCTACTTTTATTCCTTCTTTAATGTCTTCTATGGCTTCCTCGATCATTGCCTCGTGTTAAACAAAGCCCATTTAACCTTTTTCTGATAATTCTTATTGAATCTTGGATACAGCTCTTTGATTAATGTACAAACTTAGAATTAATATTCCATCTCTCCAGTCAATTCCTATTCATTTCAAGATATATAATCCGCATCATTCTCCAGTAAATCCAGTCAAAGGTTTCTCAAAGTCCACTAAACATAAAAAGACGTTATTTTCATAATGTAAGCTTTGTTCACAAAGGATCCTCATTGCCCCTATTACTTTTCTTGTGTCGTAGCCATTTTTGAAACCAAATTGTGTCTTAGTTAATATTATACCCTCCTTAGATTGACAGCGATTAAATATTATCTTCTATAAGATTTTAGATGCATGAGGTATTGTACTGCTTATTCTGTAATCCTAACACTCCGCAGTATTGGCTTTTGTTGGAATTAATAATAAGAATAATAACCTTCGACAATTTCTATAGCGTGTCATGGCCGGTGTCCGGTCTTCGAGACCGCTTTATATGTTCCTGGCAGGTTATTATTAATCCTTTCCATGGTTATTCATATTTTTGCTATTGATAGCGCCAATCGGCAGCAAGATCCGATACAAGATTAACCTTCCACGGCCCAAGAGGATCTGCATCATTTGTTGATTGACCTGTGCTTTGAACTCAGGCCACTTGTATCCGAGGCGAACACTGTAACCGTTACGCCATATCCCCTCCCTGAATTGGAATCAACACTGACTTGGTCATGTCGTCGGGCCAAATTCCTGTATTGGGTTATTCCATAAATACTTATTTGGAGTGGCCGATTGAATTCTGGATTTTTGAATGTCCACCATTTTAGACCCTCTTTGTACTCATCGGTTTGGATTCGACTCAATGTGTTGGTTTGGTTCATTACTTGATGTTGTAATGGACTACAGTAGCATTCTAATTTTTATATTACTTAAACTTGCTTTTAAAATAAGTGTTTCTCACTCCAACATTTTCAAGAATTCTGAGGAATAGCATATATTCCTGGCATTTCCTGCTGCCTTTCCTTTCTTCTTGCCATTAATTCCAGAATATATTTCCTCCCTAAATCAGAGCTCCTCTCATCATTTCCTGCCACAGTTTTTTCCTCGAGTTCATTATTCTCCTGAACTGGCTACCCAGCCTCATTATGCATTTCCTCCACATATTATATCCTTTCTTTTACTTCTTTCAGCTCTGTCTTCGATTTCCCATCTTTACCATTTAACCTAATATTCTTTGGATCTCCTTTCGTTTTCCTTAAACACAATTGAATACAATGGAATAAAATATAATACCTTAAATTAAAATATAATAAATTTCGAGAATGTGAATAAATGTATATTGAGACTAAGTTATAACAGATTAGACTAGACAAGAGTGGACTAGACTAGACTAGATTTCAATAGACTAGAGACTAAGCCAGATTTGAATAGAGTTGTCCAGGGTAAAGTAGAATAGATTTGAGTGGGGATAGGTGGAGTGCAATAGCGTAATGTGAATTTGAGCCAGGCGAAGAGGAGCGGAGCGGAACAGGAGTGGGAGCGGGAGTGAAATGGAATATAGTGGGAGCTGGAGTGGGAGTAGGAGTGGAGTGGAATATAGTGGGAGCAGGAGTGGTAGTGGGAGTGGAGTGGAATATAGTGGGAGCAGGAGTGGTAGTGGGAGTGGAGTGGGATATAGTGGGAGCAGGAGCGGGAGTGGAGTGGAATATAGTGGGAGCAGGAGTGGTAGTGGGAGTGGAGTGGGATATAGTGGGAGCAGGAGCGGGAGTGGAGTGGAATATAGTGGGAGCAGGAGTGGGAGCGGGAGTGGAGTGGAATATAGTGGGAGCAGGAGTGGTAGTGGGAGTGGAGTGGAATATAGTGGGAGCAGGAGTGGGAGCGGGAGTGGAGTGGAATATAATGGGAGCAGGAGTGGTAGCGGGAGTGGAGTGGAATATAGTGGGAGCAGGAGTGGTAGTGGGAGTGGAGTGGAATATAGTGGGAGCAGGAGTGGGAGCGGGAGTGGAGTGGAATATAATGGGAGCAGGAGTGGTAGCGGGAGTCTTGCCCGAGAGTCGGAGTAAGAGTCGCGGGGCGGAATGGAGTGAAGGAGAGCGGAATGGAGTGGAATATAATATTTCAAGAACAACGAACGTTGCTATATAGTACAATCTATAGATATATACAGAGAGAGTAAACAACAGTAGGTTAGAAATACACTACTGTTAGGCCACTCCAAAATAAAATTTGAAATCTTAGCTGTTCATAAAAAAATAATTATTATCATACGTGTAATATTTCAAAAGGTTTAATCAATAATTTTGCTGATGTGATGATAAAATGGTATCTTTCTTTCTAAGTATTCTGTCTATTAGCAGGTCCATAGTATATAATTCATCCACATAATTCTACCCTCTCTGTTTCACTTCATATCAATATACTAATAGGTTATCAATTTATCCAACATTCCTAGTCTCGCTCTTCCTCTAACCTTCTTTCCTTGCATTTTTCCTTTAAGTACCACTGTTTGTAAACCATCCCAGCTCAGAAACATGACCAATCCAACGCTTTTTTCTTTTTTTCATAGCTCTGCAGAAGTTGATCCACAGTAAAGCTTTTGCAATCTTTATCGACTTGGATTTCTTTAAATTTATTGTTGGTAGTTCTCTAACTTCTCTTTTCTTACTGAAGCCATTTCATTTCTTTTTCACATCACCTCTCTTCTGTTATCATGTGCCCTAAATATTTGAAGCTCACTACCCCTTCTAACTTCGTACCGTCTATTGTTACATTCTCATCAATTTTGTCTTGCTTTTACATTTTGTTCAAAACTTTAATGCTCAGGCCGTCCGTAATTTTCTGTAAACATGCTTCGCTACTATCACTCATATCTTGATATTCAGCAAATCTTGCATCTTTCATTAGTGTACCTCCAAATTTTAGTTCTTCTTCAGTGTTGTTTTTCATTACATTTTCATCATTGCTTCTGCGTAATTGTTAAAAAGAAGTGGTGACATGCAATAGCCTTGACTTATTCTGGTCCATTTCCTCATTCTTTCGCTAATGCCTACGGAAGTTTGTTAATTGCCTTTTGGATGAAATAAGATTCATAATTCATATTTCTTTGCCAACCCACACTCTCACCAGGATGCCATCCAACCCCACCGTTTTACCCATATGCCTATTATTTAATGCCTTCTCAACCTCTTCAATTGTTACATTTTGTACATCCAAATCCTCCAATATGTCGCCGCCTAATTCATCCTTCGGGACCTAATTAACCCCCTCTTCTTTTAAAATACACTCCCCAACGTTCCACAATAGCTCCATCATCTATTTACACCTTCCCATAACTCCCCTTAATACATTTCACACTCTCCATATAGCACGTTTGATTCTCCATTTGCCTAGCTATTTGATAAATGTCCTTTTCGTCATCTTCACAACCCAATCTCTGATACAAATCATCAAATTTTCTGGCCTTTGCCACTGAATCCATTCTCTTTGCCTTCCTATTCCTTATAATACCCCCTCAATTCTTGTGTCATACTATTCCTGCACTTCTCAAATGCCTTCTTCGTCTCAGTTAATACCTCCAGTACCTCCTCATTCCGCCACCTCTGATCCTTCCCTAGTTAATTCAACTTCAGCCTCCAAATTTGACTGTATTTCTGCTTGTTTTTACTATAATTTTTCCCACTTCATCCTCTCCACGCTTGACTTTCTTTTTCTGATTATCTTACTTAACCTCAAGAAATTCACAGCAATTAATTTATGTTATTGTTCTTCCGATTCTCCGCTATTAACCTTGTAAACCATACATTTAGATTTATCCTCCCTCTGAATACTATTGCGACTGCCCCACTCGACTGACTCTCTAGAGTCACTACATACGTGACAAGCACACCTGCTTAAGCGCAACTCTACATTCCATTCCGTATTTTCCTACATTCCCATTTAAATCTCCTCCAAATATCAATCCTTCCCCACATCACACTCACTCGACACTTCATCAAGCTCCTCCCAAAACCTTTGCCTCTCTTTACCTCCAACTTTACTCAAACGCTCGCCACATTTAACCTTTCATCATCAAAATACAATTCTCACCTTCATAACACCAATAAAAAGTTACAGTTAATAATTGTTATGACGCTAATTGCAGCATTGTCATTTGATGAGCATAAACTTAAGCGAGCGGGTACAGGGTGAGTAAAAAAGTGATAACACCTGAAAAAATTTTAATATCTCAGGCTATTGTTAATATTTTCAAATCAATCTTTTACCAACTACTAAAGGAATAATTTTAGATGGGGTGGCCAATTTTCATCCATTTTAATCCATAGATTGGCCAATTACACAAGTTTCAGCAGATCAATCCCCCATTTATTACCTAAATATGGCGTTTGCTACAAGGAAAAGGTGAACGCCCAGTATTGTGTCAATACTTTACTTTCCAAGCTGCTTGATGTTGCAATGCTCTCTTCCAAATGGTTTCATCTTTCAACAGGATGGTGCTCCGGCTCATGCATCTTGTCCTGCACAGGAATGGATCAGCGAGAGAAATCCGTATTTGATCAAGAAGAGAGAATGGCCTCAAAACTCTCCTGATCAAAATCCTATGGATTACCATGTCTGGGGAACCATGCTGCATCTCTATTAGAAACACCAGTCGAAGCCTAGCAACAAGACAGAACTGCAGGAAGTGCTACAATCATTTTGGGAGAGACTGCCCCAAGCTGGAATCAACAAGACTCTCCTAGCGTCCCGAAAGCTACTGCAGTCCTTCCTAGCAGCTGAGGAAAGCATATCGAATAGTCAGTAATGCTAGCAGATACAACTGGTTGTTGTTGTTTTTGGTACCTTCTGAACCACCACAAAGACCCTTTTCGGGGCCAAATAAGAAAATTAAATGTAATTTTTATTTACAGTACATTCAAAAAAGGCTAGTTGCTTAGCTGAGACTTTCATAACTAGCCAATCTACGCATTCAGATGGATGAAAATTAGCCACCTCATCAAAAATTAGTTCTTTAGTAATTGGTAAAAGTTTGATTTGAAAATATTAACAATAGCCTGAGATATTCACACTTTTTGCAGGTTTTATCACTATTTTTACCTACCCTGTACACTAGCAATAAATTTAAGCTCGTCAAATGATTGATCTGTAATTAGTGTAAGTATGACGTCAGCGTTATTTCAGACAGAGAGACTGAACTGGCTAATTATATTTATAATAAAGGTAGTGAGATGTGACTCAAATATCAAATGTAATTAATATCACTTGCCAACTTAAAAAATTCTTTAAAAATTAAATTTAGAATGACTGAAGTCACCATTCAATTTTTTAAGGATCTAGATCCCTCCCCCCCTCTATTGCCCAGACAAGCGCTGCCTCAAATTGTAAAACCTGTTATAATCAGTAATAATCAGTAATAAAGCTCGATTCTGTCTTGCATAATAAAACCAACTCATAGTTAATTGACAAGAATCCAACAACAGGAGGGGATTTAGCGCACTTAGTTAAGCTGTGCGTCAATTGAACGAAGTAAAACCACGTCGCACACGGTTAGTAAATTGTGGCTACCACTTTATGAGACGAGTGTCGACAGCTTTAAATGTAAATAAACCCCAGGGTGTTGGAGGTTATTCTTAAATCCGCGCCGGCTGCTAAATGAGCGCCGTCAAAAGGCAACGATTACTAATAACCATGGAAAGGAAAATGAGGAAATAACGAATACCATAAAAAGAGAAACTAAGAAAGGAAACTATGTAGCACGTGTCATGTGTGTAACTATACGGAATATAAAAAACAATACTCAGAAGAAGTTTAAATAGGACGTGGAGTAAAACAAGACTGTACCATTTCGCCCTGCTGTTTAACATATAGGAATAAAAGTAGGAGACAAATTGTTACAAAATGTAAGATTTGCAGATGACCAAGGAATGGTAGCGGGCAGCGAGACTAGACTGCAATAGGTAATGGATAGTCTAAATGATACGGCATTGAAATATGGAATGAAGATTATCATTAAAAAGATAAAAGTGTTGAGAGTATCCCATAATAATGTTGAGGTCAATATTGCAATAAATGGTACGAAATTAGAACAGGTAAGGAGTTTGAAATATTTAGATCATACAGATGATGGGAAATGTGAGACTGAAATATGCAATAGGATTTCACAAGCAAAAGAGGTCTTCGGTAATAGGAAAGAACTTTTAACAGAAAGTCACAAAGATAAACATAGTGAAAGCTTTGGTATGGACCTTGGTATTATAATTTTGGTATTATATGGATGTGAAACATGGACCTTAAGAAAGGAAGATACCAGGAAACTAGAGGCGTTGGAAATGTGGATATAGAGAAGAATGGAAAGGATTAGCTGGACTCAAAAGGTTACAAAGGAGGAAGTTCTGGAGAGAGTTGGTACAGATGGACAGTTTATAAATGTATTAAGAAATAGGAAGAAGAGTTGGATAGGAAGTCTAATGGAGGGAAGTCTCCTAAAAGTAGTCGTATAAGGCGGAATGGAAGGAAATAGAGGCAGAAGCAGGCCGAGACTAGGAATGCTAGATGATTTAAAGATCCACTCATATGTGGACATGGAAAGGAAATCGGAAGACAGAGAAGAATGGAGGATTATAGACCATGGACCTGCCAGTAGGCAGTGCACTAAAAGAGAGAGTTAATTGATATTACTATTCTATAATTGCGGAAAAATTTCTATACTTGCATTGTAAAAGCACCTTTGTTTTTTAAATAAAAATCTTTTCACTAAAAACCTGTATAGTTATATAAGTTAGTAGTAGTACATATGTTTATTTAGAAATTCATCAAACACCGACAAATGATTGTGAAAACAGATAAATCAGCAGAAAAAAGTGAGAATCAACATATGTAACATCAAACAGAAACTAAAATTTACTCACCACGGCCATCAGAGAGTCATAAGTTTTTACAGAAATCACCACGGCCTAAATTTTTTTACAGAAATCTCCATTGATACATATAAATAGGTTTTTAGAGGTTTTTAGTACCTTAGCTGACAGCTAAACAGAATTTCAGCTTGATCGGAAATCTAAATGGATTCTACTATCCAAGACGGGTTATTTTTGAGTCGATAACAGTGAGTTTGCTGCCTTCTTTTAAAGAAATCAATTAAACCTTAGCCGACGAGTTGTCGCTGTATTCTAGTTGTTACGTCGCAGTTTTTAAATCTAACGTCCTGGGCTCGATTCTAACTAGCGTTACTTTAGTGAACACAGTTTTAGGTTTATTTTTACGATTTCAAGGTTAGAGTGTTAGTGATATGGATTACGGTTCGGGCTTAGGGTTAAGGTTAACAATTAGGGCTAAGTTTAATAATAATAGGGTTAATAATTTTTAGTTTAATAATTTGAGTCAACAAAGCTGTGTTGATTCAAAACATGCCTAAGATAGTTTAGTATGTTCTAAATTTCCTATCTAGCGCGTGATAAGAAGATTTACATCTATAAGCATGCTGCAGTCCAAATGCGAAAATATGAAATGGGAAATTAATATATTACACCACGGATTCCATTAAAGTTTTTTGGATTCGGGCCACACTATGCTAAGTTGCTAACCTAATGAGAGAATAATTCGAATTTTGAATAAATCAGCTTCAGTTACTGTAATTTAACTGCCCTAAAAGAACCACTCGAAACTTCAGGAACTTATGTTTATTACCTAGAATAGTTTATAGATATACAAACGCAAAATAGTAATTTTACGGGCTATTAGCTTATTTAATGACATTTGGTTGACCATTATTAAAAGAATTTTAACGAAATCGATTTTCCAAAGTAAACACTATAAAAAGGCATTTTGAAATGCATTTTCAGGTATCCTCTAATACTTTTAAAAGTAGTAAAAAATAAAGGACTTGTCTCTTTTTTAAAGTACTTCAAAATAGAAAAACACTATTTTCTATTTTTACAAGAAGATAGTGTTGTAAAATATTTTATGCCCAATCTGCAAATTCACGTAGAACTTCTGAGTTCATACATGCTGTATTCTCAATCTTTTGCAGCTTAAATATTTGAATATGTTTGGCTTGTATTTCTGCTTGTTGAACTTGATCAGTTAAGTATGATTGCTGCTTTATTTGGTCGGTCATTTGCTCAACCACAGCGATGATCGGATTCGACGTCTTCAAGAGAGGCTCTACAGGCTTTTGACCTTGCGGTTAATCCCACTAAAGAATCTTTTGTCGTCATCACTGAACACACTTAATCACTGCAGTCTTACCAGGCAAGTACATATCCACATTATTACATTATCCGCTGTCGTCAAAAGCCATTTAATCTAATAGCTGTCCGCTGTAGTCGGAAGCCAGACCAGTAAGTTGGTTAACCAGCACCGTAACCTTAGAACCGCATTTATTTCAGAAGGCCAAAAACATTAAATTTTAAATCATTAGAACTAATTATTTTAGGTAAATTAGTATAAACTGCATACTAGCTAATTTCAGAATATTTCTTTGTTGAGATCTGATTATATATTAAATATATGCAGAAAGATATCAGCACCGCAAAATACAGAATGTACCAATTAGTTTACAAGACAAAACAAAAATATTGAAATTTTGATCGTCAAATTTAATTCTTTAAAGCAAATATTATAAACTGTATACAAACTCTTCAGATCATTTCTGATGCATCTTTGTATAAAGCCTAAGTATATGTTGCAAATTAGTGAAACAAGTACCAAAATGCATAGAATTACACCGAAAATTTGTCCCGAAATGGAATTTGACTCCGTCTTTTCTGCAAAATTATTTAAATAAAATTAATAAGTACACAGTTAGTTATTACGTAAGTTAATTTAATACATGCAAGCAACTGATAAATATAATATGAAAGATACGGGAAATCTGAATAAGGCATGTTCTAAAAGGGGATGGCTTCCTAAAATATGAAGCCCATTAGAAGTATGAAGGGTACGAGGGTTAGTGGAAAATCGATACTTGAAAGTGCTAGATGATCTGATTGCGCACTCGGATAACAATAATAATGACAATTCTGACTATTTCTATAACAACCTCACGGGCTGGCAAGTTAATATCCACGGTTAATCGTATCTTCACTATACATAATTGGCTTAAATCTCCACAAAATTTTTGACATTCGATGAGCCATTCGATATCCATCACTTTTCTGACTGCCCCGGGGTATGCACCCAGGCCTAATACATCCGAGACGAGCACTATAACCGTTACTTCATATCGCCTCCCAAAAAATAAATGTGTATGTTTAAAAAATGCAGAGGATAGAAATATGAGAAGCAATAGGGGTAATGCTGTCCTTCGTGAACGAAGCTTAGAATATGGGCATAGCATCTTTTTTATGATTTGTGGACTTTGAGAAGACCTTTGACAGGATTGATATGGTATGGATGATGAATCTATACAAAGGAATAGGAATTGACTGGAGAGATAGGCGATTAATTCCAAATTTGTACAGAAGTCAAATAACTGCAATCTAGATCAAACAAGAGTACTCAAAAAAGGTGAAATTGGACGTGGTATACGACAAGATTGAAACATTTCGCTACTGTTGTTTAAAACTTACACCGAGGCAATGATGAAAAAGTGATGAAAGACATTAAAGAAGGAATAAAAATAGGAGGTAAATTCTTGTAATGTGTGATATTTGCAGATGATCAAGGAATAGTAGCAGGAAACGAGAAAGGACTACTGAAGCTAATGAAAAGTCTGAATGATGCAGCATTTGAATATTTTTTATCTGTATATTTATTTATTTATTTATTCATATTATTTATATATTCAAATCACAATTGTTATTTACAATAAACAGTTTGAGCGCATGAATGTAAATTACAACATTGGGATGCAGAGAATTCCAAGAAGCAATGCATTAGTTTTTGAAATGGTATTCTTATTATTATATTTACTTTGACGAGGAGATAGACTGATGACATGGTGTGAGACAGAGAGAACTGGACAGAGAGGAATGTCTATTCATATCCCGAACCTAGTTAAGCTGGGATTTAAGGGAAGATGACTATAACTATTACTGCACTTTTCTACTTTTTATTACGGCACTTTTCTACTGCAAGAGTAATCAGCCAAAATTTAGACCAACGAGAGATGATAAAACAACCGTCTGTTAGAATAAAGAGACTTTTGAAAGGTTTCTCAATCATAAAGAGAGTCTATAATTGTAGTGAAATACCTTGTATCATCAGCAAATCGGAAATCGGATATTGCTTTAATCGAATCAGTCCAATAAAGATTACCTAAACGTCTTCGTGGTATGAGTGGGCTTCAATATCCAGATAGACTAAAAGTTTTAGAAGCAGAGTCTTTGGAACAACGCCGACTAAAAGCAGACTTATGCATGCATTACAAAATAATTTTCAACTTATTTTTTCATCTAAATTCAAATGAATTTTTCCATTTCAAACAAGGTGTTACTAGGAATAATGGTAAACCCATTTATTTAAATTGCATTTGTTTCAACGCTGAAAGATATTATTTCAAAAATTGATGTGTTGCTCCTTGGAATTCTTTGACTTACCAAGTTGTTAGTGCTAAATCCTTAAATGACTTTAAGAAGGGTCTAGAGCCTACTAACTTAAGAACATTTGTAAGGAATAGATACGACTATGATGGCAAGTTTAGCAAAATTTAGAAATAATTTCATCAGAAGTTTTAGTTCACTAAAACATTTTGTGTTTAGAATATTTGATCTTTTAGACTAATTAAATGAATTAGTCTATCAACTACTTTGTGCAGTTATGATCATGCATTGTAAATTCCTATTGTATTTTGCGTAGTTTAGTCGGAACATATACATGTAAATGCCATTTTTGGCCTTTGTCTTTTCCGTTCACGCATACACTTGATATTGTTGCACTTAAGACTTGAAATGTATAATTACATGTATGAAGTGATAATCGAAATAAATAAATAAATAAAAAGAGAGAGCTAAGTTCAGAACAAGGGAGCTTATATCATAAATATAAATAAGGAATATGATGGGCCCCAGAAGAATTAAGGAGAACTATTGGGAGTTAAAGAGAAAGGCAAAGAGACTAGGGGCAGTGGCAAGGGCCAAATAGTATGATGACTTCTACCAGAGATTGGATAGCAAAGTTGGCGAAAAGGAGATTTATCAAGTAGCTAGGCAAAGAGACCGTATGTGGGCGGTGTGAAATGTATAAAGGGAAATAATGGGAAAGTATTGACCTTTTATAATAAGTAGCGGTAACTCTGTTAACATAATAAACAAAGCCAAGTGGGAGAGTGGGGAGGGGTGTGTGCTTCTATTGACGGCTGGTAATATTCTATATATTCGTATATATATATATATATATATATATATATATATATATATATATATATATATATACACGAATATATAGAATTTATTGTATTTATTATTGTGTATTTCTTCATTTATTAACAGAATGGTATTTTAAATAATTTAAAAAATATATATTTCAATTTCTTGTCAAATGATGATAAACATGTCTTAATTTATAGTTAATATATGTCTAGATAGACTATCTAGAGGGGATATATTACATTTTAAGGATACATTACATTGCAGTTGCCTTCCGCAAAACAATAGATTTTATGATTGCACAGTGGCGTCGCTCCAACGAATGAAATAATACATGAGGTGATTTTTCAAAGTAAACATCTTTTATAAAAGGTCTATAAATATAAGATGGAGAGATTTTTGAACATTGGGGAGAGTATTTTTGTATTTGTTTAATGAGGGGGTTAATGAAGGCCATGAAGATGATGTAAGTAGCGAAGTATTTGGAAGTAGGGAATGCTACATGTACAGTTGAATAAGTTGAGAGGGCATTAAAGAAAATGCATAAGAGTAAAGCGGTGGGGTTGTATGGAATCCCGGTGGAAGTGGGGAAGATAGCAGGTCTGAGAGCGGTGGAGTGGTTGAAGTGCGTGTTTGACAAAATGTTTTAGTGGACTGGATGCCAGAAGAACGGAGATTGAGTTGTGTAGTGCCGGTATTTAAGAGAAAAGTGGACATCTAAGAATGTAAGAATTATAGAGGTATTAACCTGTGGAGCCATACAATGAAGGTATGGGAGAGATTAGTGGAGAGTAGGTTGAGAGGTTCAACAAGCATTAAGAGCAACCAGTTGGGTTTATGCCCGGAAGATCGACAACAGAGCCGATCTTTATGTTGAAGCCATTGATGGAGAATAAAAAGAGAAAAAGATACAGATGGTATTTGTGTATCTGAAAAAGGCCTATGATACGATTCCGAGAAAATTGGTGTGGGAAGTTCTGAAGAATAGGAAAGTGAACAGGAGTTATGTTGAGTTAATCAAAGATATGTACAGCAGGGTGAGGACGAGAGTGGAGTGGGGACAATCTGGAGTTGGTTTTTTTTGTTAGCATAGTTATACACACATGACATACACAGGCATGTGCTACATAGTTTCCTTTCTTGGTTTGTGTTTTTGTAGTTTTTATAGTTTCGTTATTTCCTACATCCTTCTCCATGGTTATTAGCAATAGTTGACTTTTGTTGGCGCATCAATTGCAGCCGGCGCGGATTTAAGAATAACCTTGCAACACCCTCGGGGTTTTTTCTTCAAAGCTGTCAACACTCGGTCTTCCAAGGTGGTCGCCCACAAAGTACTAACCGGCGCGATGGAACTTAACTTCGTTCAACTGACGCGCAGGTGCCCCGAGTGCGCTAAATCCCGCCCCGGTAAGTAATTTTGAGGTAAAGATCGGGGTACATCAAGGATCAGCCCAAAGTCCATATTTATTTATTTTGATTATGGATGATTTGCTTAAAGGAGTTATTAAAGAGGTCCCATGGTGCATGCTATTTGCAGATGATCTGGTGATAGTAGGAGACGCTGTGGAGAAAGTAAGCGAGATGTTGGAAAAAACGAGAAAGTCATTGAAAAGTAAAGGACTGAGCGTGAATAAGGAAAAAGCGGAGCATTTGGAGTAGATGGAAGGGTTAGAAGATAAACGGAGATAGAGTAATAAGTCAGGGGTGGAGCTAAGACAGATAACAGATTTTTAGTATTTGAGGTCTGTCATAGAAGATAATAGGGAGTTTGAAAAGGAGGTTATTAGTAGGATTCAGGCTGGATGAGCAAGTGAAGGGTAGCCAGTGGAGTGCTGTAGATGGGAAATTCCACTAAGACTGAATGCCAAATTTTATAGTTCTGTGGTAAGGCCAGTAATGCTGTATGGTTTGGAATGTTGGGCACTAAAAGGGAACATTTACAGAGTTTGCATGTGGCAGAAATGATAGTATTACGTCTAATGTGTTGAAAAACTAGTAAGGACAGAAGGGAAAATGAAGGTGAGGATGAATTTGAATGCTGAGGGGATCGGTTTAGATTGGTTCAGTCGAGATTGAGATGGTATGGGCATATTGTGAGAAGGGCAGATGAGGATGCAGAAAAGATAGTTTGGAGTTAAGAGCTGGATGTTAAGCTAGAGAGAGGTAGACAGTAGAGATGGGAATCGAACCGAACCCGAACCGAACCCAGAAATTTGGAATTTTGGCCGAACCAAACCGAACTCGAACCCAGACTCTGGCCGAACCAAACCGAACTCGAACCCAGACTCTGGCCGAACCCGAACGCACTCGAACCCAGACTCTGGCCGAACCCGAACGAACTCGAACTCTGACTTGGTCCAAACCGAACCAAAGATCCTCTCTCCCTCGCCAGCTTCAGGAGAAAGGAACACTTTTCTTTAAGCTATTTTTCAAAGGCTTTTTCATTATCTATTCATTCGCGTCGTTTAATTTGTTATAGTTTCTGGCACATTGTATATATTTTGTTTTATTCATAATAAAACATTAATTAAGGAATTGATATTCCTTTAATTAATTAGTAATTCATGCAGTTGGTCTGAATACTTCTTAGCGTAGGTATTTAAATAGATGAGACACTGAACGTTTCATAAGCTCTCCCGACATTTCTTTGGCTTATCTAAGATTTGAACCTGGTCCAGGACTTTGTTAATATTCTCATATATTTTCATCCTCCTGATATGTCTAGGCTGATAGTATCTTCATTGGTACTTTCCCTGACAGGTAGTCGTTTTTTTAAATTGACCTTTGACCCCTAAGTGCATTAATGAATCAAGCGCTGACTTAGTTAATCCGTCCACATACATATTTGTCCTCACATACTACGTCAGGTGACAACAAGATGTTACTAATTAGCCCGATGCGAACACTTATGTGGGTGTTACTAATTAGCCCGAAATATCTGTAGAGCAATTGTAAGTAGGTCAAACTACTGTTGACAAACTAAATGATTCATTGTTATTAAGAGGAGCAGGGGGTTCTCACCAGATGATTCACTCTAAATATAAATAATTAAACCATTTCATCCTGACTAATTAGGTCAAAGTTACAGAAAAACTGTACCCAAACCATGACCTCTCTGACCGCTAGCACCAACAAACACTGGCATTCCATTCCCGCTCTGATTCAAATAGTACGATTCGTACATATCCCTCGAAGCATCGCAACAAAACTTCTTCCTCATGTTAGTAGATATGATGAATTAGCGCGTCTAAAGTGAAGTGTAAGGGTCAACGTTCCGCTCTCGAAGGGCACCCTACGTCCCAATCCATCTCTGATATCTATCTTCAGCGAATCAAAGGTCTTCTTTTGCAAAGGTGCATATCGTGGCTTAACAAAATCTCTATGTATCGAAGATCCGTAGATGCCATCTACTTCTATAGAACGCCATAGCGGCGCCATCGTATCACCTACGGGGACGTTCTTCAATACGTCGCAGTAGACGCATAGTGTGTGACGACCAGTATTTACGTCACATATTCTATCAGAGCGAAATTCTGTAGAATCATTGCTCAAATTTGTTAGCGGCATATTATGTCTATCGAAACCCAATATAACGCATAGTTCACCGCCGATGGACACTGTCGTATGTGGCGTGACTCTAAGATATGACTTGTAGTTATTAGGGTTATACAGAAATTTAGGGAATCCTTCTCTCCAGATCCGTTTGCGTATCTTACCAGGCGACAAGTTGGCAAAGGACGAGTTGAAATAGGTGTCTATTTTCGAGTTTATTTCGCTAACGAGAGCGCTCACAACAACATAGTATCCCACATCTATAGGAATATCTATAATCAAAATTTTTTGAGCATCCTCGACTTCATCTTCACCGTTTCTTTCGGGCGAATCGCCACTAGTGCACAGAAAGCTAATTCGTTGAAATTTTCCAACGTTAAACCACGTCTTCGGCAATATTATTTCCGATAATGCAACTTCCCACTCTCCCTGCAGACTTATTTCATTGTGTAGTTTTGTAGTATACTTCGTAAGGGTATTATCTGGATAATACCTCATCGAGCTGTTGCTCGGCAACGTTAGGTAAAAATGAGACATGGCGCTTATTTCCAACTTTCGGAGCGGGTAGTAAATATCCCAAAGGCGCGCCCAAGAGGGATGACCACAGAGCTTGATTACCAACTCCTAAGGATAAGTTTGCGAGCGAAACACAAATTATGATGCACAATATGCCGATCTGTTCAAAAAATATATCTTCGCGACTTGGAACTTCTTGTCGGCACAAAGTGCAACTGCTGCTACCAGTATCGCTCACCACATAACGAGTTCATATACCCAAGTGTCGTGTCTAGAATCGTATCCAACCCAACGAACAAAGTACTGTTTCTTTCCCTTTCTCGTTCTTGTTCTTAAAATTCTCTCAACTTCAAATAATGACGGATCTTTTTGAACTCTTTGCAGCTCTTCAGCATAAAATTTTCCCTTGATTTCATCTCCAGAGTAGTCTTTGAGTGAATAAGTAGGTGGCTCTGTCGGATAACGGGATCTGACTACGAAAATTTCTTTTGACCATCCACCTTCGTATCCCTTGCGAAACTCTTCTAACCGTCTACTTATGCGAACGGTGTCTCCAACTTTAAATTTCCACTCCTTACTCGTCCTTCTTTCTTCAGTGTCGCTCTGATAATGATTATCCATTTCGCTGAGAGCAATTTTTATACCCGTGTGATAAGTATCATTATATGACTGTACGAGTTTGGGAAGAACTTGGATGAAGCGTAGAGATTTTACACGAGTAAAATACTTCCACATTTTACTTTTTAACGTTCTATTAAAGCGTTCCACTAGAGCGCATTTAATGTCATCATTTTCGCTGGTATAATGTACTATAGAACGTTGCTTCAGAAAGGAGAGGAAAATAGCGTTGAGAAATTCTCTCCCTTTGTCCGTTTGCACGTAGGTAGGACATCTGTCGCTTTCCAGTAAAATCTTTTCAAAGGCAGACTTTACTTCAGGCGCAGTCTTATTTTTAACCGCCGCGGCAAATGTATAACGACTGTAACAGTCTATACAAGTCAAGATAAATTTGTAGTTGCCGTTGTGACGTGAAATGCTGGTCAAATCTGCCTAATCCAACTGGCATATTCGATCAGTTGCGAGAGAAATTGTTTTACGACGTGGAAACTTGCGACGAATCGGTTTGTGCAAGGTGTACGCATCCTGTCCTTCGAGAAACTCGCGCGCCTCTTTCAAAGCACTTGAAGAATCTTTCGCCAAGTTTTTGACAGAAGTAAAACTCCCGGCAGCTTCGGGGGTATAGTACGCGATTTCCATTGCTAATATTCTTCCCAACTTCTTGTACGTACTTGTCTTCTCGCAGATCTGCGCTCGCTCGTTCTTTCAATATTTCTCGACCTTCTCTCCGCCGGAGCTGGAGTCACAACTGATGGTAAAGGGTATTTTCTTCGACTTATAACTTTCCAACTCGCGTAGTTGGAGACGAGTTCTTTGTTGATTTCCGACGATTCGGCCAATCCTCTGGAAAATTCTAACCACCCAAGCGGCTGCTGTACTTTTTCTGACTTAGAATATCGTTAAATAGCTCCACGATGTTAGATCCGAATATAGGCAACTGGTTATATATCAATTCGCCGCGTTCATTCCATGCGAGATGCGGGCTTTCCTTTACTATGCGTAGTAATTTCTTTGCTCTATGTCTCGAGCTTGCGGGAATAGACTCTAAGATTTCACCTTCCTCTATCTCGTTGCGCTTTACGGATTCGCGCGAGCAAAATTTATTTAACGCCGTAGTGTAACGCTTCGCTTTTGCATCGTCTGGTTCGTCGCCTTCCAATATATCTTTGACTGTCATATCCATTGGAGAACTTCTATTCTGCCTATTGATGGGTGTAGCTGCAGCTTGCATTCGCGCGTACATTGCCGGATCAAGCAATACAAATTTCTTGGCATGTTTCATCACGAGCTGTAGCCGCCAAACAGGCCTCAGTATAGGAACAATGGGACCTAGCAAGGCTCCTAGAAATCCGCCGGTCTGAATGATTCTCTTCTTTCTAGATAAAATGACTTTGCGTTTAACGAGTTCGCGCAGACTATTTTTACGACGAGCTAAGGCCAGCTTTTGCTTTTTATTCAACGGAACTTTACCATGCAACAAATTTTGAGCGCACTCGCACATGCAATTTACAAAGTCTCTATCTAAATATCTTTTTAGCCAACTCTTTCTCTGCGACTCACTAGATCTATTAAGTAACCTCAAAGTCGGAGCGTGCTCTCTAATTCTGCGAGACATGTTGCTCATTCGACATCCTAACTGAAATGAATGATTGGTGAGGATAACTGGACCTTTTATTTAGGTACTTAGACGTATTGCGGAGCCTCGTCCGCAAAAATGTTTGTTTTTACTCTCAATTGTTCGACCGTGTTGGGTTTTAGGTCGATAAACAGTTAACCGTAAGGCTTGGCTGTGGTATCTTTGAAATGCATCTTCCAAAAACGTTCCTTTAGCAAACATCTGCCTGCCTAATATAGCGACTTGTCCTACATCTCTTGGGTTTTTAAAGAGCACTCTGTAGTGTGTATTGAGGTTCATGGTTCTGTTGTGTTTAGAGCTGTGAAATATGTTTTGTGTTAGAAATAGTATCGAAATGTTTCTGTGATGACTGCCTTTTGTGAATATTTGCGCAACTTCTTCGTTTGCTTCATGCATCCGATCGTCTATTACAAGCAAGACGCGCTTTGTACCGTCAAATTCGTTTATGTCAGGTAAGCCTTCGATGAAACGGACGTTTTCAATGGAGTTGAATACATCTTGGTAGACTCCATAACATCATACAGTTTCCTGAGGAGGTGAAGTTATTATCTCGTTCGCGTTTTGAATTAGCTTTAGCGTAAATTGGGTCTTCCCGCAGCCGGTCGGACCCGATATCATAGCCGTAAATGGATGTTGCATGTTTGATGGATGAAAGCGACTGACGTTAAACGTGCAATTGTTAGAGTTTTTATAGAAACACACAAGTCATTTGCTAAGATGTTATCTTGTTAACCAACACGAGTGTTTATGACTCTACACATATGCAATAAAGTGTTTAGTGACTTGAATATTTCTAATATTTACAAAAGTTTATAATTAAAATATTTACAACAGTTTATATTTTCACCGAAGCCACCATCAATATCTAATTACAGTCTCCATTTACAATATATAAAAAGTTATATACAGCAGTCTCTATGTACAATATTTGCAATTGGCTTTTTTATACAATATTTACAATATTTCCTAATTTTGAAAAGATGAAAAGTGCTTGGTGATGGAATTTTTTACTCCACACCGGTACCTGTATGGGATGAAATTTTTATATGTCCGCATGCATAAGTCGTGTATCCGTCGGAGAGAATGTAGCGTTTGTCGTCGAAGGGATTCAGTCCGTCTTTTGTGAGAGTTTGAGTTCCTAGAACGTGGTTACTGCGAATGCTGCAGAATTCAGCTCTCGTTTTCGTTTGTTGCACGAGACTACCGACAAAAAAGTCGTGTTTTTTACGAAACGAGTTCTGAATTCCTTTCGCAGTGGACTTATTTCCGAGTGGGAGCAGGTGACTATACATTTTCGATCTTAATCCTACAAACGCAAGCGGTTGCAGCCCTTCGCACTCGTCTGTAAATGATCACAATTTTCGAACATTTACTTTGCTAAAACAAGGGTTGAAGGGAGGGAAGTTGGAGGTGTCCATGTGATCTACAAACCCTATCATGTCTCTGTACAAGTCGTCCGTTACGATGTGATAGCAGAGCGAATCGGTGTCAGTGAACAAGAGCTGAGCTTTATATCTGTATCTCGCCTTTATCACATCGTAATGGAATTTGAAAAGATGTAGTTTAGAAAGGTCTAAAATACAGGCACTGGTGAATGTCGGTTTATCCCAGAATACGTGTACTTGTTTCATTTGCACGGCTACGAGAGATTCGTTTATTTTGTGAAAAGACTGATAATTGGGTGACTAAATTCCTTGCCTGCTTATCCGATACGAAAATTGTAATATTGGTCTGTTTTCTTAAATTCTGCATTGTTTTTCCAAAAATGTCATTATTTAAAAATTTTTTAAAAAATTTTCTGAGAGGGACTTGGCATTTTGTCGCTGGGCTGTGTTAAAGTCAATGTAAGGCTTGATCCACGGACTTTGCGAGAAACTCATCACTCTATATATCTGCTTGCAGATCAAGCCCTTTTCCAAATATTATGAAAATTTCTATAATGAAGCACGTATCTGGTCTTTGGCAAGAAATTCGGCACCAACTTTTCAATTTTTGAATTTAATTCTGCTTTCCCTCCAATTTTGTCAAAAGTTTGAGTAGGTAAGGAGAGATGAACGATTCGGAGATAGAAAGTCTTTCGGAGGCTAAGGGAAGGTCGTTGTGTAGCTCGTGCAGCTGAGGTGGATATTCTAAATCTACCTCTAGCATGAAACCCGTTTCTGTGTCCTCTGGGATCTGCGCGAAATTTATTGTCTCAATTTCTCTCCTTGTTAAAAATGTAAACTTTCCAGTGGGGAGGGGCTGAGACATGGCACACCCGTACATGTTATTCATATCGTAGTACTGTATGTACGAGTGGGCTATCCGAGGATCGTAACTCGGCAGACTTGGGTTACTGGCTTCGGCGTATCTATGCGTAATCATAGACGCGCCTCCGCGGAGAGCCGACTCGAAAAAGAGAAGATGATCGGGCTCAGTTAATAGCTCGATCTTTGCCTCTGTCATTTTTAAGCAAGCGTCAAAAGAGTCCGGGGCTGGTGTAGTAGTGAGCAGGGTCAAGATCATAATTTGTTATCGAGAATGTTCGAAAGTTTTCACACACGTCAGCCAGTAGAAGGACGTCGTGATTATGATACTCTTGCATATCCTTCAAACCAAAGGCTTTCCAAACCGACTGGGCGTGCTCGTAATCTTCTTTCGAACACTCTGATTCTCTCAATTTGCTGTAAAATTTCTGGATTGGAGGTAGTTGAGGGTCGTTGAATTTATCCTTAGAACTCATGTACTCATAGGGATAGACTCCTTTCCTCAAGATAAGAGATATTTCATTAGGGTTTGAAAAGTGCCGTTTGGTATGGACAAACTTTTCCTCGTCATCTTTCTTTAAACTTTCTACCAAAGAATCAAGGGAACCGGGAAAGAATTGGCAAGAGTCTAAGATTCTAAGATTGCCGACTTGGACTGCTATGAATTTTTCGGAATTTGTGGCAATGACTCTAATTGTATCCATTATGGCGAGGGAATTGGACTGCAAAAATTTTAAAGAGGGGTGAATGTCGTAGTTTTTGGAATTGTGAAAAATGACAGGGACAGAGTAGCTCAGCTTCTCCTACTCGTCAGCCTCACTATCGTCTGCATAGTATCCTTCCCCGGGTATCTCTTCCATATAAAGTGTAGATTTCTTCGGTTTGTCCCAGCCCCTCGAATTAAATTTACGAGGTTTCAATTGAAGTTTGCATTTGTTACAACAAGCGGCGATAAAGTTACCAGTAACATGATCGTGATGTTTTACCTTCTTTCCAAAAGGCTCCTGGCAGAGGAAACAGACATCCGCCTCATGGAACTGTCGAACTTGGTCGCCGCTCATTTCGTTCATTGAGATATTTTCATTTAATATTTTAGAAATTGCCTCATCAATTTCGCACAGCTTTGCGTAAAAAGTTTCCATCACATTTTCTCCGCTATACGTGTATGCTCTTTTGTACTCTACGTTTTCATACATACATACATACACGTAATATGAAGATGCCGCTGGGTGTATGTATTTCACCTTGGTCTGCTATAAATGATTCAAATCACAGTATAATACAAAAGGGACTTTAAATTGCTTATGGATAGCAGTAAATTTTAATACATTTGGAAGCTCTTCCTCCTTACGCGCTTCGATCAGGCCCTCAACGAAACTGCGTTCAGACCCCGTCTAGCTCCTCTAAGCTCTCAGCCTTCTCCTCCAGAGTCACCATCAAAGACTCGTGTTCAGCCTTTTCAGCCTCCGTCTGCGGCTTGGGAGCGCTGGGTGGAAAGGATATGGCTAGAGCAGGTTTCGTCCCGCAGTCTGGCTGGTGTGCAATTTGGAGTTTTTCGGAATAGAAACGGTGGAGACAGTATCTACAAGGAAAGATAGTGTGGTTTTTAATATGTCGTAAAAGTCGACCTAAATTTTTTATTAGAATATAATATGGACTGCCGGTTTGGTCTATATCAGTTAAGAGAAGGAGATTAACGTGGTGTGGACGGTCTTGGTGTTTGCTCATGTAAATTGGTCACAGTATACATTCGTCTCCGTCTTCAATGGAGCTCAGTATGCCGATACTTAATTCAGGATTTTGCTTTTCGAATTTGGAGACCTGATCGATACGCACGGGGAAATCGATGCCAGATAATTCAAATTTATGAAGGTAGGGCCAATAATGTTTAGGATATTCGGGATTTTTCACTATTTTATTTTGTTTTACACTTTCTGGGATTACATACACCGCAGCGGCCAAACAATGCAAAAAGCACTTTTCATCACGATTTTTTATATTGATGGTAGCTTTTTTATTCATAATAAATTTAGGTGTGGGTATTTACGACGAAGAGGATATAGGTTTGTAAGAAGCTACTTTTACAACAACGTCACCCACGTTATCCAGTATCCAACCAGACCCCATCGTAGTGAATCTTTCGAGCATTTCGTTCAACTTGGCTCCTGCGTCATAGATCTGATTGCTGCATTCACTTGGATGGAGGAGACGTTCTACATCAGATCAAAAATTTGCATTCGTAGTGGACTCTGCTCCATCTCCTATAATATAAGTTAACCTGACTCGATAGATACCACTTGATTGGACTGTAAACATGAAATTATTATTACACTACATATAATTAAAAGTTACATAAAGTGCTAGTAGAGTTCAATTTTATATTAAAGGAGTATGGATTAGTTTATTTTTTTTTAAATTTAAGAAATAGATATTGTAAGAAGTGCATTAAAATGAGACTTTATTAGTTTAATTTTTGTAGCACTCATACCCATGCGTGTTCATATCCTGCTGTAAGATTTGTTCGATGGCACCACGTCTAGTTTCTATGCCATCTCTCAATCCTTCCTGTTCACTGAACGGTTGAGGGAGTAAGTTATGAATGTAGTTATAAGGGCTGACGGACCACTACCACCTCGCTGTATTAGTTTATTTTCACACATTTTGCAGATCTTTGACCCAAGATTGAAGCAGGCTTCTCTTAGCCTACGCCTGCAGGAGATGCACCACATCTTGGTGCCACAAGAGATACATATCTTTTGTTTCTGGTGAAGATTGCAATGGCAGTCATCTGTAAAATATAATTCTAAAGAATTAGGAACATTTTAAAGGATATGCAAAGTAAGGAAAGTGTAAATAGATACTTAGATGTGTTTATTGAAATAGATTAAGAAGAGAATGTAGTATAAATATGTTACTATCAAGAGAGAAATATTTATAAAAATTATACTTACTACAAGTAGAACTTGTATCTGGAGCTGAACTTAGATTAGAGCTTGGTAGTGGTGTCGGTTCATCATCATGACCTGTATATAAAACGTGGCATAAAATAATTTATGATAAAATAATTTATGATAACAGAATTTATAATAAAATACATTAAAAAACTCAGTGGAATAATATAGATACAATATATACATTATAGAGTAACATAAGAGCAGTAGAAGACTGATAAAAGAAGATAAAAGATTGATAAAGAAGACAGTAGAAAGTAAGATATGCTTATTGAAATAGATTGAGAAGATAATTTTGTAGTATATAATAATAGTATAAGTATGAATCTGTTACCATCAAGAGAGATATTTTTTTATAAAAATTACACTTACTACAAGTAGAACTTGTATCTGGAGCTGAACTTGGATCACAGCTTGGTGCTGGCATCGGTTCATCTTCAGGACCTATGTATAAGATGGAGCATAAAACAATTTGATATAGCAGAATTTGGAATAAAATACATTATAAAAATACCGTCTAATAATATGAATACATTATACACATTTTACAGTAGAACAAAAACAGTAGAAGATTGATATAAGAAGATAGTAGAAGTTTGATAAAAGAAGACTGATAAAAGAAGATAGTAGAAGATTGATTTATATATATATATATATATATATATATATATATATATATATATATATATATAATATTTTATATATAATAAAATTTATATATATATATATATATATATATATATATAATACAATACGATATTTTTAGATAGCAGAATTTTAGTAAAATGATATCACTCACATTTCCAAACAATGGGGTCATATCCATGCATCACGAACTCAAACAGAGAGAGCCCCTGTGGTATTTCATCATCGGATGAAGGATCAGGCTGCACGGTTGCTAGGATTTGATCTAGCCACTGAATGTCATCATCAGCGGCCGATGGAGCTTGATCCGTTGAAGAGACGGTAGGTTTCGAAACACGAGCTCTCTTCCGTTCAACTTCGTTAGGAGTCTCCTCATCCGCAGCTCTCTTTCGAGTTACGGAGCTTTCTCCATCCGCAGCCCTCGCTTGGGACTCGGGGCTTTCACCCGCAGCTTGAGCTAAGGCTTTTTCACGCTCCTATTTTAATTGTTACTAATGGTCAGTTAATAAAGTGGATCTTTATCATTTCTATGCTATATGATAACTAACAGTGGAGAGAGTCAATAATAAATATCACAATACAACATCAGGTTATTAATCTATTGATATCTGTATACACTTTTGATGAATGCAATGGAAATCTACCGTGACAGATGCAAAAAAAGGATAAAATTAACGTGTACTATTTATTATCAACCATGGATGGCATAATAAAGATTTTACGTTTGCTTCCTCTGCTACGTAGGAGAAATACTTGATAAAATATTTTCCTAATATACTTCAACCTATTCATATGTTTAACAAACTGTCATTTAAAAGTTTTAGAAATTATTTAAGTCAAAAATATTAAATAATTTATTGACAATTAAATTTTAAATTAATTGAAAACTATACTTCAAAATTCTACATACCTCTTCGTAGCGATTGAGAACAGCCATGAACTCTTCGAAAGCAGCCACGTCATCAGCAGACAGATACGTAGACATAATGCTAAGTTAGTTTCACTACATTGTAGATAGAGAATCTCTGGAAGGTAACTTTGCGAAAGACCTCTACTTACAATGTTTGTGGTTTTTAAAGAGTGGACAAGGAGCCATCTGGTTTATATCAAACAAATTGATGAACAATTAGTTTAAGTGGTATAGTCATATGATCTACTGAGCGCTTTGATTCTTCGAGTCAATTAGAAATTAGAAATTAGGGGGTGTGTTTTGTCAACTAGAGAATTGTGAGCGCGTGTTTTTATCTAGTACAACATTATGTGGACGTGTTTTTATCTAGTTTAAAATTATGACGCCGTAATTTTATCAACTAGAGAATTATGAGAATGTGTTTTTGCCAAGTTTAAAATTATGGGAGCGTGTTTTTATCAAGTTTAAAATTACGAGGGTGTGTTTAAATCAACTAAAAATTAATAATTAAACGAGGGTGTGTTTAAATCAACTAAAAATTAATAATTAACTAATAAACTAATATTATTACAAAGGCAACAAATTTTTTCGGACAGTTAAATTATTTATACAAGTTCAGCAACTCGTAAAATAATTACATTAAAATAATACCATAAAGGCAAAAGTTGTAAAATAATAAATTACTTGAAAAGCTGCCATGACGATTAGATTGAAAACTTTTGTGCGAATGAATGATTGAAGTAAGTTAGCTCGCATTTTATTCAGTTTTTCTGTAACTGTGACCTAATTAGTCAGGATGAAATAGTTTAATTATTTATAATACAGTGAATCATCTGGTGAAAACCCCCTGCTCCTCTTAATAACAATGAATCAGTTAGTTTGTCAAAAACTAGTTTGACCTACTTACATTTGCTCTACTGATATTTCGGGCTAATTAGTAACATCCACTTAAGTGTTCACATCGGGCTAATTAGTAACATCTGGTTGTCACGTGACGTAGTATGTGAGGACAATCGCTCAACTCGGGCTAATTAGTAACATCCACTTTAGTGCACACGTGACGCATACATCCACTAATACTTCGGCTAATTAGTACGGGCAAGCATGCGTGTGGGCGGATTAACTAGGTCAGCGCTTGATTCATTAATGCGCTTAGGGGTCAAAGGTCAATTTAAAGAAAAGACTATCATCATACACTACTAACGGTTATAGTATTACCAACTAATTTGAAACTGCTTACCTGTTGCAATTTCGTACCATTTATTGTGATATTAACTTCACCTTTATTATTGAACACTCTCATAACCTTTGTCTTTTTTATATTAATCTTCATGCCATATCGTTCAGCCTATCCATTATCTTCAGCAGTCCAATCTCGCTGCCCGCTACCATTACTTGGTCATCTGCAAATCGTACATCTTGTAACAAATTCCCTCCTACTTTTATTCCTTCTTCCAAGTCTCCCATGGCTTCCTCCATCATTGCGTCAGCGTCAATGTTAAACAGCAGCGGCGAAATGCTACAACCTTGTCTTACTCCACGTCCTATTTAACCTTCTCCTGAGTATTCTTGTTGGATTTTGATTATTGCACTTTGATTCATGTACAAGTTAAACCTTTCCACAGCCTTTCTATAGGACGACCTATGACCTCTCCATTTCAGCTCACAACTGATAAGGGATAGATGAAAAACAATTTTAAAAATATATATACCAATGAAAAATAGATTTAATGAGGAATACCTAGACGGACAAGATTTTATTTTCCAGCATTAAAAAATAGAGGGCAAAATGCAAGTCCCGGGTCAGGGGTGACCCAGGGGTTTTGCTTCCGAGGGTTAAGTGGCGCAGAGCTGATTTCTCTTCAATGACTGATGATTGACTTGAAACACGCTGGCTCATATCCACTGCACATGCAGGTTAAACTTTAGTGCGGTAAGGTTAAACTGAGTAGTAGAGAGTATTGGAGCAAATATCAAATCAGCTAATTTAACTTAGCTGACAAGATTACATCTTTTAGAGTTCCATTGCTTGCCCATTTTAACCTATGCCACTGTTAGCATTTCACTTAGAAACGATCAAATTCATGATTTAAATGTTGCCTGGAAGAGTGTGTATAGAAAGCTATTTAACTATCATAAATGGGAATCTGTTAAGCCAATTATGATAGGGTTGCGTAAGATAGATTTTAAGCACTTTAGAGTTAAACTTATGTTTAATTTCTTTAGAAACAGCCTACATAGAGTCAGTAGAAATATTATTATAATGGAGTGGCTTATGGTAGAAGCGGGTATTTAATTTACGAAGCGTGTATTGCTGGTGCTGGGATTAGTAGGAACTCCATTTAAGTTTCTCATAATTCATTTTAATTGTTCTATGATCTTATATGTATGTGTGTGTATATAAGTATATGTGATGCATCTTTTCCTGTCTGCTTTTGACGAATAAAGAAATAAATATAAATATAAGAAGGGCTGTTGTAGATGTGACGGAATCTGAAGTATGCGATTCTTCACAAAAGTGTGACGTACTTAATGTCAAGATCGAACGGTGTAGCCAATAGAAAATTAGCAAACAGACGCCATAGCCAATGGAAAATAAGTAAATGAACACTAAAGTTGAAGGTCGGACGCGGTTGCTGATATATATATATATATATATATATATATATATATATATATATATATATATATATATATATATATATGTAATGTTTGCATTGTAGAACCTTATAAGTTAATTTAAATTGCGGAAAATAATCGTTTTGAAGGTGTTTATTTCGTATTAGAAGATAGAAAACGGCATATTGTTTTGCCGCCGGATGTAATCATCAAATTCTACGGGATATATGCCAATATAAATGTCAATTTAAGCAACATTATATATTTTTATTGTATTTATCATACTGCTCAAAGCATTGTTTGTACACAAACGACTACTAGCTGTAGCGTCGTGTAACGTAATGACTTTTATCTCCAATTTTTTGTATGTTGCGCTCTTGGTTGATGATGAAAAGTGATTCTGGGCGTAACAGGTAGATGATGTAAAAGCATTTCACCTTGTACTAATTACGAAAGTGTGTGGTGGAACGTCTGCAGCGGAGGCCACACTGTTGACCACCAATGTAGCGTGACTGGGAGCCAGTATACTGAGGAATTGTAAATCCTTTCTCTCCGTAAGGTCACGATTTATGAAGACCTTGGCCGCCATGTTAGAATCCTTGGACTCTCTGAGGACTTTGGCAGAGCTTATGAGATCCGTTGCCGTTGATTCTGATGTAAGCCTCACAAGTACATGTAGCTTTCTGTGTCCTATACCTGAAGCCTTTTTCAGTCACCTTGTACCCTCCATCAGAATATAAGGCTCATCCCCAATTAATTTTTCACAAAACGTGCTGAAATGCTTCACATCATCAATCCCATCGCACTCACTCAGTCCAGAGACGGTAAAGTTTCTCAGCCTCAGGTTGACATTCTTCACAGACTTGTTCACAAGCTTAACATCACTAGCATAGATGATCAGTGGTTCAGTATTATGATGCATGTTAGCTTGGCTGTCATTAATCACTCCGTTAAGTTCTCGTCGGTAAAATTACTTTTGATACACTCGCCAATCAACTTAAACATTTCCGATTTACCCGTCTGAACCTCATTGGTTAGCTTTGCCTCAATATTTGAGAGACCCTTTCTTAGCTGTACAATCTCATGTAACATATCATATCTTACAGGCAAATCCCAGGGCGTTCACGAATCTTTTCAGCAAGTAGTGATCGGCTTCATCCACACCTCAACAACTGCGATGATATCTTCCTCGCACGATTAACAACGAATGATGGAGGTTTTGGTGCCATCTTCGGTACTAATAACATAACACAGCTTGATGTGATCATCATCAATCTCGCACAAAAGTCCAAGGCAATAATCACGATACGATGAATATTTATAAATATAACGTTCAAATATCCGATTTCTTAAGTGATATCCGCAGAATTATCTTATCCATCCTCCGTATATAACGATAGAGGAGCAGTTTAGGCATCGAAAGTTTATACATGGCGATTAATATTAAATAATTATTTGAACAAAATAAACACTAAATAGATTTGTAAGTAAAAGTTTATAATCATAGCGATTGCATAGTTCAAACATGACAACTAAAGTGATGCAGCCTGCTGTTGCTCGGTCTTCTAAATTAATTGCTCTTGTGAGACCTAGCTTATCTTCACGCCCTAAGCTGTCTAATCGTTCTTACCAGCATGCTGCACCGCAGATCTGGAATTCTCTTCCATCCAATCTTCAGAAGTCGTCGTTTGAATCACATCGGCCTTTACTTTCTTATGTACATGTACAGTTCCATGGGCAGTTAAAGACTCTCCTCTTCCATCTCTCTTTTCCATCAAGTGTTCCTGAGTGTCTACCGGTATCTAAACCACCTTTGCTATAATCCCTTTATTTTTGGACTGATTTTCTGGATTCTGAAATTTGCACTGTTTTTGGACCTTCCTTTTACTCGCCGGCTTGATTTTGTCTCAAATAGTGCTTGATGTAGTCATTGATGACTGTGGCACTTTAATTGTCGTTGTTGATGTTGTTGTTGTTGTTAACTGCATGTGTATAGTCCCTTTCTTAGTTGCAGCTTTTATCGTTTTCATTATTTACTCCTACCGCTCGATGGCAATTAAGAAACGTTGGCTTTTTGGCGCACAAATTGTAGCTGGAGGGGATTTAAAGATAACCTTCCAACACCCACTGGATTTTTTTCATTAAAAGCTCTCAACACACTCTCGGTCTTCCAATGTGGTCACCGACAAAGTACTAACGTGCTCGATGTTACTTAACTGCGTTCAAATGACGAGCAGTTGAACCAAGTGCACTAAATCCCGCCCCCAATTTTTATATTTTCATTGTTTAATAAAACACCAAAAAGGGTAATAAAACTATGTATAGTTCACAAGTTACACAGACAATCTAACAAATGCAACAGGTAAAACACCAAATGTGAAAGCTTGATTCTATATATTTTGTATATGATGTATGGTATTTGCATTTCAAGTAAAGTATTTAAATAATGCTGCTGTATAAGTAAAATAAAGATTTGAAAATATTGTGTTTTATGGAAGTGTGATCCTAGGCGGTAGCTAAGCTAGGGCAAGTGACAAATGAGGGCATGCCTAAACAGGAGGGGGAGATGCAAGATGGATGACTGACAACAAGGACGTAAAACGTGCCACGTTGAAAGGAGATTTAAGAGAGTTGAAGAATCTCAGTAGTAGACGAATTCAAGAGTAACTCGAAGAGTTCGTTTAGTAGAATTAATTGTAGTTCATCGAACAGTCGATGTGAAGAGAGTGATCTGTGGATGATCAAACTGGGAAGCGAGTTCAAACGACATATTCTAACCTTGGGATTATATTAGAAGGAATCCTAGTAGACGAGTAATCAAGGGGAAAGTAAAGTGTAGGAATTTGTGTTAGAGAGCGTTGTAGTAATTTGTGTGTCGAAAGTAATTGTCTTATGTAAAGTACTTGCTTTGCGATATTTAAGGTGAACTTTAATTCCGTAGAAAAGTATAATTTTAAGTTATACGAATTTCGCATACACGTGCTTATTGGATTAATCTTTTATTTAATACAGTCGTTGAAGTCATTAATCCATTAATAAGACATCTAGATTCAGTCAAAAATCGAGGACAGGTATAGATTCCAAAATAATTATAAGAGGCATATTATTAGGAATATAGGCCCTGGAACCTTTAATCTCAGGATCTCATTTTATCCCAGATAAAATTGTTGTATCAGGTCCCTGACAAAAGAGAAGACGCATCACGTCAATCTTTCAAAACACATGCAAACTTTCACCTGTACGATGTACCCCCTTCTTATTCAATTATTTCATTAGGCTCATGTGCCAATATTTCCTTTGAATTTTCTGGATCAATAAATTAATTTTGTGTATAATTACATTTGTCTAGTTTTAATTTTTTCCAATTGCAATAGTTGACTTTTTGTATTAGTGATATGCAGAGATTCAGATCGACATTCGTTATCATTGTCCGTGTTAAGAGTACTAATATACTGGTTATGTATAAAACTTAGGTGCTTATTGACTAGAAAACTGATCTTCAACCTGAGTGGCATACAGAGAATGTGAAATAGAATTAAACTGAATATTATTAATGTTAATTGAAATGTCATAATTTCTAATCAAACTCTAATCAAAATGTTTACAGATCAGAATGTTCAATCAGCTAAATGTTTGTCAATAACGGCGAACTTAGGCCTACTTGGTTTATAGTTGGAAGCTGTTTTGTAATCGGATAATGACGTGACTTTTTAGCATCGGTAAAAAACATTATACAGATGTTAACAATGTATTGATTAACACTAAAGTCTCTGATGTAATAGGTAGGCTAAATTAACTTTAAAATGATTCTTTCCTTCCATCCTTCAAGGATAGTCGAAAAGAATCACTTTTATGTAAATTTAGTGGATTGTGGCCAGTGGATTGTTGACAAATTTGTCAATATAGCCGATCGTTAGGTACGGCGTTCAAATCCAATGCTCTCCCTGTCACTACATGCTATTCGAGCAAGAAAGTGACGTTAAACTTGGCATTTTAAATCTAAAATCTGTTTATTTATTTTTAGAATTTACAGCAGTAGACCTACTAGTTATATTAACTATTTCGAATTGAATTTAATACCAAATTGAATCTAACTTGAAACGGGCTTAAACAGGGATTTTGGGGTGGTCTAATATATTTTGTTAAATAACGTTTTGAAATTTGTTATATCCTGTTATATGGGTGGGTGGGTACGTTAAAAACACTATTTCAACGTTATATAACACTTGAATGACCCCTAATGTATGATATTGAATCAAATTAAATCACTAATTTTAAATAAATCTCAAATTAAAAGTAATTAATAGTTGATCAAATTCGAACTGTGCAAGGTTTTAATATTGCAATTCAGTTTAGGAGCCGTTATACCATTTAAATGGTATAACGGCTCCTAAAACTTTTAAGTATTACATAACTCCGTAAAATCATATTTATAAAAGACTGTCTGAATCATTTTCACCATATGTTTCTCTGTGAACATGTAGTTCAAAAACTACTACATAATATCATGCTAATGCTAACAGACCGTAATGCGCTTCAATATTCCAGAAAAAATCATGCAATACTGACTGAGTTGAATGGTCAGTTTCGGTTATCAAGGACGCTATTTTGATAAGTTTTGCATACGCGGTCCAAACGACGTAGGGAATTTCTATCTTTTTAATTAATTATTCTTTATTAATTAATTTTACATTTACATGTATCTTTTGTAATCTATATTCACTTTACAACTTATGGTAATCAATGCTAATTTTGCAAAACTGCATTATCTGCATTGATAAAGCTAAAAAGCTGGTAAAGCTTATGTTAACGTCAATTTCCTCACTCGAAAGCGATGTCAGTGACGGGCGAGCCCAGGATTTGAACCCTGCACATACTGATCCGCGGTCGAGTAAGTTACCGACTTCACCACTACATGTAGCTACAGCTGATTATTTATGTCTAATAAGTTTACCACTCGTTTTGTACACTTATTTAGTGTTTGAAATACTAATATTGATTGTGCTCTGCACTTCTACCCTATTTTCCTACATAATTATCTGCAGAAAAATTTCAAGGAAGAAAATTCACATAAATGTACTTCATAAATGTGGGTGTCTATAACGCTAACGAGCTTTAAAGCAACTGTAATTTTAGTTTCAATTGCTATAACGTCTAAGGATCGCCTACTTTCTAGAAAGTTCTGAATTGCTACGAATTTTATGAAAACGTATTTTCTATCTAAAACCATTTGCAGGTATGTTTAAAAATAGTTTGAAAGTATTTGAAAATATTTAAATAAACGTTTTTAATGGAAAATGCATTTTTAGAAAGTATATTTAAAAATTGAAAAAACAAAATAAAACAATTAAAAATTAGAGAAAAATTGTTATATATAAATATATATTTAACATATATATATATATATATATATAGCATATTTATATATATATATATATATATATATATATATATGTATATATAACAATTGTCCTCTAATTTGTAAATGTTCTGATTTGTTATATATATATATATATATATATATATATATATATATATATATATATATATATATAGGGCCTATTTAAGTATTTTCAAAATGCAGCAAACAAAACACTCCTTTGTATGTTTAAATAAAATAGCATTATGAAAATAGTTCCTTGAATTTCTATTCACGCCCTTTATTTTTTGGATAAAGACTAAAAGATATTTGAAAGTATAAAACAACTTATATGTATTATTAAAGAGGAAATATAATAAAAAGAGAAATAAAATACGGCATTTCGGATCCAAATGTGTTGTGCTCCAAATTCCTGATTGTGCATCGCTAGTTGTTGTAGTGTCTGTAGCTTCATTATTGATCACTGTAATAGTCTTGACAACTATTTGACAGTCAGCACCACTAATGAAGCAGCTAAATACACACGAATAGTCTCCCATCAGTTTCTCGACATGCTCAGTGATCAAGAGATAGTTACTGGCGAATACCAATCCACTTTGATTGTGAATCCAGCGATATGAAGGAGAGTACAGAATACTGTCAATGTTAGTATGTGCTTTACACACCTCAAGGACTGGAACCACATATGTCTCTCTACTACCTCTAGTTTGCACACTTTGTATGTCTGCACAATTATAGAACAACATTTCAGCACTAGAATTGCATCTAGTTATTAAACCCGAAGACAAAAGAAAAGAGTATAATTTGAAATTACTGACATAATTAGAGCATAAATGAACTTAATCTTTTAAATTGAATAATATCGAAAACTATAGATTTAAATTTTAGTAAGCAATGATTGCACATTGAAAACCTCCAAGTAGTAATTCATGAAAAGCTAACATTATTATTGCTTTTATTTAATGTTAAAAAAGATTCATTGTGTTACCTTTTTCTCAGTCATCATTATCATCATTATCATCATTGTCGTCGTCGTCGTCCTCATCATCATCATCATCATCATCATCATCATCATCATCATCATCAACATCATCATCATCATCATTATCATCATTATTCTCTTCATCTTCCCTTCAATCCCAGTTTAGTATCTCGCGTTGGGATATTTGATATATATACAGTATATAAATATATATATATTATAATATAATAATAATAATAATAATAATAATAATAATAATAATAATAATAACACACATTATTGTGAAATGATCAACTATGAAGATTGATTGGTATCTATGGTCTGATAGCGGCGTCCATAAAAATAAATAAACAGATAATAAAGTAAGAATTTATCAGCCTATTTTGGCTAGTACTATAGTTTTTTAGTACAGTTAGGCCATAATGCAAAATACTTGTCAAGGAAGACCTGATGGCCCATGTCCTATTATTGGAAGAGTCAGTTCAACTCTCAACACGCAATACGACTTATATCTATGCCCTGATTGCCTGATTTTTCGTGAGTCGCTAGGAGGCGACAGTGCGGATATCGGCTTGATCATTTCTGAGCCTGAAGGCCTGATTAGCTCTGAGCCGATAGGCCTGTTGTCTGATGCTGTGGAGGCTCTCACCCCGTGTCGCAACGAATTGCTGTGTTTCGTTTTGGATAAATGCAACGTGGTAGCTGCTGAACAGTTGTCTAAACTATGTTGTGACTTCTATAAGAAGGAAGAAATAATTGCTGCTAAGTCATTATTGGATTCAACCCTTGGTTATAAAACTAAGAGTCGTAAGGGTGCTCAGAAATGTCGCGCTACGATGGCTGACATCATCAAGTGCTGTTTGAACCCAAGTGTAATTCTGCCACAGTTTTATGCTGTGGACCTTTCACGTCTGCCACCTGTGGATGTGAAAAACATTGACATGGCAGCGGTTCTTAAGGAGCTGCAATATCTCCATGCTGAAGTGAGGGAGATGCAAATTTTGAAGCAAGAATTAGACGCTCTAAAGCAGGAGATGGAGAAATTTCACTTATCAAGTCGACCACGTCCCACTGAGATGTCTAGTAGGCCTACTCCTACTTCTACGCATCCCTCATCTGCTACTGGATGGGGTGTGAATTTTCCAAGTCTTCCCCAGGCTGGCGATTTGGAGCAACTCAGACCTCCACTGCCATTACTCAGAGGAGCCTTTTTACCGATGACGAGGCGTCCAACCAGGCTTCTTTCACTCTTGTAGAAGGAAAGAAGAAACATAAGAATGAAAACAAGCCTAATGTTGGGTCATCCGAAACTCAAGAGAATAATAGAAAATCTGTTGTCGGAATATCTACCTCCAATGTCAAGGCAGCGGCCCATCACTCGTTCGGTAGATGTGTTTGTGTCTCGCTTACATACAGCAACTACTGTTGACGAGTTGTCGATGTGCGTGAATGAAAATAAGGTTGATGTTAATGTTGTTGATGTCGTTTGTAACAAACTTCAGTCTAAACATGAACATCTTTACTCGTCGTATCATGTATCTATTCGTGTGGATATTGCTCACATGAACAGAGCCATAGAGCTGTTCATGTCCAAGGATCCCTGGCCACTAGGGGTATTCGTTAAGAGATATTTTAAGCCCAGTAATTGAAAATCCCCGTAAGAATATTACACTTTGTACATTCAATTGTAGATCGGTCAAAAGCTCGACAACTGAAATTAGTTCCATATGTGAAAAATGTTGATATATTATTTTTACAAGAACATTCGCTACTTCCTAATGAAATTAATTTTTTATCAAGTCTTCATTATAATTTTTTATCAATGGGAAGTTCTGCTGTTGATGTTACATCTGATGTTCTTATTGGTAGGCCATACGGAGGCACTGGTATTCTGTATAATAAGAGGCTTAGTCCTTTCATCACTCATATTCCTACTAATAATTCTGGATTGACTGCTTTGATTTTGAGTACTATATTAGGACCAACATTAGCTGTAAACGTTGATATGCCCACTAATTACGGTAGTCGTGAGTGTTTTGAAGATTATATTGAAGTTGTGCTCTTCTATTACAGCATTGTACACTGAATGCGATGCAGTTCGACTCATCATTGCTGGTGATTTTAATTGCCAGTACGGTTCAAGATTTTTTCCCTTTGTTTACTAATCTTTTTATTGAAAATAATTTAGTCCTAACCGATTTAAATAAATTATCTGATGCGTTTACTTACAGTAACATTGATAATAATAGTTTTACTTGGATTGATCATGTAGTATGTAGTCCTGCTCTTGATAATATAGTTGAATCTTGTGAAATTAAATATGAATATATTAGCTCAGACCATAAACCGTTGTTTGTAAGATTTATAGATTTGCTACCAGTTATTCCAACTGGTAGTCACTTTTCTTCATCTATTCCTACTACAGTTCCTAATTGATCAGGTGCGGATGATGTATGTATTAGTAGATATCAATCTGTACTATGTGAAGAGCTTAGCAAACTTTGTATTCCTAAGTGGTGTTTTGATAAAGGCCTATTATCTGTCTCCCCACCTAGGGATGGTACCAGAGAAGTCAATAGTGATAGAAGTAGTTGCATTGATGCTGTTGATGATTACTATAAATCAGTTATTTCTTGTATACAGTATGGATGTAACACTTGTATCCCAATGAAAACTATTGCAAGTAAAGACTATATTGTGCCAGGTTGGAATGATTATGTTAGAGAATCCTATGTTCATGCAAAAGCAACTTTCTTAGATTGGATAAATGCAGGAAGGCCTCGAAGTGGCGTATTATTTGAGTCTATGGAAAAATCTAGGGCTCAATTTAAGCTGGCATTGCGATACTGTAAGAAGCATGAGGCCACTCTGAGAGCAGATGCTCAGGCTAATTCTCTGTCTAAGTACGATTACAGTGGTTTTTGGAAGCAATTATCCAAGGTCAGCAACAGTAACGCCAGTAAGCATACCAATGTAATTGACGGTTGTATCGGTGTTGACGCCGTTGTGGAGCGTTGGAGTACTCATTTTGAGCATCTTTATAATGATTGCGCCATAGGAATCAATGAATATAATGCTGATAAAAATGTATTTTTTTTGGATCGCCTTAACTGTTCTCCTAAGAATGATTTTGTCATTTCTGTTAGTAACATTATAGATATTTGTAGATTGCAAAAGCATGGAAAATCTCCTGGACCAGATGGCATTTCCATGGAGGCAATTTCATTCGCGTGTCCTAGTCTCTACGTTCATTTAAACATGTTGTATAATTTGTTTCTAAAACATAGTCATTTGCCTAATTCATTTATGCAATCTGTAATTATACCTCTAGTTAAGAAAAAATCTGGCGATTTATCTGACCTTAATAATTACAGAGCAATTGCAATTTAGAAATTGCAATTGCTCTGTAATTATTAAGGTATGCATTATCTAAATTGTTTGAATCTCTCATTGCGCAATCTATACATAGCCTTTCTGAATATGATAATTTTCAGTTTGGGTTTAAGTCTGGCCATTCAACCGGATTATGTACTCATGTACTAAAGCAGACTATCGAGTATTATAGACATCATGGAAGTCATGTTTTTACCTGCTTTGTTGATTTCAGTAAAGCTTTCGATAAAGTTAATTACTGGAAATTGTTTGGAAAATTACTAGACGATAACATTAACATCAGTATTATATTTATTCTTGCATTCTGGTATTCTAAACAGCAATGCTTTGTTCGATGGTGTAATTCTGTTTCTACTTGTTTTCACATTGGAAATGGTACGCGTCAGGGAAGTGTACTTTCACCGTATTTGTTCTCTAGATATATACGCGATATGGTTAGAGCTGTAGTAGATACCGGGATTGGTTGTGCAATTAATAATAGATTAATTAACATTCTTGCATATGCTGATGATATCGTTCTCATTGCTCCTTCGTGGAGAGCTTTACAGTATTTAATAGATGTGCTTCAGTTTAACGCTAAACTTATTAACATGTCTTTTAGTATTAGTAAAACTGTCGCCATGATATTTGCTCCTAAGGATCGACATTGGAGTGTATTAGAGGAATTTCCAAGATTTAAGTTGGACAATTCTTTTATTAATTATGTAACGCAGTTTAAATATTTATGTCATATTATAACCAATGATGGTCGTAATAATAACGATATACAGCGTGCAATACGTGGTATGTTTATGCGTGCGAATATATTAAAGCGTAGATTTGCTTATTGCTCTCTTAATGTTAAGAAGGTCCTGTTCAAATCCTATTGTATGTTCTTCTATGATGTGGCACTATGGTCGTCGTTTACAATAGGTTTAATAGAGAAGTTTCGATCTTGAATAAATGTATTAAAATATTGTTTGGATACAAACGTTACAGCAGCCTAACCATCGCGCTGCTAGAAACCGGATTGCCTAGTTTTGATACTATCCTTTCAAATTACAGATTAAGTTTAGAATGTGCTTGCTGGATAATGCTAATATGCTAGTTAAGTGTTTTGATGTTCTGAGCCTATTATAGTCTTGTATGCCTAATTCTATAAGTAATTGTTTTAGGCCTATAGCTCAAATTATGCGCAGCCTATTTTCCTTTTCTGGCTTTTGTTGCATTGTTTTATGTGCACGATTCATATATGGGTTTTTACGCCTGAAATACAGCAATAAATAAATATAAATAATATATATATATATATATATATATATATATATATATATATATATATATACAGTCATGGCCAAAAGTTTGGCATAGGCCGGAAACTAATACAAATTTCTTCTTCCAAACTTAATTACTACAGTGACCTTAAAGTTATGAATTATCTTTTAGCTCATATTTATCCTAGAGGGTTTTAACTACATTTTCCATTCCATATGACCAGTCTAGTACTTATTGTGACCTCCTTTGTCAGCAAGTACTGCATCAATACGTTGAGGCATAGAATTTAACAGTTTTTTGCAATAGATTTGGGTCACTTCTGTTGTCCACACAGCCTTGATGCAATCAATTAGGGACTGTTCCGAGGTAGGATTGTGTTGTGCAACCCTTCTCTTAATGTGGGTCAACATATTCTCTATTGGATTTAGATCAGGGCTGGAACCAGGCCAGGGACCAAGGATCTGGATGTTGTTGTCCTCCAGCCACCTCATTACCGTGTCTACTCTGTGACTAGGAGCTCCGTCATGTTGAGATATGGTACAGCCTTGTATCCCCATATGTGCCGGAAGCTTCTGCTACATAATGGTCAAATACACTTTGTAATTTATGGTCGTACTCTTAGGCATCAATCATATTCCAGCGCGCCCTCACTACTGTGGACTACAGGCTATAGTCCTTTGCATCCTACCTCACTACTAGCAAACATACCTTGATCATCTGCAAATCTTGATCATCTGCAAACCTCCTATTTTTCTGTGTTTTACCTCTAATAACTATTCCTTATATCTTACAAATTTATATAGCTGATAAAGCAAACCACTATCTGTAGCAAAAGTTTAAATTTAATGTAATAAAAATTACATTCAATGATACGACAAATGTTATTAAAAGAATTTATTAGCTTTCAACTTCTTTTAAGCAATAGCGTCATGATGTTAAACTAGACACAAAAAAACAGCCATAATTCAAAATGGAATTATAACGGTTTACATATTCATACGCTTACTGTGAAACTCAGGTATTCATATACTATACTCATACACTTAATATACTTCATATTCATATACTTCTATATGTTGTATATACACCATATTATCTAACATTAGCAATTGCGTCGCTGTGGATAATCTCCATAAAATATTCATTATACATGAGTCGGCATGCAAGGCCGTTACTGGAACAGCCCAGCTACGGTTTAGCCTATTAGCCTATAAGCAAGCAGCTGCTAGGCTATAGCCTAGCAGCTGCCTAGCAGCTGCCTATAGCCTAGCAGCTGCTAACAGCTGCTGCTGCGGCGGCGGCGCGTTGTTGCGAGCGCGTTGCTGTAAGCGGTGGCGCTGCTGTGGGGGAGGATGATGCTCTGTGGGGGTATGACGCACTACCGGGCGACTCTGCAGCGGCTTGTCTAGACAAGTCTCGACATAAACCAGATGTGCGGCGCCCTGACGCGGAGAATGTCCTAGAATGTTCTAGAACATTGCGCAATGTCTGTAAGCACGTTTACAGGTCATAGCGCAATCAAATGTAGACTAGCAATATATGCCTGTAAATTCTGCAAGTTGTCATTTATTTGAAATCTTTCAACGGAGAAGCAGCATCTCTTCCCGAAGTGTGTATCGGCTACTGTAGATTACTCTAGATTTCTAGCTTAGAAATGTCTTATTTAACAAAGAGAGATAGAGAAAAATATATTCAATTTATGGATTTTTGTTCAACGTTCAGAACAGGTATGTGATAATATTTTACATAATATTTCCTTAGCTTTTGTATAATGTTAAAATAATATATATAAATAATGCTGACATAGGTTCCATTGCATATATTTATAGATATATTTAGAATTATTGTACAACATTTTAATAATATATTTAAAAAATTTTGCTGACAGAGGTTCCATTGCATACACATATAGATATATTTAGAAATATTGTAAAATATTTTAATAAAATGTAAAAACAATGCTGACAGGGGCTATAACATATATTATTAGAACTATACAGAATTATTGTAAAATATTTTTAAAAATATATTAAAGTAATGCTGACCGGCACTTTTAGGTCAGCACCTTTTTTGATTACAATAGCACTTTTTTGCACACGTCACTACTTTTAGGTCAGCACTTTTAGGTTAACACTTCCTTTTTGTTTACATTAGCAGCTTTTTGCATACGTCAGTACTTTTAGGTCAGCACTTTTAGGTTAGCACTTTTTTGCTTACATCAACACTTTTTTGTTTGCATTAGCACTTTTTTTGTTTACATTAGCACTTTTACGTCTACACTTTTATTTTGTTTACATCAGCAGTTTTGCGTCATCACTTTTGTTGTTATTGTTTACATAATTTGACAGATTGGCTGCATGTATCTCTGTCTGTATGTGTCTGTATGTTTCATTCTACACATCTGTTGTTATGATATTTGTAAATTGCAAACACTTTTGCGAGTTAAGTGTCTTTAAGTGCTAACATTAAGTGTTTATACACAGTAAGAACTTTTCCGACCAGGCATCTCTTTCAACTATAACTTTACAAAGTCGTGTTTCTATCAATTTTAACTTTACAAAGTCATGTTTCTACCAATTTTAACTTTCACATCCATGTTTTATACAATTTTTTATTATTTTGAAGGTGTGTATTTTATCGTCTTTAAATTTATTGAGTCGTATTTCTATCAATTTCAAATTTATCAAGTCATCTTTTTTATCAACTTTAAATTTACCAAGCCATCTTTTTTTATCAACTTTAACTTTACCAAGTCATCTTTTTATCAAATTTAATTTTAATAAGTTAAGTTTTTATCAATTTTAAATTTATCAAGTCTTATTATGAAGGTGTGTTTCTATCAACATTAACTTTACCAAGTAATCTTTTTTTATCAACTTTAACTATAACAAGTTAAGTTTTTATCAATTTTAAATTTATTAAGTCATATTTTTATCAACTTTAAATTTATGAAGTCATCTTTTTTTCAACTTTAACTTTACCAAGTCCTCTTTTTTATCAATTTTAACTTTATCAACTTAAGTTTTTATTAATTTTACATTTATCCTGTCATCTTTTTTATCAACTTTAGCAATAACAAGTTAAGTTTTTATCAATTTTAAATTTATCAAGTCATATTATTTATCAACTTTAAATTCATAAAGTCATCTTCTTTATCTATCTACTTTAACTTTAACAAGTAGTTATGTTTTATCATTTTACATTTATCAAGTCGTCTTTTTTATCAACTCTAACTTTAACAAGTAAAGTTTTTATCAATTTCAAATTTATCAAGTCATCCTTTTCATCAACTTTAACTTTAAAAAGTTAAGTTTTTTGCAATTTTACATTGATCAAGTGGTGTTTTTTATCAACTTTAACTTTAACAAGACAAGCTTTTAAATGTTACATTAATCAAGTCATCTTTTCATCAATATTAATTTTATCAAATTAAGTTTTTATCAATTTTACATTTATCAAGTCGTCCTTTTTATCAACTTTAACTTTAACAAGTTAAATTTTTATCAATATTATATATATAAAAAATGTATTATCATGATGGTGTGTTTTTATCAATTTTAAATTTAGCAACTTAAGTTTTTATCAAGTGTAAATTTATCAAGACATATTTTTATCAACTTTAACTTTAACAAGTTATGTTTATTTTGAAGGTGTGTTTCTATCAACATTAACTTTACCAAGTCATGTCTTTATCAACTTTACTTTACCAATGCTTGTTTTTATCAACCGTAAATATATTAAGGTGTGATTTTATCGACTTTAATTTTAGCAAGTAAAGTTTTATCATGTCTAGCTTTATCAAGTCATCTTTCTATCAACTTTAATTTTCACGAGTTATGTTTTTATAAAATTTATTATTATGAAGGTGTGTTTTTATCAATTTTAAATTTAGCAAGTTAAGTTTTATCAAGTGTAACTTTATCAAGTCATCTTTTTATTCGCTTTAACTTTACCCAGTCATCTTTTTATCAACCTTGACTTTAACAAGTGAAGTCTTTATCAATTTTAAATTTATCAGGTCATCTTTTTTAATCAACTTTAACTTTGACAAGTTAAGTTTTTATCATTATTAACTTTATCAAGATGTGTTTTAAACCAAAATTATTATAATGAAGGTGTGTTTTTATCAAATTTAACTTTACCAAATCATGTTTTTATCAACTTTAACTTTATTGAGGTGTGATTTTATCAACTCTAATTTTAGCAAGTTAAGTTTTCATCAAGTGTAGCTTTACCAAGACTTCTTTCTAACAACTTCAATTTTAACGAGTTATGTTTTTATAAAATTTTATCAATTTTAAATTTAGCAAGTTAAAGTTTTATCAAGTGTAACTTTATCAAGCCATATTTTTTTCAACTTTAACTTTATCAAGTTATGTTTTTATCAAATTTATTATTTTGAAGGTGTGTTTCTATCAACATTAACTTTACCAAGTCGTGTCATTATCAAATTTATCTTTACTAAGGCGTGTGTTTATCAAACGTAAATTTATCAAAGTGTGCTTGTATCGACTTTAAAGTTACCGAATCATCTTTTTTAAAATTTTGACTTTTTCAAATCATCTTTCTATCAACTTCAACTTTGACAAGTTATATTTTTATCGCATTTATTATTTAGAAGGTGCGTTTCTATCAACATTAACTTTACCAAGTCATGTCTTTATCAACTTTAAATTTAGAAAGGCGTGGTTTTATCAACCGTAATTTTATCAAGGTGTGATTTTATCAACTTGAATTTAAGGTTAAATTTGACAAAAAAGATGATTTGGTAAAATTCAAGTTGATAAAATCACACCTCGATAAAATTACGGTCGATAAAACCACGCCATACTAAATTTAAAATTGACAAAGACATGACTTGGTAAAGTTAATGTTGATAGAAACACACCTTCTAAATAATAAATGCGAAAAAGACATAACTTGTTAAAGTTGAAGTTGATAGAAAGATGATTTGATAAAGTCAAAGTTTTAAAAGGATGATTCGGTAACTCTCAAATTGATAAAAGCACACCTTGATAAATTTACGTTTGATAAACACACGCCTTAGTAAAGTTAAATTTGATAATGACACGACTTGGTAAAGTTAATGTTGATAGAAACACAGCTTCAAAATAATAAATTTGATAAAAGCATAACTTGTTAAAGTTAAAGTTGATAAAAATATGGCTTGATAAAGTTACACTTGATAAAAACTTAACTTGCTAAATTTAAAATTGGTAAAAACACACCTTCATGATAATAAATTTTATAAAAACATAACTTGTTAAAATTAAAGTTGATAGAAAGATAACTTGGTAAAGCTACACTTGATAAAACTAAACTTGCTAAAATTAAAGTTGATAAAATCATACCTTAATATATTTACGGTTGATAGTTAATAAGCTTTAATTTTAGTAAGTTAAAAATTAACTTGCTAAAATTAAAGTTTTTAAAATAGCAACCTAAATAAAGTTGCAGTTGATAAAAACACACCTTCATTATAATATATTTTATAAAAACATAACTTGTTAAATTTAAACTTGATAAAAAGATACTTTGGTGAAGTTAAAGTTGATAAAAGTATGACTTGGTAAATTTAAAGTTGATAAAACCACACCTTGATAAAGTTACAGTTTATAAAAACACACCTTAGCAAAATTTAAGTTGATAAAAGAATGACTTGTTAAAGTTAATGTTGATAGAAACACGACTTCACAATAGCAAATTGGTATAAAAAACGTCTTGATAAAGTTAATGATGATAAAAAACTTAACCAGTCAAAGTTAAAGTTGATAAAAAAGATGACTTGATAAATGACAAATTGATAAAAATTTAACTTGTTAAAGTTAAAGTTGATAAAATCATGACTTGGTAAAATTTACAGATGATAAAGAGATGTCTAGGTAAATTTAAAGTTTATAAAATCACACCTTGACAAAGTTACAGTTGATAAAAAGACACCTTCGTAATAATATATTTTATAAAATCATAACTTGTTAAATTAAAACTTGATAGAAAGATACCTTGGTAAATTTAAAATTGATAAAAACATGACTTGGTAAATGTAAAGTTATAAAATCACACCTTGATAAAGTTACAGTTGATAAAAACACACCTTAGCAAAATTTAAAGTTGATAAAAGCATGACTTGTTAAAGTTAATGTTGATAGAAACACGACTTCACAATAGCAAATTGGTATAAAAAACGTCTTGATAAAGTTAATGATGATAAAAAACTTAACCAGTCAAAGTTAAAGTTGATAAAAAAGATGACTTGATAAATGACAAATTGATAAAAATTTAACTTGTTAAAGTTAAAGTTGATAAAATCATGACTTGGTAAAATTTACAGATGATAAAGAGATGTCTAGGTAAATTTAAAGTTTATAAAATCACACCTTGACAAAGTTACAGTTGATAAAAAGACACCTTCGTAATAATATATTTTATAAAATCATAACTTGTTAAATTAAAACTTGATAGAAAGATACCTTGGTAAATTTAAAATTGATAAAAACATGACTTGGTAAATGTAAAGTTATAAAATCACACCTTGATAAAGTTACAGTTGATAAAAACACACCTTAGCAAAATTTAAAGTTGATAAAAGCATGACTTGTTAAAGTTAATGTTGATAGAAACACGACTTCACAATAGCAAATTGGTATAAAAAACGTCTTGATAAAGTTAATGATGATAAAAAACTTAACTAGTCAAAGTTAAAGTTGATAAAAAAGATGACTTGGTAAATTTAAAGTTTATAAAAAACTTAATTTGTTAAAGTTAAAGTTGATAAAAGATGACTTGTTAAATGTCATATTGATAAAAACTAAACTTGTTAAAGCTAAAGTTGATAAAAAAAGTCTTGCTAAAATTTAAAGATGGAAACAAACATGACTTAATAAAGTTAAAGTTGATAAAAAGATGACTTGATAAATTTAAAATTGATAACAACTTAACCTGGTAAAATTAAAGTTGATAAAAAAAGAAGACTTGATAAATGTTAAATTGATACAACTTGACTTGTAAAAGTTAAAATTAATAAAAAAGATGACTTGATCAATTTAAAGTTGATAAAAATAAGATTTGATAGATTTAAAATTGATAAAAACTTAACTTGATAAAGTTAAAGTTGATATAAAAGATGACTTGATAAATATAATATTGATAAAAACTTAACTTGTAAAAGTAAAGTTGATAAAAAAAGACGACTTGATAAATGTAAAATTTACAAAAACTTATCTTATTAAAGTTAAGGTTGATAAAAAAAGACAACTTGATAAATGTAAAATTTATAAAAACTTATCTTATTAAAGTTAAGGTTGATAAAAAAAAGACAACTTGATAAATGTAAAATTAATAAAAACTTAACTTTTTAAAGTTAGAGTTGATAAAAAGGATGACTTGTTAAATTTGAAATTGATAAAAACTTAACTTGTTAAAGTTAGAGTTGATTAAAAAAGATGACCTGATAAATTTAAAATTGATAAAGACTTCACTTGTTAAAGTTAAGGTTGATAAAAAGATGAATGGGTAAAGTTAAAGTGGATAAAAAGATGACTTGATAAAAAGTTACACTTGATAAAAACTTAACTTGCTAAATTTAAAATTGATAAAAACACACCTTCATGATAATAAATTTTATAAAAATATAAATTGTTAAAATTAAAGTTGATAGAAAGATGACTTGATAAAGCTACACTTGATAAAACTTTACTTGCTAAAATTAAAGTCGATAAAATCACACCTTAATATATTTACGGTTGATAAAAACACGCATTAGTAAAGTAAAGTAAATAAAGACATGACTCGGTAAAGTTAATGTTGATAGAAACACACCTTCAAAATAAACATAACTTGTTAAAGTTAAAGTTGATAAAAATATAGCTTGATAAATTTACACTTGATAAAAACTTAAGTTGCTAAATTTAAAATTGATAAAGACACACCATCATGATAATACATTCTATATATATATATATATATATATATATATATATATATATATATATATATATATAATATTGATAAAAACTTAACTTGTTAAAGTTAAAGTTGATAAAAGGGACGACTTGATAAATGTAAAATTGATAAAAACTTAATTTGATAAAGTTAATATTGATGAAAAGATGACTTGATTAATGTAACATTTAAAAAAGCTTATCTTGTTAAAGTGTTAAAGTTGATAAAAAAGACGACTTGATAAATGTAAAATTAATAAAACTTAACTTGATAAAAGTTAATATTGATGAAAAGATGACTTGATTAATGTAAAATTGATATAAACTTAACTTGTTAAAAAGAAGTAAAAGTAAACACGCATTATAGTGAATATTCAACTATGTTGATATCTATCACTTTTAAAACCACATGTTTAATCCGTTAGGCAATTTAGACTATTTTCCGTAAAACCAGCCCAGTGAATGTCCGAGATTTTACTCTCAGATCAGCGCGGCCGGGATTCGTACCCACGAGGGTTCAATTCACCACAGGATTTGTCATTTAAAATTTCATGACATTACCCCTACGCTATTTAGACATTCAAAGTTAAAGTTAGAGTTGATATAAAAGACGACTTGTTAAATGTAAAAGTCATAAAACTTAACTTGTTAAAGTTAAAGCTGATAAAAAAGATGACAGGATAAATGTAAACTTGATAAAAACTTGAGTTGATAAAGTTAAAATTGATAAAAAAGATGACTTGGTAAAGTTAAAGTTGATAAAAATATGACTTAATAAATTTAAAATTGATAAAAACTTAACCTGTTATAGTTAAAGTTGATAAAAAGATGACTTGGTAAAGTTAATGTTGATAGAAACACACCTTCATAATAAGACTTGATAAATTTAAAATTGATAAAAACTTAACTTATTAAATTTGATAAAAAGATGACTTGGTAAATTTAAAATTGATAAAAATACGACTCGATAAATTTAAAGTTGATAAAATACACACCTTCAAAATAATGAAAAATTGCATAAAACATGGCATGTGAAAGTTAAAATTGGTAGAAACATGACTTTGTAAAGTTAAAATTGATAGAAACATGACTTTGTAAAGTTATAGTTGAAAAAGATGCCATGTCGGAAAAGTTCTTACTGTTTATAAACACTTAATGTTAGCATTTAAAGACACTTAACTGGAAAAAGTGTTTACAATTTACAAATATCATAACAATAGATGTATAGAATGAAACATACAGACACATACAGACAGAGATACATGCAACCAATCTGTCAAATTATGTAAACAATAACAACAAAAGTGATGACGCAAAACTGCTGATGTAAACAAAACAAAAGTGTAGACGTAAAAGTGCTAATGTAAACAAAAAAAAGTGCTGATGTAAACAAAACAAAATTGCTAACCAAAAAGTGTTGAACTATAAGTACTGACGTATGCAAAAAAGTGCTAATGTAAACAAAAAAGTGTTGATGTAAGCAAAAAAGTGCTAACCTAAAAGTGGTGCCCTAAAAGTACGGACGTATGCAAAAAAGTGCTATTGTAATCAAAAAAGTGCTGACCTAAAAGTGCTGACCTAAAAGTGCCGGTCAGCATTACTTGTAATTTAATATTAAAATATTTTACGAAGTGCTGACCTAAAAGTACAGACGTATGGAAAAAAAAGGAAAAGTGCTGATGCTAACAAAAAAAGTGCTGATGCAAACAAAAAAGTGCTAACCTAAAAGTGCTGACCTAAAAGTACTGACGTATGCAAAAAAAGTGTTAATGTAACGAAAAAAGGTGCTGACCTAAAAGTGCCGGTCAGCATTACTTTAATATATTATTTAAAATATTTTACAATAATTCTGTATAGTTCTAATAATATATGTTATAGCCCTTGTCAGCATTGTTTTTACATTTTATTAAAATATTTTACAATATTTCTAAATATATCTATATATGTATGCAATGGAACCTCTGTCAGCAAAATTTTTTAAATATATTATTAAAATGTTGTACAATAATTCTAAATATATCTATAAATATATGCAATGGAACCTATGTCAGCATTATTTATATATATTATTTTAACATTATACAAAAGCTAAGGAAATATTATGTAAAATATTATCACATACCTGTTCTGAACGTTGAACAAAAATCCATAAATTGAATATATTTTTCTCTATCTCTCTTTGTTAAATAAGACATTTCTAAGCTAGAAATCTAGATTAATCTACAGTAGCCGATACACACTTCGGGAAGAGATGCTGCTTCTCCGTTGAAAGATTTCAAATAAATGACAACTTGCAGAATTTACAGGCATATATTGCTAGTCTACATTTGATTGCACTATGACCTGTAAACGTGCTTACAGACATTGCGCAATGTTCTAGAACATTCTAGGACATTCTCCGCGTCAGGGCGCCGCACATCTGGTTTATGTCGAGACTTGTCTAGACAAGCCGCTGCAGAGTCGCCCGGTAGTGCGTCATACCCCCAGAGAGCATCATCCTCCCCCACAGCAGCGCCACCGCTTACAGCAACGCGCTCGCAACAACGCGCCGCCGCCGCAGCAGCAGCTGCTAGCAGCTGCTAGGCTATAGGCAGCTGCTAGGCAGCTGCTAGGCTACAGCCTAGCAGCTGCTAGCTTATAGGTTAATAGGCTAAACCGTAGCTGGGCTGTTCCAGTAACGGCCTTTCATACCTACTTACATGTACACTGATAAAAATTTGCAAAAGCAGACCTATGTCAAATCGGCAGCTCAAATCGGAACCTGTGCTAGCTTAATTTTCAAATTCTTAACCAATGCCAAAATAATTACATAGTTTTACCAAGGAAACTGCTCTAGCTGTACCAGCGCAACGGATTCAACGGTCCCACCATTGGAGCCAAGTCAACTGAGTAAAACGTCAGTGTTCACCGAGGAACAACTTAAAGCTGGTCAGTCGATCATTGGTCTCCATGCTTCTTTAAACAAGGGTACCGGCCAGACAGATTTGACCATGGGCGGAGTTCGTCATGCGTCGATATTCATGATGATAACTTGTTCGCTGCTGGATCAACAACCCTGAGTTTCCAGAGAGTCAGCTAGTCCGGCATGATATGGAAGACGTTCATCACATCGCCGACATCAAGGCAGAACCGATGGATTAAGCTAGCCAGGGAACCATTTGACTCCAAGCCTGTCAAAAATGGATTGCCAATACGTGGAAATTGGACCACGTAACGTGCAGCTCCGAGAGTTTGTAGCGGTTGGACGAGTCACATGAGGACAGGTTAACTGATACTTATTGAATATTGAAATGGTATGAATCTGTGCGTGTCGTAATAGGTGATCAAGCACTAAGATTCTAACTAATGGCAGAAAGGACTTTCTGTTAGTGAGTACCTAGGCTTCAGAAGTTGCTTTAATATTCTCTAATTCCGACCCCAGTTAAACTGTGGGTCAATGGAAGATGATGATTCTAATAGGCTCGGTTTCGAGACAAAGTATGTTATGAGATAACATGGTTATAGTCATTAGACAAAGTCTATCCGCATTAATAGAGTATTCCTAGCCTAGCCGGAACAATCACAACTATAATTATTCACAAGCGCAAAAGGGCAGAAAATTCCCTTGATCACTAGAGTGTAATATGATGACAAAATATTGCTTATACTTGTCACATGATCATATCGTATCATGTCATATGATGATTGCATGATCGTATTCACCATCATCATCATCATCGTCGTCATCATCATCATCTTCCCTTTAATCCTAGTTTAGCTAGTGTCGCGATACGAATGGACCTTCTGCACTCCTCTCTGTCCCAAACCATATCATCCGTCAATCCCCTATTTTTCATACATCTCTTAATCACCGCATAATATGTCAGCTGAGTTCTACCCCTCTCTAACTTAACCTCCATTTCCCCCCTCCAAACTATCTTCACTACATCCTCCTCTGCCTTCTCAACTGACTGGAGCCAGTGGCGATGTCGGTAAGTTATTCGACCGAGGATCAGTATGTGCGGGGTTCAAAGCCTGGGCTCGCCCGTCACTGACATCGCTTTTGACACTAACATTAGCTTTATTTATATGACCATACCATCTCAATCTCGACTGATGCTACCTATCCATTATCCTCTCAACATTTAAATTCATTCTCACATGCTCATTTTCCATCCTAGCCTTCCTAGTTGTAACACGCACTAGACGCAACATTCTCATCTCTGCCGCATGCAATCTCTGCTCCTGATCCTTGTCACATGGTCATATTAACTTAATTAAATCATGATCGAGAATAGAGATCAGATCTCAACAGGTGTAGCTCGGAAGTCACACTATAACTAACGTGTAACACCACACGTAGAATGCCAAAAAAGTATTTGAATGTCTAATAGAGCAGAGACTAGAGGCGTCATGTAACGTCATGAAGTCTTAAATAATAGATCCTGATGTGAATAGAACTCTCGTGGCTTCGACTATCGCCTGTGCTGATCGTAGAGTAAAATTTCAGATTGTCACAGGACTGGTTACACTGAAAATTGACTAATATGCCTAGCGGTTTAAATAAGTTTAATTAAAAGTGATAGATATCATTTCACTACGATGTGCGTTGTAGTTGTACACGTATATTTAAGAAACCGAAGATCTCAATTGATAGGCTGCAATTTGTGTTTTAATTCATTAGTATTCAATTTGTGTTTTAATTCATTTCATCAATCTCCAAACAAACAGAACTTTTGCAAAATTTCTATCTTTTAATGAGACTTCGTTAAGCCGGTCGTTTTGAATTTATTTTTAAAAATTAGTATTATTAAATAAAATTTATTATTAACAATTACTTTTCGCTTACAAAGCCATACAGCTCAAGTTCAACTCACGTGCAATATCAATTTCCTGTATCGAAAGCATGTCAATGATGTGGTGTAAACAACTTAACAATTTATAACAACTCATTGATATACTGTACTACCAGATCAGATCACTCTTGTTGGCTCTACTACCGATTGGATGACCGAATGTATAGTGCGATTGTTCGAGAAGCAGAAGCATGAGACCAACGGTTCGAATGCCAGCTATAGACCGTCTCTGACAGTATAACATGTGATACAGAAATAGACGTTAAGCTTGGATTTACAGCGTTTTACTCATAACAGCCAAGCGACCTCAATTGCTGCAGTACGTTTTCTGTTAATGCTGTAGCAAAATAGGCCTACTATTATTTAAGAAACTGCATTTTGTTAACAACATGCAAAATGACCAAACACAAACCTCTTACAGTGTGCTTGAAGTTCAAACATGCAGTTCACACATTGCGCTTAAAAACAAAGCAAGCTGAACGCAGAAAGAGTGCAGTCCATAAGAGTGCAATCCGTGCACAACAATGTGAATAAAGAGTGCAGTTCATAAGAGTGCACTGCAGTCATATTGTGTATAAAATGTGCAATCCCCTGTACAGCATGGCACAGAGGAAGTGTGCGATGTTGTGCACGGATTTCACTTTTGTACAATAATGATCTTCTGCTAAAACAGTAATATTTGACAAGAAACTGAACCATGTTGATAAATGCCAATTACAACTTTTCGGAAACCAAAACCGGAAAATTACAATTAATTTAGCTAACACTAGGCAATACAGTTTAAAATTATTTGTAAAATAATATAAAATAACCTTATTACGAGTACACGTGTATTATTATGATGCATATAGAATGTCTTAATTGCGTAGGGGTAACGTCATGAAGTTTTAAATGAAAGATCCTGGCGTGAATTGAACCCTCGTGGTTTCGAACCCCAGCCGTGCTATTCTGAGAGTAAAATATCAGACATTCAATGGACTGGTTGTTCGGAAAATGGTCTAAATTGTCTAACGGTTTAAACATGTGGTATTAAAAGTGACAGATATCAACATAGTTAATCATTTCACTATAATTTATGTTTACTTTCATCTTTTTATGCTATATTAATTTGATAAGATAATTATGATGTTAATAGTATACGTTGACCATTTAAACTAGTATATCATTTTCATGGGTGAAACTTTATGAGTAAATTAGTTACCGCTAATATGTTAAATGGCGAAATATAAGTAGACAACTCTGGCTAATTGGACTTTATAGGTATTCAAATTAAATATGCAATTCAGATACAAAATAAACCAGCAGCAATTCGTTTTAGGTTTTGGTCATATTTTGTAGATTTTTTGTTAAATACATAATGGGTAAATTATGGTGTACACATTAAGCAATAGTCTAACGATAATGGTACTTGAACACGAGTATCGTTTGGTATGTCTAGTTAAACAGGATTACTTTCTATTTTTTATGTTAATTAATGTTTGTTTAATTTTAAGGGAATATGATGATGATGTCATCATCATCATCTTCCCTTAAAATTAAACAAATTAATTAAAATTAATGTTTGTTTAATTTATGTTATGTTTTTCATACGGTCATGAATTTGGTGAATTAAGATTATATATTCCAATATTCTTAATGTTATTTAAAGGATTTTCTTAAAAATACGGAACTTCAAGCATCCTATTAATTATATCAAGAAGTCAGTTTATCATAGTTCTTACAAAATTGTCTGTCATCCCTTCTCTCTTTTAACCTAATTACTTTGGTATGATGAAATCCTAGAACATAAGCAAACAAAAATATCATAGTGGATCAATTGATGTTGCCTGGAATTTCTAGGTATATCCTGATATATGTGCATGAATAAAGAGTGCGTTACAGACATTCGATGCTGTGTTCAAGTCCAAGATAACTCTGCAAGAAATAATCTTCTGATTAAAGGAAGATTAGTCTTTGTCTCAACGTGCGTTGTCGATTTTGTGTTTTGAGTTATTGGCAATGGTTTTTTAATAATCAATCATGGCGTGAGAATAATAATAATAAAAGAGGTTTAATGTCCGTTTCCTCATACCAGGAGGTTGACATATGATGCTCCTCCCCATCACATGTCACTACAAATCGATTCACCCAAAACAATCTGAAAAAACACGTGCTGAAGAAAAAGAAAAAAAATTTAAACGGTTCCGGTGATCAAAAAAGCAGTCAGGCCAGATGAAAAAAGTCTATGGTGGGAAGAGATGTGTTTTGAACCTACAACGGAAAGTGGAAGAAGTAAAACATGAGCGAAGATCAGGAGGCAGAGTTCCAAACAGTAAGAGCTGAAAAAGAAAATGAATGTCTACCTAATGATGTGAGAATATTACGAATTTTTAGCAGTTTAGCATAGGAAGAACCAAGCTAACGAGAAGGTTAACTTCTCGTAATTATGGTACTTATGGTAATTACGATCAGAAAGGTATTAAGGTTTACCAAAGAGTTTTGAAAGTTAACAGAGCAATTTTATACATAATTCTTTGAACCACAGGAAGCCAATAAAAATTTTAAAGTAGGGAGCTCGAGGAGGCATGAAGCATTGAGAACTGGCAGACAACACGTGCTAGATAATTTTGAACGGGTTGCAAACGCATGAGAAAGGAAGAAAGTATGACATTTAGCAGAGAGTTATAGTAGTCAACTATTGTAGCAAGAATCATAAATGAATTTTTATAGAGAGATGACCTTATCGGTCTTATTTGACGGATCTGAAATAAAGATGAACGACAGACAGGTGAGACATGAGATTTGAACTCAGGTTTAAGAGGAGTAACTACAATAGAACAGAAAATGACACGCTAAACGAAAACTCTGCAAACGTGTGCCGTACGTTCTATCATAATATTGCGTTTATGGTTAATTGTAATTGTGACTTCCCTGACATCATCCCTGGATGAGGAAACGCACATTAAATCTCTATTATTATTATTATTATTATTATTATTATTATTATTATTATTATTGTATGGCGATAAAAACTGAATTTATTGAATCGATCAGATGCACTAATACTATATCTTATTCAGAAACTCTACCCGTCCTTTGTAAAACTATACAGGTACTGTTGTTTACATAGTAGATAAGTGAAGCCGGATATAGCACGTCAAGTAGACTAAGCTAACCGGTAACATTAAACCTACATACTGTATATGTCAATAGCCTGTCATGATTCTGTTTCGGTTTACATCCTCCCTTTCTAGCCATTATTACGTTACATTAGGTTTGAATTTGTAGGGGAAACTGGGGATTTTCCACGTCACTGGTGCATGCCTTCCCCCACTGGCTTGAAATTAACCTTCCTAGAGCTATAGAAGGAAGTCATTATCCCTCTCACCAACACAGATTTGCGATCGCTTGCAGCTCTCAAGGCAGTTGATGGACATACATTAAAAGAGAATAAGAAACAGATCAACGAATCAGGAACATCTGCTGGCATATCAGTAGCACGTAGCGAAAGTGATGCAGTTTCAGTCTCACAGATGCGCCTGAATTTCATTTTGGCTCTAATAGATAATTTAAAATCAAGATTTCTTGAACAGAGTCTGTTATAAGATTGAGCCTACCGAAGTCCTAATTTATGGCCGAAATATGCAGATCAACAGGCCTTGTTTAATGATTAACAGGTCATTGATCTTGCCAAGCTTTTTCATTTGGAGAGCAGATCAGCAAGTTGATTTCACACAAAACAAAAACGATAGGCCTACACAGCGTATGGGGCGGGCGCTGAAGACACAGATTCGGAGGATCAGCTTGTTGCCTGTCTCATCAGCAGAATGCGAGCGAGGGTTTTCATGCAGGAACATGAATGAGATTGCCGTTCTCAATCGACTGGCCATGGACTCTTTATATGCCTTGATTTTCGTAAAGATCAATGGTCCTCATCCTACTAGATTCAATTGCTTGCCATATGTTGAGCATTACGTGAAAGAACACCATCATGCAGTATCTGATGCACCAACTGGCAGGCAGCTAGCGTACCGAGAATGAAACTGTTTCGTCAGTCACTTCGTTGTTTCTTAAAGCTGGCATGCATTGCCCACTTGCTTGCGAAAGTGACGTTGCTGGCAAGTATTGTATTTATTGAGAGTTTGAGACTGAGACTTGAATAATTAGAGATTTGTAGTTGTCCTTCATATATAAATCTTCAACGTAATTAAAGTTAGCAAAGCTCAGGCTGTATAGTTTCAGGTTTTGACGAAATGTGCCTGTAATTTTTTAAAAGCAAATTATTGTGCAATTTTATAGTAGCAGTAACTACTACAGTACTACTTTTTCAGTTAGGTAATCTATGGAATGCTATCAATTCTAAGACATTTTTTTACAAACGTGCTTCAGCTTATGGGGGCGTCGTACCACAGACCAGGGCGCCATCTCTGGACCCGGCCGGGGGACAAAATTCCCCGGACCCCTTAATTGTTTCCGTATGTGTAATTTCTATTTTTTCTTTCCATTTAGCTCCCCCACTGGTCTCTACATCAAATCCAACACTGCTTCGAAGATATGTCGATATTATACAAATCCAATTGCTAAACGTTAATTCAATGCTTTAAATATTTTTTGAGATTTTATTTTAGTAAGATGCAGCAGGACAACACATTTATAGGCTAACATATTATTTTAACATTGAAAATTTGAAACATTTTAAGGATCGAATACCGACACTTAGTAAACACAACGCAAGTAATATTTTACTTTTTAATATCTTGACACTTAAAGATCTACTGTACATATCATTGTTGCAAACGATGGATGGACCTAAATCTATATTGGCTCCCTTTGTTTTTCAATATCGGCATTTCTAAATCTAAGCATGCTGCATTCGAAGAAGTGTTGGTCAAGAGATTTTGACAAATATGATAAAATAGTAAAACTCTTCTCCAATGAGTAAAATGAAGCTAAGGAATATTATATTAGAGAAAAAAACTTGTCTATATAATATCAAGTCTTTTTTTGTCACACATAAATGCTATTACGCTATGCTATTATTTGAACTTCTATTTTAATAATTCAATTCTTCATCTATTTTGACACTTAGTAGAACCGGCCCATGCTGGATGATGTGATGGATGGATGGTGATGTAGGACAGAGGGAATTGGGATGGTCTGTTCGTATCCCGACCCTAGTTAAACTGGGACTCATGGGAAGATGATAATGATGATGATTACTAGAACGGGTCCAGTTGACCAGATGAATGTATTGTTTTTATATTTTTCAATATTAGTGTTTGATTCTAAAAAGTTGGCCTACAGTTTAAGTTTGTCTACTAAACAAATATTTTTATCACAACTAATGTATGCCGTCCCCAATATCCACAATCACAGAATATGTATTTATTCTATCTATAATCTTTCATGTTACTTGTCATATTTTATTGTTTAATCAAATTACTCAAATAGTAGTACAAAATGAATAGCATAACTCACACAGTATTTTTACACGAGGACTCTTCCAGACATCTAACTGATCATTGCTCTCTCTGGTCATATTGACTGCAGCTGAGAAATAAGAATTATTCATCGATTGAGTCACCGACAGGGCAATACTCTGAATGAAGAGACCATTTTGAACCTGACTGATATCAGTCTTCAGTAGAGTTGATTGATTCATTTCATTATGATGCTGATGGAACGTGATCGTGGGAGGATATAAACCCTTAAATTCAACACTGCATGAGATGTAAATTGTATGAGGCCGTGTGCCACAAAGACTATCTGCTATCAGACCAGATTGAGATATGTTGTGGGTACACTGAATGTCTCCTATGCATTATATTATAAACATTTCATTAAATCAACTAACATGGCTGCATTTTATTGTAAGTTTTGAAATCTACTTATCAATAAATATATCACGTTATTAAGTCACTTTGCCACTAAAGCGCCATGCTATTAAAACGATTGCATTACGCACATGCAGTCTTCTCTAAAATCTTGGAGCTTAAGCTGAGCCTAAAGGATGATGCTTTTATTTACAAACAACTTGGAGTTTTATTGTTTTAGTTTAATATTTATTCTTATTTTCTGTAATTTCTTCCACTATATTTTATTCTATTATATTACTTATAACTTTCTCTATTCTATTATATATTTATTTTCTTTCGATTTACAATAACAGTTGTTATATTTCACTTTTAACGCTTTCACCACGTTTTTCATACGGTTACTTTAACACATTTATCTTCTACAATGAATTTCCTTTACTTCAACGGACTGATTTCCTTCTACTTCAATCACAGAAAGGAGTCACTTCCCGTTTTTCATGCCATTGATGTGCTTTCATTACGCCTTGTGCCCATTTATCTTGTTTTAACTCTCACTACTCCCCACATAATCAACCATTTCAATGACTATTCCACTGACTATACTTTATCACGGTCTTCTAATTTTTTCCTTTGCATTATTCCTTCCTATACACATTCCAACAACCAGTCCCCTTATAATACGACTTATCCAACTATTCTTTCTTTTTTGTTAATCACCTTTATTAACCTTCTACCTGTACCGACTCTCTCAAGAACTTCAGTTATAATCTTGTGACCCCAAATAATCTTTACCATCTTTCTCAAAAGCAATACATGTATTTCCAATGTTTCCATTCTCCTGATATCCTCTTTTTTAACGTCTACGTTTTATATCCTTACAGAACTGTCGTACACATCAATGTTTCACAATCTTTATCCTTTTATTCTTATTAATATCGTTTGATAGGAGTTCTTTCCTGTTTCCAAAAGTTTCGTTTGACAAAGCAATTCTACATTGTACTTGTTAGTTAAAATTTAACTTTTACTAGTTACTTGGCAAACGAAGCACCGGTCGTCGGCAACGGATGACGTTCATTAGGAGGTAAAGCAAATCGATGCAGATAACAGAAACAGAAATTATCATAGCAGCAATGAATAGAGACATACATTTGTACATGTATGGATGAACACGGCCATGGTCGCTTAGGCTTTGACCAAGCGCAGCACTTGAGGAGGAAGTTTAATAAAAAACATACAGCCTAGCTTTAGAAATTGAAATTTTATGAATTTTCACAGTTCGGTTCGGTTTGTTGCAAATGAAAGTTCGGTTCGGGTTCGGCTAGCAGTTGACAATTTGAGAGTACGGAGCGGCTTCATTCTAACAAGGGTTCGGTTCGGGTTCGGCTTGCTTTCAATCTCACAAGAATTCGATTAGAGTTCCAAGGGGTTTGTTTCGGATAATGCTACAATTCTTTAACTTTACTTATAATAAACATAGTTATGATGAACATGTTTAAAATGGTTTATGGCAAATGTGCTTAAAATGGTTTATGGCAAAAGTACGGCTTTATATATATAATGTTTAATATTAATAATATTAATAATAATAATAATAATAATAATATAATAATATAATATAAAATGGTTTATGGCAAATTTAACCTGAGTCAAAATATGGCAATGAAAAAAGAAGAAATGTGGCCCTTTGTCTTATACATTTCTTAAAATATTTTAAGTTGACCAACAGATATTCAGAAAATAGATTTTTAGTTTTCTTATTGTATCGTATTAAATACTCTTTTTGATTAGGCCTATATTCGTCATATAGAATGCTTCAGAAATTTCAAAATAAATGTCGTCATTAGGCCTATACATGCGCATTCGAAGCGTTTGTAATGAAGTGGAATTGTTTTGGCTATATTTCATCCTACTATAAGAAACTCGCGTCGCTGATGCTGCCTTCAGTCCCGCAACTCGCGGTTGGAACACAGCATAGGACTTTTATTAGGTCCGTGACTGTAGCTGAATGCCTGCACTAACCAATACACTTAAGATTTTATTACTCAGAGCAAAACCCGTAGGATTTCGATTTGCACTAGTTGTGAATGTCGTAATAGCGTAGGGGTAACGTCATGAAGTTTTAAATGCCAGATCCTGAGGTGAATTGAGCCCTCGTGGGTTCGAATCCCAGCCGCGCTGATCTGAGAGTAAAATCTTGGACATTCACTGGACTGGTTATACGGAAAATGGACTAAATTGCCTAACGGTTTAAACATGTGGTGATAGAAAGATAAAAGTGATAAAAGTGATAAAAGTGATAGATATCAACATAGTTGATCATTTCACTATAGTGCGCGTTTACTTTGTTTACTTTTACTCTCTGTGATTTATCCTTAGACATTTAAATATCTATGTCAAGGCAGAGATTTATACATAGCATCTCACAATTTAATAGTAAACAAAAGCAGCACTAAAGGTCTAAAATTTAGTATGTACGAACACTACGACTTAAAACTGAATATAAGATCTAAAAACAAAATCCCTGAAATATCAATACTCCGGCTTCGACCCTCTGCCTACGCCGTGTGGAGGACTTGCTCGTCCGGCCGCCACAACTATAATCTCTCCCTAACACTAAATCTCAATTATTCAACAACAGGTGACGTTTGGTCATTTGGTAACTGACCAATCAGATCCAATTACTCTGCAGCTTGACCACTGCCTGGCCAATAGCATGGGATCTACATGCACGATTATAAAGTAAATTGTATCTACAATAATTAATAATAGATTAATTATATATGTATAATTTCAACTTCTCAATAGAATCTTTCAAAGACAAAATGCAATTAATAAACATAAAAATTTCAAATAAGGATGATTTGGTAAACGCATGTGTACTTTCACAGAAATGTAGTCATAATATACATATATACCATTTTCTTTGAATTGAACTAGTAATACCTTAGGGTTTAAAATGTGAAACTCTCAAGTTAATTATTAATTTACGAAAATAGTTAAGAAAATTAATGCATTGCTATGATGCCAAATTATTTGCTCCAGATAGCTTTAACACAGCTTGAACAAATAAATAAAAATAAATGAAGGTTTAATGTCCGTTTCCTCATCCAGGGATGATATCAGGGACGTCCCCAACAGCACACATCACTACAGATCAATTCACCCAGACCAATCTGCAAAAGAAATGTGCTGAGGAGAAGTAAGGTCCTACACGAAAGCCAGTCCGGTGATCAAAAATTGGTCAAGGTAGATTTATTATGTCTATGTTGGGAAACGGTATGTTTTACGCTTGCTGGAGAATGTTGAAAGAGAAGAACAACAGCGAAGATCAGCAGGTAATGAGATCGGTTGCTTTGAAAATCTGGCCCAAAGCCAGTTAAATGCCATGATTATGGAATGTGCACAAATAACATTCCGTCATGTGTTGGCAACGCTACTGAAGAGTCGAGTATTATTTTCACAGTATTAAGATCTAGCAGCGGTGACTTCATATTGAAAACTAATTGTAGAAGCAGTAAGTTCTGTGGGATTCGTGCAAAAATATCATGATTTAAAAAGCCATACATGATTTAATGGAAACCAGTCAATTTGATTCCAGTTTTAAAAATCAGCATATTCTATTGTAGTTGAATAAAAATTCCATATATTATCTATACAACTTATGGCTAACTTCACGCATTCAAATTAAGTATTTGTGTACTACATGTATGTACATTTTAAGTACGAGCTATTAGGAATTGCTTACACTAATAAATAACAAAAATAAAATAGCATTTTATGTCAATTTCTGCAATTTCAAATTTAATCGTACGGTATAAGTATCTGAAATACATGTAATTTTTGTAACACTATCAGGTAGTAATTTTAAAATTTGTATCGGAACCACCCTTACCGGGATATACGCTCTTACATGTAGATACAGTAAGGGTTGTAAAAGCAAAAACTGTTATATGTATTTGTATTATTCTTACTAACTTTATATAATGTCAAACATTCTCCGTAATATGTTATTGCAGACTTCGAAAATAGCTTAAAGGAAAAGTGTTCTTTTCTCCGGAAGCTGGCGAAGGAGAAAAGAACACTTCAAGAATTCGGTTCGATTCTGTTTGAACGAAGTCATGGTTCGGGCTCGGTTAGGGTTCAGCCAGAGTCTGGGATCGGGTTCGATTCGGGTTTGGCCAGAGTCTGGGTTCGGCTTTAGTTCGGTTCGGCCAATTTTCAGGATTTTAGGGTTCGGATTCGGTTCGATTCCCATCTCTACCTAGCTTGCATGCACGAAATCTATCCCTATTGCAGTATAGAGTTCTAAGGCTTATCATGCAGTCCTAGCTTAGTCTGGTAGAGTTCCATTTGAGCCTCTGAATTATTAACAGTGACAGGTACTCTGGAAAGAATACTACATGCTAGTGTACCAGGAGGGGATCCGACCCACCTCACCATGAAATATTCTCCTCCAGGATTAAATGGTAAATAATCCATCTAACTGAGGAAGGCAACAGGAAACCACCTCAGAAGCCATACTTTTCCCAAGCTATAGGCTACATAAGGTATGGATAAGCATGGACTTTCTGAAGGGATTAACTTGTTGATCTAAGGACCGAGAAAACAGACTTTGAGTTCGTATATGTACCTTGAACCAGCCGCTTGTCAGTGCACTGAAGAGAGAGAGAGAGATAGAGAGAGAGAGAGAGAGAGAGCGAGTGTGTATGTATCAGGCTAAATAATCCATGCAGCAACAGTAGATGTACACGAACGTCACCACCCCTATGCAATGATACAATGCTGCAGACCCTGACAGTGGCGTTAAATTTTGTGTACAGAAAGATCAACATTGAAATTAGTTTGAGACCACAAAAATCATTCGCTATAAGCAGCAAAATGACATACAAATATTACTAGTTACTACTAGTATCAAAGATTTTATCAAATATCGTAATCATTTTTTTATATATCAAGGCCGACAAATTGTGAAGTAAATTAAAGTTTGGCATTAAGATGGGATTATGCTGTTAAGCCATATCGGTGAACTTCTAGAATAGAAATTGTGCAATTATGCATTTCCCTAGCATTTATTTTGGTTCTTGCCGAATATACTGCATTATATGTAAAGAAAAATTGGAAATTTTATTGGTGACGAGAGAAATGTGCGGTCAATATTTGAATTTGTACTTGACTTCAAAAACTTTTTAAAAATTCGCCAAGAGTGTTGAAGGAAATTGGCTACTTATTATATATGTAGACAAATTGAATCCCACATACTATTCACATAGTACGTACGCCCACTGAAGAGTTTCCAACTATATTGGCGATAATCTGGATATAAAATTTGAAGTTGCTACCGTTGATGATGTTATAAACAAGTTGAAGAAAGGCAAAGCCTCTGGAATGGACAATATTACATTCAATATGCTCAGCCTATTGTTTGCAGTAGCATCACTGTATTGTTTAACTTAATTATGGCATTAAGGTATGTTCCTGCTGCTTTTGGGGAGGGGATAATTATTCCGATTCCTAAGGGTGATAGGAAATGTGATCATGTTAAAATTGAAAATTATAGAGGAATAACAATTAGTTGCATGCTGTCCAAGATATTTGAAAGTTGTGTATCACGTTATGTAGGCAATTATTTCCTGACATCCGTTCGTCAATTTGGTTTTAAACAAAAAGGGGGATGTAGTAACGCAATTTATTCTTTAAGAAAAACTATTGAATATTTCACAACTAAAAGCTCTACTGTAAATATTTGTTCGTTAGATGTATCGAAAGCATTTGATAAAATTAATTTTAAAATGCTATTCTGCAAATTGATGAACAGAAAATTACCAAGAGTTCTAATTGAACTATTGTTAAATTGGTTCGGCAAATTAAATTCACGTTTTAAGTAGAATGATGCTGTATCAAGTAGTTTTATGGTTACTTCGGGAGTAAGATAGGGCGGCATTTTATCTCCAATATTGTTTGCTGTATGTGTCGATGATATGCTAGTTAAGCTTGAAAAATCCAAAATTGGTTGTTTCGTATCTTCTCTGTGCAGCAATTCCTTTATGTATGCGGACGATTTAATATTATTATCGTTGACTGTTACAGATTTACAGTCCCTAATTGAAATCAGCACAAATGAATTAGCTAATGTAGGTTTAAGTGCTAATTGTAGTAAGACACTCTGCATTAGAATTGGTCCTAGATATAATATTAAGCCCATTAATATGATAATTGATAACAGAAGCATAGAGTGGGTTAATGAAATAAGTTATTTGGGATTAATTTTGGTGTCATCAAAAAGTTTCAAAATTAATATTCAAAATCGTAAACTTAAATTTTTTAGGGCACTTAACGTTATCTTCAGCAAAATTGGGGGCAACGCTGCACCTTCTGTAGTTATCTCACTTGTTGAATCATATTTTGTACCTATTTTTCTGTATGGTTTTGCATGTGTAGAATTGGCAAAGTCTCTGATTCAGAGCCTAGAAAATGCTTATTCTCAATTGTTTAGCAAGTTATTTCGTACATTCGATAAGAAAACAATTAATCAGTGGCAGTTTTTTTCGGGTCAATTGCCGATTGAACTAAAGACTGAAAATAGAAGATTTAATTTTTTGAGGAAATTGTGTCTTTCTGATACTACTTGTAAATACTTTAATCGCTTTAATGGAGAGTTGTTGCCATTGATTAATAAATACTGCGTCAACGTAATTAATAGAACTAACCGTATCTTGCCAGGCAGCTTACACGTTGACAGACTTGACTTTAAGTCGTTATTGCGAAACTATTTTGAACGTTCGCAAGAAATCAATTAATGTTTAGTTATTCATTTTTAGTTTATTGATTGAGTGTATGCTGCGTCTATTTTTTTTCAGCACTACGTGTGTGTTTACTTGTATGATTGTATTGTAGTGTGTTTCTTGTCTTGCTACCTGTGCGGTGAAATAAAAGCTATATATATATATATATATATATATATATATATATATATATATATATATATAGCTTTTATTTCACCGCACAGGTAGCAAGATAAGAAACACACTACAATACAATCATACAAGTAAACACACACGTAGTGCTGAAAAAAATAGACGCAGCATACACTCAATCAATAAACTAAAAATGAATAACTAAACATTAATTGATTTCTTGCGAACGTTCAAAATAGTTTCGCAATAACGACTTAAAGTCAAGTCTGTCAACGTGTAAGCTGCCTGGCAAGATACGGTTAGTTCTATTAATTACGTTGACGCAGTATTTATTAATCAATGGCAACAACTCTCCATTAAAGCGATTAAAGTATTTACAAGTAGTATCAGATTTCCTATATATATATACACATGTATATATATATATATATATATATATATATATATATATATATATATATATATATAGCAGAATTTAAAATGTATATTTCACACATCCGTATTGCGTACGGGACTATGTAAAATAGAACAATCCTAAGTTCTACGACGTTTTGTGATAGGCCTTATTGGCGACTAAACAGGAATTGATGCAGGCAGTGGAAAAAACCTCCTCAGAAATTATATTTTCCCTAGCTAAATGTCGACATGAAAATTTGGAGGTGAACATTTTGCGCTAAAATCAACATTTTGGTTAAGAAGTGCCCTACTGAGCGCGAAATTAAAATTTGAGTATGAATATATGCACTTTAGACCATGCACTTGTCACTGGAGAGAATGAGAGAGAGAGCGAGAGTGAGAAAGAGGGAAAGAGAGAGAGAGAAAAAGGAGAGGGCAAGTACTTTGGACAAGGATTCTGCGTTTCGCGACTTTCTTAATGTAATGAGTCCGTTAAAAAGCACATCTTTTCTTCAAAAATAACATTATTTCATGCAGAATCGGAACCGATCACCTCAGTTGTTCCATTGGCAAATAATTTTTTCCAAAAACTTGCCCGCTAGGAAGATTCCAAATATTTTACTTTCAGCTCAACAACAACAACAATGTATTACAGTGCTACTATCGTCCACGGCAACATTGAGCATTAGGGTACCCAATCCAATCCGATAAGTAGAGAGTGGGATCAAAATAAGGCGAACACCAAAATCCGGGAATTCAGTCCAAGGAAGGATACTAGTGGAATGGAGGTTTACGTGTTGGTCTCAGTTCCTGTGCAATGGGTGCATAGTGGAGGTCATAGGAAAAAGCTTTTAACCGCCTCTGAAGCTGTTCATAAAAGAAGGAAAGGTTAATCAGGAGAAGATGAGGGGTGCGCAAAGTGGAAGGAAGAGACTTCCAGATCTGTGGAGCAATATGTTGAAAGGAACGCTTGGACAGCTTGCTGCGAGAAGGATTGCTTGACCGGGAATTGATCCCATGACGTCTACAAATTCAATTAGAATTTCATGACTTTTCTTTCGCTCAAAACACTGAATCTTTGAGACATTCAATAGTGGAGTGACCGGGACTTATTTACTTACTTACTTGTGTCATTCGGTTTGCCGCCTGTTTAAAGGCGAAAAAGTAGGCCTAACATTGAAAATATTTGAAGACTGGAAACCTGAAATAAATGTATGACTAATAATTACTTTAAATGTCGTTGAAACGTATTAGAGTGTCACAGGATACCTACAAAGTATTTTCCAATTTTAGTACGAAAAGACAATCATACATATATTTGATAGTGACGAACATTTGCAAAATAATACATTAAAATGTATAAATAAATAACATATTTCCTGGGACTCATTAAACCTGTATGGAGCCGAAATAGAGAATTTTGGATAATATCAATATAGGAAAGGATGATTAGACCTAACGGGGTGATAACACCTTTGTTACTTTCAGAGATGAAAATTTCATTTTATAATAAGAACAGTACCAATATTATAAATATGGATTTCTGTATAATAGATGCTAATGCAGGACCCATTTGAGCTATCTGACTGGAGCCAGTGACGATGTCAGTAAAAGATATTCGACCGCCGATAAGTATGTGCTGGATGCAAATCCCGGGCTGGCCCGTTAGTGACAGTGACGAAACTGACGTTAGCATTAGCTTTGTTTAGCTGTTATCTAGATAAAATTACGACCTTATGTCACGAATCATATTGTTCAAGTCTACATGTAGAACTGTACAAATGGTTTTAGGAAATGCTGCGAAACAAGTGGAGCCATAAATGTGATACGGGTCCAATGTGAGAGAAGTTTAGAATATGGGCATGAAGTCTCTTTATATGTTTGGTGGACTTTGAGACGGCCTTTGACGGGATTGATTAGGCAATAATCTTGAATATCTTAAGAAGAATTGGAATTGACTGGAATGGTAGGTTAATTAAAACTTGTACATGAATTAAAGACCTCTAATAAAGATTCAGTAAGAATACTAAGAAGGATGGGAAATAGGACGGAGAGTACGATATGGATGTACCATTTCGCCGCTGTTATTTAACATTTACGCAGAAGCAATGATAGAAGAGGCCGTGGCAGACATTGAATAGAGAATAAAAGTAGGAGGTAAACTGCTACAAAATGTGAGAGTTACAGATAATCAAGGAATGGTAGCAGGAAATGACAATGGATTGCAGAAGATGATGAATAGTCTGAATATACGGGATTGAAATATTAAGCTATATGAAGATAAACAGCAAAGAGACAAAGGTGATGAGAGTGTCCTATGTAAGAGGTAAAGTCAATACCGTAATAAATGATACGAGTTCGACACAAGCAAGAAGATTCAAATATCTAGGTCACACCATGACAGAATTTGGGAGCTGCGAGACAGAATTTGTAATAGAGTTGCACAAGTAAAGCAGGCCCTTGATAATAGGAAAGAACTCTTATCAAAAAATCTAACGTAAACCACAAAGACAAAGATATTGAAAACTTCGGTATACGCTTTTATACTTTGGTATACGCTATTTTAAGGACATGAAACTTGGACGTTATGGAAAGTAGATGTCAGCAGATTAAAAACGTTGGGTTGGAGAAGTGGATATAGATAATAATGGAAAAGATTAGCAGGACTCAAAGTTACCAGTTAAGAAGTCTTAAAGAGAGTGGTTACAGATAGATAGTTGATAAATTCTATAAGAAATAGAAATTAGAATTGGATAGGACCCATTCTAAGAGGAGATAGTTTACTAAAGGACATCATGAAATTTGCAATGGAAGGAAAGAGAAGTAGAGGCAGACCGAGATTAGGAATATCAAAAGATTTAAAGATTCACTCGTATGTAGACATGAAGAGGAAACCGGAAGATAAAATAGTGTTGATGCGTTATTTACCAAGGACCTGCCAGTTGGCAGTTCACTAAGAGAGAATGTACATTTAGTACAGTATAGCATGGCTTTTTACAACTACAACATTTATGCTGACGCTCTAATGCAACACCCTACATATAGAGAACTTTCTTGAAAATTGCCTCAAGAAATTCATTTCAAAAATGGCTGAAAATATTTTACTGAAGAAAACCCACGTAATATGTTGAAATAATATTGATATCAATGAAAGGCCTTGAAATTAAAATTAAAGGTTAAATGAGAAAAATTTTAAAAATTAGATGCTTGCAATTGACCAAGGTATGATTTTAGAATGCAATATTACACTAGGGATTCCATGTGAAAATGTGTGCGTTCAGGCTATACAAGTAGATAGCCTGAACGTCACATGATTGACGAACGCCATCAGTAATATAGATTTAATTGAATATGTGGTTTGCACAATTAATATTTATGTCATATGTATAGTTTACAATATACCGCTTCTGAACAATGTTTTGGTGCAATGAGTCTATCTGTTCAAAATGAAATTCATCAGATAGCCTAAAGAACGTCACGAAAATATTATTTTTCGTCAGTATAATAACATTTCTATACAAAAAATGAAATCGAAGCATAAACGAAGAAGGTTGCTAGAAAACAGGAAATAATTTCAAATGTGTGAATAAGTAAAAATTTAATATAGTCCACTTGTAGAAGGTGCGTATGTCGAAGAGTACACTTTGGACCATGACTTCGATGAGAAACTGAACATTACAATCCAATTGATTGTCGATCAATAATCAATCAATCAATAAGAATTTAACGTCCGGTTCCTCGCCATATGGCAATGTCAGGGACGTAAACTGTTTCGACTGTGTAATATAACATCCTTCTGAATACAAACCTACGACGATTAATTCGGCTGCCCCTTTGCATTGATTTCCATTATTGTCTTCCCGCCACATGTTATCGTCATCTATACAGTAGTAGTTGGTTGCGTCGTCCATAGTAACATTGAATATGATTAGGCTAAAATATCCCGTTTCATTTTTGATGATCCTCATTTTGTCGTGATATGAGTTCACGAGGGTGTCGCTCTGGTAGATTGCATCATTCTGGTTATTCAACCAGCGACCCCAGTATATAGGCTCTCTGAGATTTGTTTGACAGTGAAATTCGACTTGTTGACCTATTTTAGCCACTACATCTGTTGGTTTTCTAGGCAGTGCTCCATTAACTGAAATTTATTAAGCAATCAAATATTCGACGTAAACCATATAATATACAGATCGTACAAAGTTAAAGGCCTACATAATTTATATACTCGTACATAGGCCTATGTTAATTTATTTAATTTCAAGCTATATACCGCAGATTGTTACAGTATAGAAATACCATGTTAAACTACTAACGCAGCATGTGAGTTACCATACAACAGAGATGAAACTTAAATCGTCCGATACTATACTGCTTGAAATGGTTGGGTGACCACTTTGGAAGACTGAGTGTTGACAGCTATATTTGATTAAAAAAATTCCCGAGGTGTTGGAATGTTCCCTTTAAATCCGCGCCGGCTGCAATAGATGAGTCATCAAAAGGTAACTATTACTAATAACCAAGGCAGTGTACCCTACTAGTCATAAACTAGCTAGTATTAATATTAAATTAAATTAACTAGCATCATCTAAAATAATCATCATCATCATCTTCACTTGAACTCCAATTTAGCTAGGGTCGGGATTAATTCCAATATAGAAATGAAATTTTAGCATTATCTAAAATCATGCGATTAATAATGCTTTTATCACTCAGGCTGCTTCGCTTCATAGGTAGGGGAAAGCATCTCTTAGAAGCATTTCTTTAAAATAATAACGATTATTTGGCGGAAGTAGTGAAGGTGCAGGTAAAGGTGTAGGATTGTTACACATTGTATTGAATAGTTCGTTCAACTTTGTTGTCAGCAGAGTTGCAGTCTACATAACTTACATAAGTCTATAAAACTTACGTAACTTACAGAGTTGCACATGTCTACTCACTACAGTAGAATGCTCTGAAGAGCTGGATTCTATCTTTTTAATTATACTTTTTAATTCTTCCTTTTGAAAAAGGTTTTAATACGGTTTTTCTCTTCAATATTTTTTGAAGCCCCACCAAAATTCGTCATCAAAAGGCACCTTTTAGAATTTTTACAAAGAAATAATCTAATTAGCTGTTCCCAGTATGGGTCACTGAAAAAACATTCTATTGTACCAATCTCTTAGAAACATATATGGATTATTGCGATTCTCTGGACAATCTATAATATATTTTGTTTGCATTAATTGACTTCTCACGCGCTTTTTAATAACATAACATAACGACACTAGGTCAGAAAGCACAACTGCTTGTTTGAGACCCACACAAAATAAAATAAAAACTTACCTACACATCTTGCATAGCATAACATATTAAACACATTTTACTTAATAACCAGTACTAATACAGGAAACCAGCATACCTGTACTATTAACCTCTACATTAACAGGTACAAATACTACTCAATATGCTAACACTTGTCAAATTACAATATACCTAGGCCTACACATCCTCAAAACTACGCATACCAAGAGACAATAACCATTTTATACAAAAAAAGCTTAATAAGCAATATAAACTTAACTATCAAAACTTATGCACTTTAATAGGACTGGGCAACCCCACAACTCAGCCTATTACTTTTCTATTAATACTTCACACCTTCCCTACAACACTTTATATACTTATCATATCTATTCTTAAATTGATTGACAGATTCGGCCTCAACGACCTCCTCTGGCAGTCCGTTCCAAACACCAACAACTCTCTGACTGAAAAAATTTTTGCGTATCTCAAGCCTACTTCTAAATTTAATTAACTTGTATTTGTGTCCTCTAGTTCTGTTATTATTTGCTAATTGAAACAAATTGTTATAATTTACTTTACTGAAACCATTAAGCATCTTATAAACTTCTATTAAATCGCCTCTAACCCTTCTCTCTTCTAAAGATAACAATCCAGTACATTTTAAGCGATTTTCATAATTGACATTACTACATTTCTTAATTAATCTTGTGGCTCTAGCTTGGACTTTTTCTCTAATTTCTCTATATTTTTCTTAAGATAGGGACACCAAGCCTGAACACAATATTCAAGTTTGGGTCTAACCAATGCCTTATATAACTTTAATATAATGTCTAATAGTGCAGATATAGCAAAAACGAAAAAGCAGCTCGAATGAATTGGTATATCTGGGCAAGTCTCTAAGAGTGTACGTGCTTTATTGACTGGAATATCTAAATCTGTTAAAAAATAGGTGCGTCCTTCTCCTTCAAGCGTCCTTTATTGATTGGAGTGGTACAGAGTAGTGTCTTGGGACCCGTTGTGTTTATTCTCTACATAAATGACGTCGAAAAACTCTGACTGTGGTTTCTAAGCCCTTTGCAAACGATTTAAAATCATGTATTTCTGTAGAAAAAAAACATAACAGTATCAATTACTTCTCTAAAATTATTCGTTTATTATATAAATCTTTATTCGCCACTTGGTCAACCAAAACACACACAGAGCAGGAACAAAAAAACGCACACGCGCAACAAACAAAGAAAATTAAACATATAGAAAAACAACAGACTGCACCTCTAGAAGCATGCAACTATAACACTAATATCATCAATATTGAATCATCATAGATAACATTTGACAAATTTCCAAATCTATAATTATTGGGATGATATGCCAATTTTTTCTTTCAAAATTGTTGATAGTTGAGGTTTATGATATCTCTGTAATTATTTTTAAAATGCAGAGCATTGGTATGGAAGTGAGCTACTAGCTTGTCTAAGTCGCCCATGGACATATTAACCTTAGCATTAAATTTTCAGACATATTCAGGGATTATGTGCTTAACGACACATCTGAAGTGATTATGTGCTTAACGACACATCTGTGAGAGCCGCATATAAACGACTCGCACAGCTCAATGAGCGGACTCTTTTGAGCTGCTCACTGCTCTCAACTGGTCCAGGCACTTGCTACAGTCTAAACAGTCTAAACACAGCTCTTAAATGGTTCAGGCACTTACTACTTTAACTGCACTGAACCTGTGTGTCCTACGTGACTTCTAGTAGTTTAGGTCCTCTATGTCTGCCAGTGTTGCCATTTGGGAGAATTTCAGCCACAATTGGGCTATTTATGACGTAGTTTCGTTAAGTCGTTGGGCTAACACTTTTATAGCATATGGTAACCCTGCATGATACGAGTGTTGTAGAGTGTTGTAGAATGATTACCGTTGACAAAATACATACGATGAAACGATAATCTGGAAAAAATTATGTTAATATTAATGTCACTGAATAACTACTCCAAAGTTAATAAGCTTAAATTTGTAAAGCTCCATTAAGTAAATGTGTACAATAAATTGCATACGCAGGTTTATATCGACATCGCTTTCCGAATGTACCATCATCGACGGTTCTATTTCACAGTTGAACTCTCCCCATCTGAAGCGGCTTTATAAACTACAGTCTACATGCATAAGCTAATAATACATATACATGCAGTTAATAATTATTCGAGGAGGCAGCAGCTACCTATAGCTAATAAAATATACCACAGCCTGAGAGGCTGAGAGTGACAACCCGCCAGTCCTAGATCGTTCGAAATGCAGGCCTATATGGGCCTGCATTTTTCTAACTGATATCCATGTAAAAATGTGTAATCAGCAATTTCTCTGACTGTAGTAGCTGTACATATACGTAAACGTTTCAAAATTACTTTTAGTACCCTTTAGTTACTGAGAATCTTTATGGCTTCAATTGCAGTAATTTCACAGTAATTTTATTAGTTTCTTTATCTGGTTAAACTAAAGTAATCTTCAATTTAAAATAATTTCTTTGCGTCTTAGTATATTTTTTACGTGCAATATACAAAATGTTAATAAAGAAGAGCAAACATACGCACAAATTTTAGCAAGATTGTGCTTAACGCCAATCTCCCCACTTATTCATTTAAGGCTACACCCCTGCTCATACACGTGGTTTATATGCATTCGAGGCGACAGCTGTTAACTACCTAGGCGAGGCGACAGCAGTCAGCTCTAAGCAGCTAACTCACAGCTCTCACTTACAGCCTGACGGGCTGAGAACCCACCGTCCTTGATCGTTTGAAATGCAGGCCTATACCAACCTGCTACAAGGCCTTGCCGCCTTAACACTGTTGAATCATAACATTTGACCGGAATCAAATTCAATCATCACTATTGAATTATAACACTGTCTGTAGCTGATCACTGACAGTGGCCATACACGATACAATTTATTGTACAATTTATCTGTACAGATAAATTGTACAATAAATTGTACAATAAAGTTGACCGTGTGTGGGCAAAACTGACGGGAAAACTGACGTGAAAACTGATGACTTTGACTGCCCACACACGATACGATTTATCTGTACAGATAAATCTGTACAGATAAATTGTACAATAAATTGTACAATATAACTGACCGTGTGTGGGCAATATTGTACAATATAACTGACGAGTGTCAGTTTTCAAAACGGTAGGGAAAACCATCCAATTTAACTGTTCAGATATCTGAACAGTTAAATCGTATCGTGTGTGGACGATCAACAAATTTATCGTACAAAAAGTTTGTCGACATGCTCCGCCCACAATGACTTCTGGCGCGCTTGCCGGCCTAAGCTTATTGATGTAGATTTGTTTAATTAAGATAAAAGTAGGCCTATATAATGCAATGTCATTTCTTTTGACAAGCAGATATTTTAATAATAATAAAAATTAATCATAACAATTAAATTTCCAAACTGAACTCTTTCATTAAGCTAATTAAAGTTTATAAAAAATAATTGTAATAAATGTGTACGGCAGTATAAATATGTCAACAAACAATATCAAAATTAAGCGCATTTAATCACATTCATTTATTTTACATCAATTATTTACATAATTCACTTATTTTACATCGCTTTTATATTCTCTCTCTTTAATGAACGATCAATAAACAGATCCTACATATGAAAAAAGAGTCTATATATAATTGGGCGTCCTCTCTCTCTCTCAATTTACTAGTCCGTAAAATTATGACGATGTAGACGATGATGTTGATGATGATGTTGATGATTACAATAATTATGATGATAATGATGTATGAAAATGATGATGATAATGATGAAGATGATGATGATAATAATTTTGATGATAGTGATATTTATGTATAATTACTATCAAGATACGATGCTACTAAGTGCTATTATCAGTTAGATCTTCCCGATATTATTTAGCTAATAAGACAACGTATGCACTCGCCTTTCGTTATCGATCCATTTCGATTATTACTGCTTATAAATAGAAAACCTGTCCAATAATTGATCCGGATATATTTCATGTAGCCTATGCCATATATTATATATGTATATATACAAACACGTGTATATATATATATATATATGCATATATATATATATAGGCCTATACGTATATATATACAGTGTATATATATACTGTATATATATATATATATATATATATATATATATATATATATATATATATATATATATATATATATATACATATATATATATGTGGCGGTCTTCGCCTGTATAACTTAGTGTAAAAGAAGAGGTTGCGGTCGATTGGTCACGTGAGGAGAGGAAAAGAAAAGATGGCGGAGTATGTTTGTAAAAAAATGACAAAGTGTTGATCAAGAACAATTATAATCTAGATTAGATTGTAACATTAAGCGACAATTATTTAATTATATGTGTAACGATACTGGATAAGTCTATAGAAATTAAGTTGTGTTTGTAATAGAAATCGGAACGAGGCGATTGGTAGTGAGGCTGATCGATAGAAGTCGTTGAATTTCTTGAATTCTAGTGGTAAGAAATATTGTTTCAGTCACTATAATCTACATGTACGTTCGATGCTCGTGATCGTCGAAATTTTAGTTCGCATAATAAAAGTTTAAAGGAGTGTAATACCTGCTTTTGTTGTCGTAAAACAATATAAATATTTAAATGCTATATATCTTCATATTGAGATAATCGATGGTCATAGAAATATTAGAGTATTCCACAGTAATTAAGGGATTGCCCAACTAAGATATTCCATCCGTTTCAGCAGACACCAGGTAGGTGAAGACGAGTACGTATAACTCTTAATCTTTAGATAAGATTGGACTGTCAACTTAAATTTGGCAAACATAACATATAGAGTGGTTCCACAGATACCCTACGTACTCAGCATTAGAACCGCCTAGAGCATGAATAGTTTACTTCTATATGCAGAAATGGATATAGGCGCTAATGAGATCTACTCATCAGAGTTCACCTTGACACTCCCCAGAGATGACTCGAGTCGCCTAGATTCAAGTAGCATCTCTCCAGGAAACCCCCAAGCACAGATACACAAGATAAATGTTCATACGACATTCAGGCCGGCTCTTTCAGATAAGACAAGCCATACTATAGATCGGGCAAATCAAGATAGGATCATGTTTTACGACTATGATGCCGTACGGGGTGAAGATATCCTAGGTCCCAGAAATCATCAAAACCTGGATAGCTGTCAGAGTCGATTGGAGGAATTAACAATCGATTCAAGTGGGAGATACCGAGATAACCGGGATAACCGAGACAACCGGGATAACCGAGACAACCGAGATAACCTAGATAACCGAGACAACCGAGACAACCGGGATAACCGAGACAACCGAGACAACCGAGATAACCGGGATACCCGAGATAACCGAGATAACCGAGATAACCGGGATAACCGAGACAACCGGGATAACCGAGACAGACGAGATAACCGAGATAACCGAGACAGTCGAGACAACCGAGATAACCGAGATAACCGAGGTAGCCAAGACTACGGAGTGGACCGAGCCCATCGGGATAAACTTAATAATCGAGGCGCGCGAGTCCAACTGGCGGTTAGACCGGCGGATCGATCGAGCTCGCCTTTCCCGGGGGAGGCAACGCCCCCGCCCCGAAACGCGGCGGCCTCAGTTGCCAGAGACGGTCGCAACATATATAATATATATATATACGTATTTGTATATGTATGCATATATATATATACTTTGAAATCATTTATATAATTAATAATATTTACATAAAGTTGTATAGAAAAATTAATTATTATTTATAACGTAAAGACCTGACATAATAAAAGCTGGTAAAAAGTTAAGGCTAACGTCAGTTTCCTCACTCGAAAGCGATGTCAGTGACGGGCGAGCCCATGATTTGAACCCCCATCCGCGGTCGAGTATCTTATCGACTTCGCCACTGGCTCGAGTCATAATTCCGACTTCGCCACTGGCTCCAGCCAAACTTCGATATATACATGTATATATATATATATATATATATATATATATATATATATATATATATATATATATATATATATACAGTATATATATATCTTTATGTGTGTGTGTGAGTGTGTGTGTGTGTGCGTGTTATGTACGGCCTATCGCTAAAGAACTAATATGATTGACAGCTAATTAACATAACTGTTCAGGTATCTGAACAGTTAAATTTGACCCTGTATGGGCGAGCGTCAGTTTTATCGGTAGATAAATTTGACCGTGTGTGGCCAAATTATCTGTTCAGATATATCTGTACAGATTTATCTGAACAGATAAATTTGACCGTGTGGCGGCGATTCAGATTTATTGTACCATTTATCTGTACAGATATATTGTACAATAAATTGTACAATAAATTTGACCGTGTGTGGGCGATACAGATTTATTGTACAATTTAGCTGTACAGATAAATCGTATCGTGTATGGCCACTTTGAGAGTAGTTCTGTTTACTGAGAGCAACTCTTAGAAAGCAATGAGCTGTGAGCGAGAGTAGCTTACTTCAAAGAGTAGCACTTAGTGAGTCGAAAGAACAGTGAGCGGCTAACTCTAATAAGAAGGTAGAACCTTTAATGCATATATGTGCAAAATTGATTTATACACCAGTATATAGCTGACAATGCTTTACAGTATTTTTGTCGAAGGTATTAAAAACTTTGTGAAAAGATTTAATCCACAGACTATTTAGACTAGTTAACTCTGTTTTATTAAGGAACAGAGCCTCCAATGCGTAAGTTAAACATGGTAGAGCAATGGTCGATATTAGTTTCAGAATTACAGGCTTATTAATTATTAGAAGTTCCTAATTTAGCCAATATTGCATTTGCCGATGCATAATATTTAATTTTGGCAGCATCAAAACTACACTTAAATTTACATGCATTCAAAATATATATTCCTAAATACTTAATTTCGTCTGTCCAAGGAACTAAGCTATCTTATAGATATAGTTTGCAACATGTATAATTGTATCTATTGCCAATATTAATCTGCAGGCCTAACAATTCTAACTCACTACTACAGATATCTAACATAAGTTGCATTTCACAAAGAGACGGGCTTAACGACAATAGCTCATCTGCGTACATAATTGCACTAACAGCGATACCATTAAAATAACATCCATATTTAGCGAATTTATCTAGCAAATCATTAACATAGATAAAAAATGAAACTGGACTTAAGACTCCACCTTGCCATGATATTGCAAAGATATCTGGCACAACGTAGAAATCTTATACAGTTTGAAAATTACAAGCACATACACGCAGATAAACACAGGTAATTAAAACTAAGCATACAACTACATAATATCAATCATTTGTTTAATAGCAATCTTTGTAAAGCATCCTCATAGTGAAGTTATCGGCACTCATAGTCTGCACAGTTCTAAGAGGAAGCATAAAAGGATGGGCTCTATTTCTACCTTACAACGACTATTATTTGCCTTCAATGGTGGCATGAGAGGAAATAAAACGTGATGAGAGTTATTAAACACAGAATTAAACAATTTCCTGTGTGCTTTTTCAGCAATTTTACTTAACAGGTGGATATCATTAAAAAAGTTGCATCTTTTAGCCTTGTTAAGAAAAGCTTCAAGTCTCATTTTATCCGCGGCTCGAATAAAGCTCCCCCAGAACTGAGATGCATAGGTTAGTTTCGACAAAAATGATAGCCTTGAAAACTTTTACAACTAGTTCGGAATCCAAACCCTTGGATTTAACTGTGCGCATATCAAAAGATCTGCTATTTACCTCACTGATGTGTTCAGTGAAGGAGAAATTAGATTCAAGTACAACTACCAAACATTTCAGTGAATTTACTCTGGCTATACCATCCACAGGTGGTGGTGCAGTACTTAAAGAAAATTTAGACCGGAGCAAATGAAAATGGATTTCATGAGATTTTGCTTTGTTTAATTTACGGTTATTTTTGTTAGACCAACTATCAATAGCGATAAGTACTGCTCTAGTGCTATCAAAGTAGTTTGAAGGAATTACGAGATAGACTATGTGTCGTCGGAAAACTTAGAATAAAATTAAAGTTAAAGTGAGACTTAAGCAATATTCAAATATTAACATAGAGGACGACTAATTTGTAACATGCAGGTGTTCATGAAAACAGCTTAAGTAGGCCTACTTGCAAATCACATACTACAATCTTGATTTTCTTATATTTTGTTACTTAATTATATCATCAATTAGTGATAATTAAATAACTAACTCATTTATTATTAAAAATGGATATGATCAAGTATCAAATTAACAAATTTAATTAGGGTAAATATAGAAATAGCAAGCAGGGAATATATGTACAGTCCAGCCATTTCTTTGCGATGATGGCCAAGTATATATAAGCTTCGAGCAAGCAATTATAGAAGACTCGAGCAGTACAAAACGTAGAGATTAGCTGATTATTAAGTGAACTTACCCTGTGTGACTGGCTGATTATTAAGTGAACTTACCCTGTGTGACTGGCAACATCTGTCAAAACAGTGAGTGAAAGATAAATACAATGTAGCAAATAAAACCTCTATAATAAATTCTATATAGATGTTCCTTCCTCATTTTCGGAGAAAATTGTATGGCATTACTGTACCTATTGGTACTCCATTTGCAATATCTTACTGTACAATGATGCATCTACTGGCACCGTACGGAGACTTACAACAGCACAACAGCAACCCGATGTTTAGAGTGCCACTGGCCCCCAAGATAGCATCAGGAATATCGATTAGATTACTGCTAAACGAAAATCTAGTCTTAAGAGCCGAAGCTAAATTTCAATATACGGGGGGAAATCTTCTTCTAGTGCACTGCCTAACGGCAGGTCCATGGAATGTAACTCTTCCAACCAATTCTATCATCAGCCTTCCTTTTCTTATCTAGAAATTAATTTGTTATAAGATCATCCAGCATCCCATGTCTCGGTCTTCCTCTAACTCTTTTCCCTTGCATTCTTCCTTCTATTACATCCTTTAGCAAAACATCCCCCTTATAATATGTCTTATCCAGCTTTTTTTCCTTTTCTTATCACATTTATTACCTGTCTATCTCTACCGATTCTCTCAAGAGCTTCTTCGTTTGTAATTTTGTCACTCCAACTAATCTTTTCCATCCTTCTCCACATTTCCAATGTTTCTAATTTTCTGATATTTTCTTTCTTTAATGTCCACGTTTCACTTTTGAAGTGTCAACCAAACCAATGTTTTCACAATGTTTATCTTTGTGTTTTTTCCAATGCCTTTTGTTAGTAGCTCTTTCCGAAAGCCTTTTGCACCTGTGCAATTCTACAGTTTATTTCCGTTTCACATTTCCCATCATCCGTGATGGTGTGGCCAAATGCTAGAAGCTTCTTACATGTTCCAATCGCGTATTATTCAAAGCAATATTTGCATCCCTGTGATTCCTAGACACTCTCATATCCTTCGCCTTCTTTATATTAATCTTCATACCACATCTCAAAGCTGTGACATTCGGACCATCCATAACCACTTGCAATCCTGCTTCAATTCTAGCAAGCATACCTTGATCATCTGCAAACCTCGCTTCTTTCAGCAATTTACCTCCAATAGTTATTCCCTCCTCAATATCTTCCATCCCTTCAACCATTACCGCGTAGCATACAAATTAAACAGTAGCGGTAAAATATAATATCCTTGTCTTACTCTCCGTTCCATTTCACCCTCCTCAGAGAACTCTTGCTGGATTTTGACTTTTGGTTTTTGATGCATGGACAAATTTAAAATGAATCTTTTAACTCTCCACTCAACTCCAATCCTCCTCAAGATGTTTCCTATCATTATCCAGTCTATTCTATCAAAAGCATTTTCAAAATCTACAAAACATTTGAAGACATCATTTTCATATTTTTAACTTCGTTCATCCATTTTATGTAACATTTCAGCTGTGATCCATGGTTTCTGAGCAACTTTGATATTTTGAAAACCATAAATTTCTTTGGCACTTTCAATCATCGCCCCCCATCGCCTCCTTCAAAATATACAATTTTTCATTATTATCATATTTCATCGGGAAACTTTAATTTCAAATTAAATATTTCTGTATATATATATATATATATATATATATATATATATATATATATATATGCAGAAATATTTAATTTGAAATTAAAGTTTCCCGATGATATATGATTTCTAATACAAGTTTTCTTTAGAAATGTTATTTACTTTACAACCTACTATACGTATATTAATTAAAGAATAACTTAACACTTATAGTTTAACTCTTTCACCCATTATAGCGGTATGCATGCGAAGTTATAATATAGAAGTTATAATATAGACCCATTACATTTACATGTAAATTTATGTATCAGATGTTAACATAAACAAACCAGTGTTACCATACAACAAAATATGTTTTCAATTACCGAACTGATCTATTACACTTCATTGGCTAGAAGGAAAAGATGAACGTTCAGTATTCAGTCAATACTTTACTTCCCAAGCTGTTTGATGTTAGCAATTCTCTTCTACCAAATGGTTTCATCTTTCAGCAGAATGATGCTCCAGCTCATGCATCTCGTCATGCACAGGAATGGATCAGCGAGAGAAATTCCCATTTCATCAAGAAGAGTGAATGGCCTCCAAACTCTCCCAATCAAAATCCTCAGGATTACCATATCTGGGGAACCATGCTGCATCTCTATCAGAAACATATTACAGTTTTTATTCTTCGACTACGAAGAATAAAAACAAGACAGAACTGCAGGAAGTGCAACAATCAATTTGGAAAAGACTGCCCCAGGCTGGAATCAACAAGGCTGTCCAAGCGTTCCGAAGGCAACTGCAGTCATGCGTAGCAGCCGGAGGAAAACATATTGAATTGGCAGTAATGCTAGAAGAACAAACTGGTTTTTTCTGAACCACCACAATGACCCATTTTAGGACCAAAAAATTAAATTAAATATAATTTTTTTACAGTACATTCAAAAAGGTGGGGGTTGCTCTGCTAAAACTTTCATAACTGGAAAATCCATGTATAAAAATAGATATAAATTGGCCACCTCATCAAAAATTAGCCCTTTAGTAATGTCTGATTTGAAAATACTAACAATAGCCTGAGATATTCAAACTTTTTGCAGGTGTTATCACTTTTTTTACTCACCCTGTATATATATATATATATATATATATATATATATATATATATATATATATATATATATAGATATATATATATATATATTGGTTATGAAGATCCGAAAAATTAGGCCACAACACCGACACCGAAAACTTCGGCACACCAGAAGTTACCTCCACCCAACCTGAGTTAGCCTCACCAAGCTTAACCCTCTGCTTCCTCCACATTGACACATTTTCTATCCATCAGTATAACCTCCTATCTGTTCCACAAGGCATTATTTTAAGCAGAAGTTCCATGTGAGGGACAGTATCAAAAGCCTTTCTGAAATCCAAGTACATTGCATCAACCGTCTCTCCGTCTATCCATTCATTCACTCTCTCTAAAAAGCTAATTAAGTTTGTAAAGCATGATCTTTTATTCATGAATCCATGCTGAGCTTTTCTTAAGATGTTCTCCAAATGATTTATTAACTCATCCTTTATTATACTCTCAAGCACCTTCCATAAATGTGGAGTAAGGCTCACAGATCTATAGTTTTTTATTTTTATTTATTTATTTATTCCGTATAGTTACGCACATGAGTTTACAATGTGTTTACAATGTTTCCTTTCCGCATGTGTTTACAATGTTTCCTTTCTTAAGTTTCTGTATTTGTAGTTTTCGCTATTTCCTCCATTCCTTTCCATGGTTATTAGTAATCGTTGCCTTTTGTTGGCGCTCCAATAGCAGCCGGCGCGGATTTAAGAATAACCTCCAACACCCTGGGGATTGTTTTACTTTCAAAGCTGTCTACACGCGGTCTTCCAAAGTGGTCGCCCACAATTTACTAACCGCGTGCAGCGTGGCTTTACTTCGTTCAACTGACGCGCAGCTTAACTGAGTTCCCTGGTTCCAACCTCTTTCCCCCCTTGCGAATAGGTATTACATTGGACATCTTCCATTGATTTGGTATGCACCTTTTATTCAAAGGGTAACAAATTATAGAAATTGTACTAGAAATACATGTATAATCAACTGTTTATATTAATAACCTGGTGTGGATGCCATCAACACCCGGTGCTTTGCTCCGGTCTTAATCACTTTAACTTCCCTCTTACAATTGCCACATCTTAAAATAAATTATACCCCTTGCCCCTCCTACAGTAAAAGATCTGTGTGGCTGTTCTCCATTTTGAATCACTTTACATGTAGAATCACTGAAATAAAACAGTTATTGAGAATATTACACATTTCATTCTTCCTCGTTACAACTATACCATCTGAATTGATCAGTGGGCCCACTGCGTCCCTGACTTTGGACTTCCTTCTAACATAGGAATTAAACGATTTGGCCTAAATTTTTATATATTTAGATAATTTCTCCTCAAAATGTTTCTTCGCTATGTGCTGAAACTGTGTTCGGTTCCAGAGCTCATGACTAGCTGTACATGTAAACTAGTTTTAAGTTTCTTTGGAAAACTTCGTAACTGGTACGTAGCGCGATGTATGTCTGAAAAGAGATGACAAGCTTAGTGGTGTCTTATTGAGATAATATCCAGTACATTGAGCTATTTAATCACTCATTGGCCTTACGATAAGTAATTAATGATTAATAAATGAAAATTAATAGCATCAAATCTGCATAAATTAAACTATATATCTTAAATAGCTGCCTTTTTTAATTATCAAATATATTCATACAATTGAAAACTTTATAAAACACCTAAGCACCTTTATAGGGTTCGACAAAATAATCGACACATAATATTATATTGAATTAAAATATTTTAATGTAAAATTATTAAGATAATAGTTATGTTTGGATAAAATAGGCACAATATACTAGGCCTATAGATGTACAATAGTATGGCCTAATATAGACTCAAAACGATTAATCGCAATAATATATTTTGTAAATTGCTTTTAAGTTATTCGCAGTTTAAGTTTTTATGTTTACGTTTAAGTTTAAATGCATAAATTGTACGTAATCGTGTACAATATTAAATTATGAAAGTATGGACGTTTGGGATTTTAAAAATGTATACGTGTGCTATACTTCGTAATTTTTTCAGTTATAAACTCAAATTGATGATTTTCATGAGGATTCCCTTTTTGTAGGAAGCTCTAAAAATATCGCAAAGCAACGAAGTAGCCGAGCGAGAGAGTTTCTCTTCGCTCACTCCGTATACATGTAGTTAAATTTGCATCGCTACATAAGAGCCCATACTTAAATTTATTTAAATATATATTTAATAGTTTAATGTGCAAAAGATACCAATATGTAGATGGATGAAGAGGAAACTAGTAACTTCAAGAAGAACGAATATCCAGTAGAACGATTATTACATAGTGTCATTATTGTAACCTTCTAATTACTCCTATGTACCGTACATGCAGAATACGCAGGGAGCTCCTACACATGCTCGGCTGCTACTGTCGTCCCTTGTAACTGCTAGTTAACCGCTACTGTCGCCCCATCTAGCTGCGTATAGGTGGCGCTATTTCATAACTTTTTTAAGTAAGCCATAATTTTACTTGCAATTTTTTATGTAACTTCTTCAGTGCACTGCCAAGTGGCAGGTTCAAAGTACAAATTCATACTCAAAGTCTGTTTTCTCGCTCAATAAGAGCACTCCTTATAGCAACAACTTAATCCCTTCACAAAGTCTATGCCTTATCCATACATGTACCTTATGTAGCCTATAGCTTGGGAAAAATATGGCTTCTAAGGTGGTTTCCCCTTGCCTTCCTCTGTTAGGTGGATTAATACCATTTAATCCTGGGGGAAAATATTTCATGATGAGGTGGGTCCCCTGATTGATGGTGGCTGTCCAAATGATGGAAGTATCATTTTGATTTAATAGGTTCATTTTTATTACTTTATTTTGTAATCTCAATTTAAATTATACCCCTGCCTATTTTGTATGCACAAGTTCAACTCTTATCATTAGTTTTATTTACGTTCACCATTCATGTAGATCACATTTAGTCTGTATTTTTCAGTGGATTGCGCGTTTGAATCCAGGCCAATTGCATGCGATGCGAACACTCTAACTGTTACGCCATATCCACCCAATACTTCACTGTCAATTCAACGGTATAATATAATAATAGTTATAGTCTATACTCCGTTATAGTAGGTATTCTGTATCATTAAGTATTCTGCATCATCGTCACTATTTAGTGTATATTTCTACATCCTCGTATAGGCAAAGTCTCTTACATGTAGGCCTATATATAACATAACATAAAATAACGGCACACTGAGTCAGAAAGCACAGATGCTTGTTTAATGCCCATTTCCTCCTTCTTCTCCATGGTTATTAGTAATCGCTTCCTTTTGGTGGCGCATTAATTGCAGCCGGTGCGGATTTAAGAATAACCTTCCATCACCCTGGGATTTTTCCTTCCTAAGCTGTCAACACTCAGTCTTCCAAGGTGGTCACTCATAAAGTACTAACTGAGGTCGGTGTAGCTTAACTTCTCTAATTAATTGACGCGCAACTAAACCAAGTGCGTTAAATCCCGCCAAACGGCCTGTTTATGAAGTGTCATTATCGCGGGAGACTGTGAAACACTGTATAAATTGCACATGGCATTTTTATTGTTGAGAGATACAATAGAGATTGACTATAAACAAAATTATAATTATTTGTTTATAAAATTTTAATTTGTTTAGTGAATGTGTTTATTGAAATTAAAAAAACCGTTTAGCATCCCGTATATCCCTACTCGGGGTCGAAACGAAAGGGTCTAGATAGGAAATGGAACATTAAGGTCGCGTATATACAGTATATCAATTTGGAGTATATTATAACGTTTGCACGACTATGTTTTTATTTTTCACGTCGCAACGCAGTCCCGAACTTGCGACCTCTCGTTCTAGAGGCGACTCCTTTATCACTGCACCACTAGTCATTCAATTTATATTAAAATCAATATTGAAATTTAATAATGATATTTAATTCGGTAACGCATAAGCGTTACCGAATTAAATGATTTTTAAATTGTGATTTATAATACTTTTATTTTAATTACTCAATTAAGAAATCAATTTCTATTTAGAATGCTCATATTAAAATAAGTTTAGGCCGACAAGTGCGCCAAAAGTCTTTGTGGGCGGGACAAGTCTTCATATCTGAAAACTGACGCGGCCACACACGATCAAATTTATCTGAACAGATATCTGTTCAGATGAGTTTGATGGTTTTCCCATCAGTTTAGAAAACTGACACTCGTCAGTTTTCAAATCAGCTTTTTGCCCACACACGATCAAATTTATCTGTTCAGATATCTTAACATATATCTGTTCAGATAAGTTTGATCAGTTAAATTTGATCGTGTGTGGAGAAACTAGGTCGTCAGTTCTCTCGTCAGTTTTCAAATCTGACGCGGCCACACAAGATCAAATTTATCTGTTCAGATATCTGAACAGATATCTGAACAGATGAGTTTGATGGCAAAACTGACCGTGTGTGGCCACTGTTAAGGTAGTATCTACATGTATAACGCAGTCGAGGACATCTTTCACAATAACAGCGAGAGCTCACAGCAGCTCTCGTCTCGGCTCCTACAATTTATTAAGCACTGTAATGCAGTGTCGATAATAAGGAATAAACACTAATTCTTAGATCTGCTTTGTTTCTGGAAGTCTATAATTAAATATAGAAATAAACTACCAACACCACTACTTGGCGAACACTTGTTAGTTTGTATTGTTGTCATTTTGGTAGTAATGCAAATCTTTCAGTTTCGGTTTCGGCCGAAAGATACGCTAATCTATCGGCTTCGGTTTTGGCCGAAAAGTAATTTTGACTTTCGGTATGTTTCGATTTCATCAGAAACCTAAATTTAACTTTCGGACGGACTCTAATCTGTAAGTAAGCCTTTTGCACAGTCTATAGAATTTAAGACCAATTAAAAGTAAATAAGCTATCGTTTAATTGAATGACTGTAAGTCGTGGCTTAACTGATGCTTTTAATCTTGAAACCTAGTATTATTATATGGGGGTCAAATTGAACTCACATTACCCATGTACGAATAAATAAAAAATGAACGTTTATAAAATTGTTAATATTCTCAGAAAGGCAAAAGAAACAAATATTAGTGTTACTAACTAAATTACAGAAGGTACTAAGGGCATGAAATAAAACTTAATAACCAGATAAAAGTAATTAAGCATAATGTAAACTCTGGGGTCCATTTTACCCCACCTGCACTAGGAAAGGTTAATATCGTATGTTAGCTTGCATATACTAATTACGTTATATTTTGTTTAGGCTTTTTACTCGACCTGTCACATTAGACTACAATACGCCTACCAACGTTAGGATTTATATATGGTACTTTCTAGAAATGGGAATTTTATGAATTTCCAGAGTTTGGGTTCGGTTCGGTTCGTTGAAAATGAAAGTTCGGTTCGGTTCGGGTTCGGTTAGAACAAGGGTTCGGGTTCGGTTCGGGTTCGGCTTGCTTTCCAACTCGCAAGAATTCGATTCGAGTTCGAAATGGTTTGGTTTGGATAATGTTGCAATTTTTTAACTTTACTTATAATAATCATGGTTATGACAAACATGTTTACAATGGTTTATGGTAAATTTGCATAAAAAGTAATTATGTCATAATAGCTGAAACATTTTTTCACCTGGACTTTTTCATCTGGATTTTTTCACCATATGACAATGAAAAACGGAGAGAAGTGGTATTTATTCCTGTACATTTCTTAAATATTGTTAATTGACCAACAAATGTTCATAATATAGATGATTAGCTCTATTATTGTATCTGAAATATTTTCCTTGATTATAACGAGCAAATGGAATGCTTCATCAATTTTTAAATTTTTATTGTCACTACAGACCTATATATTAGATATGTCTATAATTAAGTGGAAATGTCTTGGCTAAAATTTGATACAATATTTCAGAGACTAAGTGCAATTTAGTAACATAAAATGCCAAATAAAGATGATTTAGTAAACACGTGTACTTCCATAGAAAAATGATCATAATATACACCGTTTGTTATCAACTGACCAGTAATAAGCTTCATAATTTACCTTAGGGTTTCAAATTTGAAACTCTCAGATCAATTATGAAGTTACGAAAATAGTTATGAAATTATTGCATTGCTATGGTGCAAATTTATTTACTCCAGATAGCCTTAACACATATAGAATGTCATATATGATTATTTGTAAATCTGGCTGAAAAATATTAAGGTAGCACACTAAAATTTAAAAAATTTCACAATTTGAATTTAACAAGAACAAATCCACCTAGATTGAGGCAAGCATTTTCAGATTTTTATGGGATACTCTTATCACTTTTGTCTCTTTGATGTTAATCTTCATTCCATATTTCAATGCTGTATCATTCAGACTATCCATTATCTTCTGTAGGCCCGTCCCGCTTCCCGCTACCATTCCTTTGTATCGCTAAATTTGTGCCGCTTTGTACCGCTAAATTTAAATTTGTGTCGGAACCAGCCTTACCTGAATATATGCTGTTAGATACTGTAAGACATGTAAATGCAAAAACTAATATATATTTGTATTGTTCTTACTGTCTTTATTTAATGTCAGGCTGGTGAAGAAGAAAGGAACTCCAAGAGTTTGGTTCAGTTCGTTTTGGACGAAGTCTGGGTTCGGGTTCGGTTCGGGTTCGGCCAGAATCTGGGTTCGGGTTCGGTTCGGTTCAGCCAGAGTCTGGGTTCGGGTTCGGTCAGAGTCTGGGTTCGAGTTCAGTTTGGTTCGGTCAAAATTCTAGATTTTAGGGTTCGGTTCGGGTTCGGTTCGATTCCCATCTCTAGTACTTTCATGATAAATATACCAGTATTAATATGAGTCATTGGATGTGTTTAGATCCTGCATGCGGTGGTGGTGTGAAGTACTGAGAATAACGTCAAGTTGATGACTCAACTACTATACGTTAATTTAATATAACGCAATTATATTAATCGCCATTTCTGTATCCGGGGCCCAAATGGATAGAATAACCGTAAACTGCGAGTGTTATAAAAGACGACCACATTCCTAATGAGGTGGAAATTAGATAACCATATCAGATGTCATATTTTTAAATCTGAAGTTTACATATGGTTTTTTAGAGTTATAATTACTATTATGGGATAAAAGCTTGTGGATCGATGAGTACTCTTCTGCGAGCCCAGAGCGCAGATTTTCAGTAGGAATGCCTCCAATCTGCCATTTGTAAGAACAATAGACATAATTAAATTAACTAATGATCATTGCTTCATATATCCCACAGGTACTTTATAAATATTGTACAATGTACGTGTGTTCTTAATCGATTCTTTCTTGAGCAAAGTACGGGAAGGTTACCAACAGTTAGATGGATAATTTTATGATTATTCTAAGAGCCGACTACAGCAGAAGCCGAAAATAAAATAAAATCGGAATCCATGAAGTAGAATTGAAAATCAGCTCTATACTGCGCGAAGCTCCCGTTAACGAGACCACTGATCTGCAAAACTAAATATATTTATTTATAACTTTAAGCTTAACGACTAAAAGGTAACGTCAAAGTTTAACTAAATTGTTATAGTGAAAGTTAGCGTTAAAAATATACTACTTTCAGGTTATTATTTATTAACTTTGTTAATTAAATGTTTACATTCAAAGGAATGCATTATTGTCTTGATTTCATCGCATTGTAAAGCACTAGTTTTATAGGCACACAATAACTTTTATTATTATTTGAGAGATTTAACTCACTCACTAAATTATTATATTAACAGACTATCTAAAAAGACTAACAAGAACTAAATGAACAAGATTTGTTTCGAATTTCAGTCTATCCGTTAGCAAACTGGAAGTCAATCTATGAATTATTCAGTCAATCTGATAAAAATACATGGAAACCGACCCTTCTGTTAGTGGGGTTGCTATAGTGACAACAGCTTGATAGGCGTTAAGCTTAAAAACAATTCATTGACAAAAACGTTGCACAGTGATGCGACTGACCCAATGTACAATATTGCTGACTGATAGCAGCTGAACTATACTGTAGTTCTTCTAGACGTTCTGTGAATCCCGAAAGTGACCATGCGGTTGTTGTTCACTGGGTTGTGCAGTGACTACGACGCCATTCTTAGCCTCTGTTGCTGCTGTTCTTAGATTCCGTAGATTTGCTTGACTTTTACTATTATCATTCTTCTCACTCGACCCGTCAGTCACAGCTTCAATTTCTCGCAACATTTGATTCAGTGCACAAGCGCCGCACCAAGCAAACAAGCACAGATCCTCTGTTTCAGTTCCCTGAATTTCACATGTAATAATGACGCATACAGTAATTTTCGTTAAACAATTTAGAATACATATTGAAAAAGATTTATTCACTGTAAAGAACACATTACACTGATTCTACAAGCTTTGGTGACTAGTTTGCCAATGGTTTATCTTAGGATGGTTTACCTCAGTAAATTACTCCAAATTTTTCATTTGTCTCCTTCATAAGACATCCGTGATATTGAATGCGGTGACTAGTTGTACCAATAGTTGATCGAAGAAAGTTTGAATACAGGCGGAATAATTTTACTAGAGAGATGTATGAAGTTGAAACAAAGCCTCAAAGCCTTTACTTTAATTGATTTTATGGAGAGGCAACAAAACTATTTGGACGTATAAATTAGCAATGACAATTTTTAATATTATATTATTTCTATCGGAAAACAAAATAGTTGCAATACCTTAATTCCAAACTTGTGCCTGAGTCTGGTCCTGGCCTTGCAGGCACAGAGGCAATTCTCTCCAACTAGTGCGGCTAGACGACATGACACGCATGGCCAGCACATCCATTCATCTACTGTTGTGCATAGATGTAAAAGAATATGATAACTGTTAGCACAAAAATTATACTTTGGTTAACAGTAAAATAATAATAATTAATATTTAATAGTAAATAAAACATTCTAATTATATTGAGCCAGCTCTGTCTGTCTGTCTGCCTATCTAAATTAACGCTGAAAGTCATGATTCATATTTAAAATTCATCTATAGTTACGCTAATTGAGAGTCCTCATTCATATTAAAAATTCGTCAATAGTTCAGCTAATTACAGCTCTATCATTAGAATTTCTCAACTTTAATTTATATACCGATTATATAATCAAAGTATAGAATAGCGCCATAATAAGGCTCATCGCTAACTACAATTATAGCTCTATCATTTGTTCATTAACAACTTAGTTCACATACCTAGTATATAATCAGAGTTTATAACAGCGTCATAAGACTCGTAACGCTAATTGAGGCTCTATAATTTGTTCATTCCCATCTTAAATTCTTATGATCAGAATATATTGAATTTCAATACCGATTCTACGAATTTCTAAACCGATTATATTAACTTTACGCAGTGTAAGGCGACAACTTTTAGACCTGTATCGACAACAACTTTTTCACATATAAGATATTTCTAAATATTTATATATATCTTTTTTTCACAATGTCTTGCCGATTTTATTAAATTTACGTAATGTAGGCCTGCATTTACAAATTTAGGGCTATATTGAAAACATCTTTTCATATATTAAATTTGTGGATATTCATTATTAAGATATCAAAAAAGTCGTATACTTCATTAGTAGGACGTGGTCTTAGGATTGAGATGCAAACGTTCAAATCCAGGTTCAGTTCAAATAGACCGTGAGCTTTTTGATCGTCCGTCTTCTATCATCAACTCTTCTTCTTAAAATTCCTTTGCTGTTGGCTTACTAGAATTATCGTACAATCCCGAGTCCTCCAATAATCTATTCCTTTATTTCCATAATCTTTCAGTTACCTCATTTATTTCTGTCTTTAGTTCCCCATATTTTTTTAATACAATGCTTTTCGCACCTACTTTATTCTCGTTTATTGTCAACTTACGTACTTCTTGATATAACAATCCCAACGTCCTCTTCTATCATATCTCGACCATGGGCTCATCCAATGGGGATGGGGTTGCGGGGGATATGACCCTCGAATTTTACTGGGGGGACAGTAATGTTAATGGTCCACCAGAAATCTAAGATTTACTGTTAATGGTCATTTCTGGGGGGACATTTCCCTTTGCAATGAGTTGGTGGGGGGACACGCCAAATTGCTGGTAGGCCTACTTAGAGTTATGTGACTAAATTGTTCAACAATAAATAAAAAAATTATTTATAATATTGTAAAAAAAATGTATGAACATTTTACAAAAAATGTTAGTCGACGCTGAGGAAGGCATATCTCGTAATAAGCAGCATTCCCTAAGGATAATGTTAGGCTATATCAAAAGGAATGCTATAGATGATTTTAGTATCCACTCATATATGGACGCGAAGAGGAAAACGGAAGATAGAGATGAGTGGAGGCATTATATGCCATGGACCTGTAAGTAGGCCCTAAGTAAGTAAGTACTAAGTAAGGTTGAGATTGTCCAACATGCAAAAATCAAAAATGTGTTTTAAGCAAATACCGCCATTATTGAAAAGTACTACACTTGATGACCAGACAATAAATTTCATGAAAAACAATTTTTTTCGCGTAAATCGAACTTTAGAAATCTGTATTCTTGATTGACGGTGTAGCTGATTCAATTCTTGCTCAGTATCCAGAATTCAACATGACAAGCTTGACAGTATAGTTACGGATACTTCGGCAGAGCAATTCCTACACCGATCTATAAGATGATACCTGTGTCAACATTGATTTCATCGCTCATGGAAGTTCGACAATTGCTTTATGTGATGTTAAAACTAGCTGGATGCGTGTTAGTCCTTACAGTCTCATCCTGCGAAGCTGAAACTTCTTTCAGCTTCGCAGGATGAGACTGTAAGGACACTACTTTCAGTGCACTAGCTGAGAAGCTTGAAAGACTTGCGTAGCAGTGGCACCATGACCCATAAAAAGCTGAGCAGTGTAACGGTAGGCCTATAATACATTCACAAAACACGCTAGAAAACGTGTTAGTGTGAGAAAGTATGCTATCAAATGCTATCAATTTCAAGACATTATTTACAAAAATGTTTCAGCTTCTGGAGGACTTTGTCTCCCAGACCCCCAGACCCCCTAACAGGATTCCGCCCCTGGACCCCGCCGAGAGAAAAAGTCCCCAAGGCCTTCTTATTTCGGATACATTATTTAGATTTTTTGACCATTAAACCCCATCCACTTTTAAACACTTATCGACAACCTCCGCCGCCCCCCACACAAACGATTTTTGTATCCGTTCCTGCTTTATGAATAATTTAAAAAACAGGCCTATAAAGACTTTAAAGTTTTGTCACAAGAGGATAGTACTGTACTAATTGCATATAATAGTAAATAAAAATTCATTTACAGTAATAGTATAAACAGAGGGATTCTGGTACGGATACACTATTTATTAGGGGGGAAAGACTATATAGTATATGAATACCGTAGTATGATACGGATACGCTATTTATTAGGGGGAGAAAGATTACATAGAATATGAATACCGGATTATGGTGCGGATACCCTATTTATTAGGGGAGTGACTTATATAGTATATGAATTACGGATACACCTGTAGTATACGAATACGGATACACCTAACTACAATCATAAATAAATTGTAAAATTCTTAATTTTGACTCATTAGGATTCCAATGCAACATTTTGATGTTAAAAATAAATATTTTGACTTTTAAAAAAGTCATTTAAACAACATTTTTATATAATTATTTTATTTTAATTTGCATACCAATTGTTGTTGTTGTTGTTAATAACAGAAATTGTTTGAATTTGGTAACGCTATTTTGTTCTCGAGAACAAACCTGAATGCAAACATACCATGAGCAACAACAGAAATTTATAGATGACTTTCACAGCTGTTAGCCGCGCTCACTTTTAGACACCTGACGGCATTGGCATCCATATTGGATTACGTTTGTTGATTTTTAGCATTAAGTATGTATATATATATATATATGCATATAAAAAATAAAATTTCTATGTACGTATATTGCAATTTGTAAAAATGCACACGATTTATTAGTAATAGATACACAGACAGTGTACCTATGTGCCTTATGAAGTTATATGAACTTCCGTATGAAATATATGAGCTCCGATCTTACCGGTACGCCGTACTTTGTACATTCCTTATGTAGCTGGATTCTATAGTTGAAACTTAACTTAAATTAATTATACTCGTTCAGTAAGTCTTGAGGACCTGCAACACTAGTCTAGTCATAGTTTAATGCTTCAATACACAAAGACTCTAAAGGATTCAAATACAAACCTTAAGTCCTAAACTATAGGCTAGTGCAAAAGGCCAAAACTTCCAATATTTCTTTTGTATACAGATCTATGTATATTCAAATAAGTTGACTCTGTTTTGAGAAATTTGACCTTAATCTGCATTACGGAAATGGCAGAAGTTTTGCAATTACTAATTTCATCCAACCATTAAAGCTTGCCAACAATAGGCCTATCTTATATTTCGATTGCTAATTAAATACATAAGTACAAAATAAAACAGAAACACGTACATCGTGCGGACAGATTTTTGTTCCCTTTTCCTTAATTCCACTCATGGAGTCCAAATTTCTGCCATTTCTGCCAATTAGCCTATCCCATACACTAATTGGCAGAAATGGCAGAAATGCTTAAATTACGTGTAACAAAGCTTTCAAGAACCATCATATCCATTAACCTGTAAGAAAGAGCCCAAATTAAGACGAAAAACTACTTAAAGATACATATATAGCCGTGTATCATATAGAGTTTTCTGCATCAAAATGGCGGCTTTGTAATGTAAACAAAAAATGACGTGTCCATGAAACCTCTCTATAGAGGACTAGCTGACCCAGCGGACTTCGTACCGCCTATCAACAATATCTATCTATCTATATGTCTGTCAGTCTATCTATCTATCTATCTATCTATCCGTCTGTCTGTCTGTCTGTCTGTCTGTCTGTCTGTCTGTCTATCCATCCATCCATCCATCCATCCACCGTCCGTCCGTCCGTCCGTCCGTCCGTCCGTCCATCCATCCATCCATCCATCCATGTATCTATCTAGCTATCTATCCATCCATCTATCTATCTATCCATCCATCCATCCATCCATCCATCCATCCATCCATCCATCTATCTATCTAGCTATCTATCCATCCATCTATCTATCTATCTATCTAGCTATCTATCTAGCTATCTATCTAGCTATCTATCTAGCTATCTATCTAGCTATCTATCTAGCTATCTATCTAGCTATCAATCACCCAACCGGTGGTAGTAGGGGGTTTGACGGAAAGAGTTTTAATCTGTATAAAACAAACCCGACTTTGTTTGATATATTAAGATTTTAAAAAATTACGCAATTTTTAATCCAAAGAAACTTATAAAATTTATCAAATTTTAAATAATTAAAGTGATCCAAGCCGTAATCGAACCCCGGACGCATGATCTAAAGTCTAGAACCTATACCAGTGACCCGTCAATGAATCCGTGTGAGGGAAGTTGAATAGATGATATCAACATATCGTATTAGATAATCGAAAACTATACAAATGTAAGTCACTCAACAGATGGGGGCATGTTATAATATTGGCGTGTTTTAATTTTTTTCAATTTTTTGGCCATTAGCTCATTATGTTTTAAATATTTAATTGGATATTATGCAGGGGCTGCTGGAGACGAATCTAAAATGTCCGAGATCATTAAAATCTGTCCAGCCGTTCTTGAGTTATAAGAGCCATTACGAACACAACTTTCTTTTATATATATATCTATATATATAAAAAACAAACTAGAGATGAAAAGTTTAAATGGAGCAGTGAACTGAAATCAACTATTTCCGAAATGAATAAATTATCCGATGCGAAAAAATACAAGGATTTAAAAATGAAGTCATTGATAAATATGTTGCATAAAAGCTCGAAACTATACTATGCACCAACTAACTCTGGTGGATTGTGATTGAGAAATGTTAGAAAAAGAAGTTTAAAAGTTAAAGTATAAGCTTGAAAACTTAGAAAATTATGATGAACATAGACTAATGGAATTTACAAATAAGACTACAATTGTTCCTTCTACAGATTGTGAAATAAATGTTAGAGCTAAAAGAATATTTATACGAAATCAAGCTAGAAAGAAAATAATGAATGAAAACATAACTAAAGTAGTTTAGTTATGTTCTATAGTTATCTACTGCCAATCACTATATTTACATCTATATGGGAATGTCGTCTACATCTAAGTTTTCTCTACCTTAGCTTAATCTTCATAATTTTCTAGAAGGGAACATTAACGAAATAATAAAAGCCTAGGCCTACTGCAATATTTTATATGTTCAAATTAAAACATTTAATATAATGTAAACGATATATTAATGCATATTTCATATGCTATATTTTGATTGTATTAATACATATTTAACATACTCCATTGCTTACAGAAAAATTACAATGAGAGAATTAGCTAAGAAAAAAACTAAGACAGAATAATTACAACGAGAGAATTTGCTAAGAACATAATTAGCGGATAAACCAGCAACAACACGATATATTAAGTAACAATACGAAATTTTGCTCTCGTTAATTTTTCGCATTATTTCGCAATAACCTTCGTTATTGTGCGTTAACATAAGCATATTTAGTATCAAACAACAGTTAACTATTATAAGATCATCACTATGGAATATTTTGCATAATATAGTAGCTCTAAGTTGAAGAAAAGTGACATTAAATCGTAACTACTGGATATTTACTTCATTCGACCCTCAGACTTTGAATTAAAGCTAATCGTTCTCTATCTGTACACTCGATTCATTAGAACGTAAACAAACGTAGCATTGCGGAGTCAGCCTGAAATAACTTCTGAATGACAATGTAACCTAAATATTCCCAATAATAAACTTTTCTTGATTATCTGTTCCGGACTAAATACATCTGACAGTATTGGACTAAAATAGATATATATACAGGCATATGTATTAAAACGTCTTGCGCTATGAACGGGCCTACTCGAAAGATAGTGCTGTCAAACTGTTTATGTTACATTATTAACAAGTTTAAGAGAATTCCGTCGAAGCCATTGAAATCTGTCGTTGTGGAATTTTACAGTAGTGAAGAAATTTCATCGGCAAAAGAAATGTTACTAGAGTCTGTCGATAGTTTAAATAGTGACATTCTACCAAAGATAAATATTAGCAGAAGAAGAAGGGAGAGTTCTTCAAAATCTTCGCTAGAATCGGATGACATCATGACAATCATTTCAACTGTAGACGAAGCCAAGATGCTTGAAAATCTTCCAATCTTTGTTGCCGATAGTCCGGACAACATACCAGCAACGAAACTTCTCAGGGCGATATGGAATTACTATGGAAGAAATTCGAGAAATTGGAAGAAATCGTTTTGGGTGGCTTTCGCGATTTAAATGAGGATGTTAAATACTTGAAACTGAAATCAATTCAATCAACCTCTAACTGCATGCCTCAATCAGTTTCAAATTTCATTAATAATCGGAGGACAAATCGTAAGGAGTCAACCACCGATAAATCGATAAACAATAGTCAGACAGATAACACATCAGTAAATTCTGCTACAGGTGAACGGGTCTTGGACAATCTGGGGGTCAGCAAAAGTGGCAGGTGGGGATCAAGCGTTGAGGATGAAAATGACTCTGTTATGGAGGACATCCCATTCACAGCAGTAGAAAGTAAAAGGAAACGTAAATCCAATGCACATTCGCCGAATGCTGCAAATCCCTCTACAAAATCTGATAACAGAGTTCTGAAATCTCCTCCCCTTTCATACGCCAGTATCACTACCAGTCATGCCAACCGTCTAAATCCCGCTCAATCAACCAACTCTGTCACTACGGAAGAATCGAAAGCTCGAGTTTACAACTAGAGCAACAAAGTAATCGGTAATTCAAACTGTACTGCGTTAAAAGCTGCAAACGTTAACAACATGGTTACAAATAAATCTGTATTTAGTATCTACAATGTTGCAGAGCAATACGATGTTCAAGACATAAAAGATCACCGTAAGCAGCTCAATATTAGAGTACTCTTCTGTTTTAATAGAACTAAACAGGGTCAAAAATCTCGCTTATTCAAATTAGCAGTTGCTAACGTGGAGGAAAATAGGATTATGGACAGCACCTCATGGCCTGCAGGGGTAATCGTTAGACCATGGAACTACAAGCCTACAGTCTCCACAGTCCCTGCAGGAACCAATTTGTGTAAACTTAGCTAAGACACCCTGCGTGGAGCTAACTGATATACATTCGGTCAATAGCAGTAGTACGTCTATTGTTCAACATGAACTTCTAGATAATCAATCTGTAGATGCACGGATAGTAAATGACGATATAGATCAAAATTCTGATGTGCATGTACATGACTTGCCAGATACACAAACAGTAAACAACATAACAACAGATACTGGCGCTACATCTGAGATAGAGCCAGTATCTGAAGCTAACAATGGCTAGCGAATTCTCTAATGTGTTGTCAGTGTTAACATATAATTGTTACGGTTTTAACCAGGGGAAAACATTACTAAAATCGATCTGCGAGAGGGAGAATAATTCAAATTCAAGCTTGTGTGAAATTGATTGTAACTTCCTGCACGAGCTCTGGCTAACTCCAGATAACTTGCACAAAATGGACAAATTTTCGCAAGAGTATACCTTCTTTGGTAAATCCGCTATGGAAGAAAAACTATCTAATTTTGTTTTAATCGGACGCCCTTATGGGGGTGTTGGAATATTAGTAAAAAATAAATTTGTTAAACGAATTAAATTCTCTCATATGGCTGAACGGTTCGTGGTCCTTGCCATTGGCACCACTCTGTTAATAAATGCATATCTTCCAAATATAAAAACTGCGCAGGATAGCTTTACCAGCTTTATTTAATGTAATGTGAGTCTGGTGTGTCAGCTGTTTCATATGTATCAGGGGTGTCAGGCGTGTTAGGTGTGTCCCGCGATTTAACGGTGTTAGGAATAGTCTGATAAAAGCTAAGGTTAACGTCAATTTCCTCACTCGAAATCGATGTCATTGACGGGCGAGCCCAGGATTTGAACCCGCACCTACTTATCCGCGGTCGAGCATCTTACCGACTTTGCCACTGGCTCCAGCCTGACTTAGCTGTCTGGTAAGTCAGGTGAATAATGTATGCCAGGTATGTCAGATGATTCAGGTGAGAGCAAGTCAGGTATGTCAAGTCTTTCAGGTGCGTCAGGTGTCATATGACATTAAACTTATACTCACCTGTTTCAGGTGTGGTAGGTGTATCAGGTGATTCAGGTGAGTAAGTTTTGTCAGGTATGTCATGTGATTCAGGCGAGTCAGGTGAGCTAAGTGTGCGATGCGTGTCTGGTGTTTCGTATTTGTGTGCTGTGTTGTGTCAAGGGCTTCAAGTGTATCAGGTGATTCAGGTGCGTCAGAAATAGTCGGGTGATTCAGATGTCAGATGTGTCAGGGGTTTATTTATAAATTTAAATTTTATCGCTGCGTCAAATTTATTTTTCTAAACATTAAATCTAACTATAGCTCTGTCATTTGTTGAGTATAAATTTATGACGAGTGCAAATTTCATCACAGCGCCATATTTATACTTTTCTAATTAAAACAGCTATTTCATATATACGACATTTTTAGATATTGATTTCTTGACAGGCGCATTGGTAGAACGTTCGCCTTATGACTGAGATGTTAGGACTCAATTCCAAGTTCAGTCTTTTTAAGGTTGTTTTCAAATTGGCCATTTTCCTAGATGTGTGCATTTTTCACACGGGTGCAGTACTGCATATTATTAGATTACGATGAACACATTGCATATCACATTAGCCTTTATCTTTCACTGATCAAAACATTTACTATAAATTACGGCAGTTAGAGTAAATCTTCTAATGATTGACTGATCCCAACATTCTACACTAAGGAAATTTATTCTTGATTAACTTCCAAGGAGGATATATTATATCCTCCTTACATCTTATGTTAGTAATAACGTAAGATGTAAGGAGGATATAATATAACTAACGTAATCTTATTACTAACGTGTTGTGCAGGTGTCGGGATGACACGAGAACAGGCCGCTCGACCAACCCTTACTGTTCGCAACAGCGACTATTTCTGACCTCTCCTTGAAGTTATTGTTCCTCTCAATATCTTTCCTAGACCCACTATTGATGATTGGCAATTGAGATTGTATACTGACGTCATCCATGTTGTGTAAGAGATGAGCTGAATCGGTATATTTCAAAACCACAAGAAGTCTCTGTCACGTGAAATATGGAGCAGTCGTAGTTAAAAACAATTAAATCCACTTTCTTGTTGTAGAATAACGTACGTGCAATCCTAAACAGTTTAAACTTATTTATTTTACAAATGTTTAGCATAGACTAACGAACAGTGTTTTATTATATAAACAGTATGTAAAGTAGAACAATTAAAAGTCTATTTCCAAAATCAGGGAAACGTAACATGCATTTCATCACTTGAAGTTTGCTTCAGGAGAAAAGTGAACTAGTTTATCAAGAATTTATAAATCTGGCTTTAAATTAGAATATTTCGCATTTGTATGTAATCAAACACGACTTGTCAGAATTTGGCCTAGTGGCCAAAGTATAGTTAATAAATTTGTATGATCAATCGTAAAGGCTGATAAAGCTAAGGTTAAAATCAGTTTCCTCACCCGAAAGCGATGTCAGTGGTCAGGATTTGAACCCCGCACATACTGATCCGCGGTCGAGTATCTTACCGACTTCGCCACTGGTTCCAGCCAGAAAAGAAAAGGTTCGTACATTATTATTTAAAATCTCATGAAAATAAGCATAACAATTTCATTAGGCGTGGCGAAGCCGAATTTGATGGCTTTAGCGATGGTAGTTGGACAGACATCCAAATATAGAAATTGAATTTTTTTTAATGGATTGACTAATTTGAATATAACAGGAATGGCAATTTCTGAAATATGTGCTTTGTAAGTGTGGATTGCAGACTCACAAGAACAGTCTGTGATATGTAGTGCTGGGAGTGGATTTAAAAAAGCGTGTAATTGTAGCTGTTTTAAGAACTTTTTCGTTATCTATGTTGTAAATAAGATCTACTATTAAATACTATGCCATACATTCGCAGTTTTTTATATGTTTATATAAAACGCGTCAAACTCAAATGGAGCACCTAACTAATAACTTAACTTATATTATATTGGTTCAGGAGGCCGCCAAGACCTGTAACACCATAATAAATTTTTAACCAAACGCGGGCAGGAATTGAACCCGCGAATGTTTGCTCCTCCTGTCAATCCTGTCAATTAACGCCTTACACCACTCAGCCAACTGGCTTTTCCAATAGGCCTAACTGCAAGAATTAACCTAGCAGGAGGGAGAGTGCAACAATAAACTTAAGATGCAGAAAACATAAATCTGAACCTGACTAGAAGGGAAATTGAGGACAGCCCTTATAGGTTATATAAATAATGCAAGCAATCTCAAGATTTTAATGTAATTGGCCTACAGCCAATTTCTCTTAACTGATAGCAAGCACCAAAGAGAGTGTTTTCAGGATTTAATGCATTAGGAATAAGTTTGCTTTGTTAATTCTAAACCAGCAAAGATCGAGTGTACATGTGTGATGGTCAGTATGAGTAGCAACATTTACATGTTGAATAGAATTAAAAGAAGAAAGAAAAAGTACTAAGCAGTTGAATTAAGGGATACAGAGGTTTATCAAGGTAAATGTTGAGGTCTCCTGCAGCCACAAAGGAGTAAGAAAGGAGAGCACGGTACAGAACAGTAGAAAATATTAATTAGGCCTACATGCAAAAACAGCAAACTTAGGCAAGGAAGCTCAATTTACACATGTATGCACGATACATGTATATGCATATACATGTATGCGCATAAAAATAGACTGTATGTCATATATGCATATGTGTGCTAATAAATCTAGACTGTTAAAAGCCCATGACATGCTTTCATTTTTAATAGTGGTGCTTTTCAAATTAAGCAAGGCATATCCATTATGGGAAACTCCATCTCCAACGGGTATTAACCGTTATAGTAATGTCTCCGTTTAGTAGTTATATTGTACAAATCGCAAATAAAATATATTTCTAAGTAGGCCTAATTTTAATTACATTCTTGAAAAAACCTTTACTTAACACTACTTCTATGTGCTATACAGTACATATATGCGATAGATAATCTATGAAAGACTTCGATTCAACGCGTTTACATCTTACATGCCATTTTATGCTCAAATAAAACAAAGCTATGTCGTAAAAGTCGATATAAGCCATCAATCAGCTATCAATCAAACCGTTGCTGACATTGTCAAGCATTCCTTTGCCACTTCAAACGCTTTATTAGTTAATTATTTCGTGGAATTAGTGCGCACTTAAAGTCTTGAACTATGTTTAGTTAAATGAAATGCAATCATTTAAGTTACTAAATTCAGTAAGCGCTGAACGCGGAATATATCCTCAAAAACGCTCCTAGATTTACAGTCACGTTACAGAAAATTACTATTTGTACTCTTAATGCTTTCATCTAACTATACCACAATTCCTGACACCCGTAACACGGGCACCGATCTAGCTGTAATACAGTTGTGAAAATTTTCAACTAAACAAATATATTAAAATTAAAAAATTAGTTCAACTAAATTAACTCAAGAAAGTTAAATGAAACAGTGCAAACATTAGAAATCAATGAAACACAAGGGGTTACAGCGTTTTAGATGAAAGCATGTATGTGGATTGGAAGACAGACAGAGTAGGCCCTATATCCTATCTTGCATGAAAACGTTCTTGGTTAAAACCTGCATGTGGTTTGGAAGATAGACATGGTGCGCTCAGTTTTGAGTGATGACGTCTTGAGTGAGCCAGAGAGAGAGAGATAGAGAGATAGAGAGAGAGAGAGAGTGAGTGAATGAGAGTGAGTGAGAGAGTGAGACAAGTACGCATCTGGAATTTTACACACTGGGATTTTTTTGTAGGAAGAGATCTAATTACGAATAGACTAAATTATATAACATAATTATAATCCCTCCTTTATACATGTACTGTAGCAATGTTGGAAACCTATTTATATGTACATTTAAACCATTGCTTTATTTACTATACAGTTTGTCGTGTCTCTGAGGTCATTTTGAGACAATGAACCGGGAGTTAAATTTACTTTCTATTAGCCCGGTCGGCCCGAAAAAGTGTCTGTTTTAATTTCAGAATTAGCCTACACATACTAAATACATTCACATAATTGTTTTAAAAAAATTCAAAAAATGAATTTCTTTTTTTGGGTAAACAGGATTGTTTTCTCAAGGAATGACACCCCTGCCCAGTGAATGTTATTCGAAGCTGAGGAGGTCCAACTCGTTATAAGCAGAATCCCCCAAGAAAATGGTATATCAAAAGAATGTTATAGATGATTTAAAGTATGTGGACATGAATAGGAAAAGTGAAGATTGAGTGTTGGCGTTGTATACCATGGACAGACGTGAATCCAGAGGGGGGCCAGGGGGCGCGGGCTCCCCTTAGGCCCACCGATAAAATTTTGGTGAGAATTATTTTCATTGTATTTATGGCAATTTATATGTGTAAATATATAAGAGCAGTGGCTAAATTGGGGGACGCCGCCGGGTAACTCGCTCAGTTCCTCTAGTTCTATTTTTTTTAAAGTGTGTATCCCCTCTAGGGGCCAATATTTGATAAACTACGGAAAATGGATAGTGGATAATTTATATAATGGAAGGGGCCTGAAAATGTTTAACCGTTCCACTAGCTCTCAATTTCCACTTCAACCACTACATAATTAAGAGTAAAATATGCGTAAATAAACCAAATGATCTCAATCCCGGAAGAGCAGCGCAATCAGCCTAGGCAAATTATGTCCCTTTTACAATTCGTCCCTATCCGCAGAGTTTTTAGAAATGGAAGAAAATTGACCTACTTTTTTCAAAACAAATGTAGGATTTTAGATATTTTTTTACGATTCCTCCCTGAAAACGGGTATGAGTGGGCGGGGTAAGATAAGGGGACACGATTCAGGATGACCAACTCTAGGAACAGAGGGTAGTAGGCAAGAAATTTGAGTCCCCCCAACATTATTTCTGTTTGCGTCACATGTCTAGGAGACGTGGGCGTTTGCAGAAAATGTGGACATTGTCAAAAACAAATGTCCACCCCACCCCCTTCAAAAATTCCTGGACCCGCCACTGACCAAAGACCTGCAAGTAGGCAGTACACTAAGAGAGAAGAAAGATTATTTAAAGATCCACTCGTATGTGAACATGAAGAGGAAAACGGACGACAGAGAAGAGTGGAAGCATTATATACCAATGATACCATAGGCCTGCCAGTGGGCAGTGCATTAAGAGAGAGAGAGAGAGAGAAATTTCCTTTAAATTATGAAGTATTATTTTTAAGTTTTGTATTCTTTGTATTCGTTGCATATTTCTCGCTTGATCTCTTAGCGTTCTGCTAGTGGCAGATCCAAGGTACATATTCATGTTCAGAGTTCCCCCTCCGTAAAGATCAAGCACTCCAAACACGTTACAATCCCTTCACCAAAGACTTTGCCTTATAGCAAGAACTCATCCGGCATCGCTTAGAAGTGTTGCAGATGCGGAGTGTATTTCTACTCGGGCATTTTTTTACTCGGGCCAGCACAGACGCTAAGGATTACTAAGCAGGATCTCTAAAATTGTAGTAGCGTTTTGTTGTATCGCTCCGATTCAAAGAAAGTTTCTACATCACTAGCTATGATCTGGTGCATATGCCAAAAGTTCACAACATACTCAACTCATAAAATTATCTGTACTCTTAGACCCATTCGTATGTTCCACGTTTGTCTTCTCTGACATCGACCTCAAGTGAAGAACTGAACCTGAAATGTTCATTGCATTTGTCTATATTACCAATATTTAATATGAAATGTATTTAATGTACATAAATGTAAATAAATGTACATAAATGTACATAATCTGTATAGTTAAATAGTATAGTTGCATACCTGTACAGTTTGTTTATTACTTATCTGTTTATTGTAGTTACATATCTGTATAGTTTGCTTATTACCTCTCTGTTATAGTTTTCTTCTTATCTGTATAATCTGTATCTGTATCTGGCTGGAGCCAGTGGCGAAGTCGGTAAGATACTCGACCGCGGATCAGTTGATGCGGGTTCAAATCCTGGGCTCGCCCGTCACTGACATCACTTTCGAGTGAGGAAACTGACGTTAACCTAAGCTTTACCAGCTTTATAGTTAATCGCACATCAATCGGTGATACGGGATAAATTTATACACTTGCCGACGCTCTGGTGCAACACGATGCCGCAAAGGTTGGAACGATGTAATGTACATATGTCATTGGACGGAGCAATTAAGCTGCTAACTTTATAGTATAGAGAGCAATAGGTAACAACGGCAAAATCACCCTATCTTTTTAAGACAGTACACTTAATTATGTAAGTAATCTTCTAATTCTTTTAACAAAAGACTCGGTTAGACGAAGCAATTACCCTCAGCTATCTAGACCTTAATTGATAGATGCAGAATTATGGATAGTAAAATTAGAAAGTAGGGGCCTATCTATAGCTAAAATTACATGTTTCTAGTTAATGGCTTTTAAGTTTTTTATTAGTTCTGAAGCGGCACACTTTAAAGAACAATCCAATTAAAGCGTATGGGCGGCAAACATTACGCAAAAGGGGCGTATATAGTAAATAGAATTCTTACTGCTTGATAGGCCTATACACGAGAATGCTTATGTAATTATACCTATACCTAGTTAAATTAATAACGGACAGGAGCAGATAACTAGGACGCAGACTCAATTTTTAAATTTAACCTTTTAATATAAAACATTTAGCCTAATAATAAATTTTGAAAATCTACCGCTCTTTTTTATCACATTCCTAAGTTTCACACGCAATAAATAAAACAAAACAAAAACACTAAGTTAACTGTTTTCAACAAAGATGTCTCAGGAGCACATCAAAAAAAGAAAAAATACTGGAAAGGTTTGGAGAAAGAAAATTACATGAAATAGTTGCGGAAAGAAGGGTAAGATTCTTGGGTCACGCATAATTAATGCCTGATGATAGATATGCAAAGGCAAAATACTGCAATAAATTGGAAGACAATCAAAGGACAAAGGAAAAGAGGAAACCTGGAAGTACTTGGTTCACACGATCAACAAAGATTTTAAAACTATAAACATTTCATGAGAAGATGCTGTGAGGGTGGAAGACAGAAAAGAATGGAGGAATGACGCCGCCCTGTGTTCTCTTCACAATGCAAGAAAATGATGACCGATTTTATTAGGCAACTTATCGTCCAAATAAACAAAGACACTATTTACAATCTCGTCCATTCAGTTTCTAGCATTGAACTACTATTCTTTGCTTCCGTAACATCTCGTTGGAGTAAGAATCAAAATTTAATCCGTCATTGATTATTTTCTAGACTAGAAACAACTGAGTCATGTTAAGAAGGTAGGACCGCAAGGCTAAGGTCAAGGTGAGGTCCATCAGGGCACGCATGATCAAGGCCACAATCCGCAAGACCAAGGCCATCTGGCCTTCAGCATAACCAAGGATTAACATTTGTGAACAACATTGAACATTTTATAGTATCACAGAAATTGCTAACAACAAAAGAATGCTATGGGTATCCGTAACAACACTAAGCATTATTGCAACATACACAGACACACACAGACACACACACACACACACACACACACACACACACATATATATATATATACAGTATATATATATATATATATATATATATATATATATATATATATATATATATATATATATATATATATATCCGCTTTCCTTTTCATTTCCACATATGAGTGGGTCTTTAAATCATCTAACATACCTAATCTCGGCCTGCCCCTGCCTCTTTTTCCTTCCATTCTACCTTCTATGACCTCTATTAATAGACCTTCTCCCCTTAGAATGTGGCCTATCCAACACTTCTTCCTATTTCGTAATACATTTATCAACTGTCTATCGGTGCAAAATTTCTCCAGAACTTCCTCATACAAATGAGGAACAAACCTTTTGAGTCCAGCTAGTCCTCTCCATTCTTCCCCAAATCCACATTTCCAATGCCTCCAGTTTCCTAATATCTTCCTTCCTTAAAGTCCATGTTTCACATCCATAGTGTGAAGTAATGAGAATAGGTAATAATTTTTTCATTCTTAATATAGATAATTCGAGTTCAGAGGGAAGACACGTTACTATTTTATAAACCTCATCTTTCTTTATATTCCTCTGCGCCTAGAAGATTCGCAGTGGTTTGGATATGGACCATTAAATGTAAACAAACAGTAAAAAATGAACTTGCAATAAGAAAATCCTCAGCTGCCAGCTGCGTGCTGGAAGCCTATTACGAGCATCTGATAGAGCAATTTCACAGCTGAACATCCATCTTGTTGGTTGTGTTATAACCTCTTGAAAAATCAACAAATGAATACAATTATATATTAGTAGTTAGAACAAGGCCGGTACCTCCCCACATTTGACCTTGAGCCCCTAAGTGTATTATTAATCAAGCGCTGACCTAGTTAATCCGCCTACATACATGCTTGTCCGTACTAATTAGCCCGAAGTATTAGTGGATGTATGTGTCACGTGTGAACACTTATGTGGGTATTACTAATTAGCCCCGAAGAGCTATTGTAGGTCAAACCAATTTTTGACAAACTAAATGATTCGCTTTTATTAAGAGGAGCAGGGGGTTCTCACCAGATGATTCACTCTAAATATAATAAATAATTTATTTCATCCAGACTAATTGTAGCGAAATTGGACTTTCGCTTTGATTACGCTTGTTGCATTAAACCAGTACAAATTCGTACGGTTCCGCAAACCAGTATAGATTAAACGTAGCGCCAGTCTAAGGATTTTTCCAAAATATAAAAATAAACATAGATATTAATATTAGAGATTAGGTTAGGTTAGTAATTAAAGGAAAACCCTAATTCGTTGGCGATTCTTGTAAAATTAGATAGCATTGGTTGTAAATGCTATAATGTACGTAGTTGGCTTACATTATATAGTAGAAACGCGTTATATTAAATATGAGGAAATGTCAGTTAAGCGCTATAGGAGGTTATAGACGGTTTTATCTAGATTTGTGTTTATTTCGATAAGGTTTTCAGAATCGATAGGAAATAAAGATGATTGGTCGCTAGAATTTAAGTGAGAGAACGACGTTATCACTGCGGTATATTTTCGCGCTAGATCGTACAATAGGTTTAATTAGAAAAGAGCACAAATTAGGTGATGGAATAAGAAAATACCCAGGATGGTAACACAGATTGAATATAACGTAATTTAGGCCACACCTTCAACCAATGGAAGGGGGGGATACAAATCGAGGGTTTAGTAAGGCGTTACGTGATTGGCCTCGTAGTCATCCCATGTTAAAATTTAGTATAAAAGGCCGTGTTTCTCCATGCAAAATCGCTTGGGTTACTTCGCGGTAACCGTGGTCCAGACGCAGTTGACTGTGATTGGAGCCACTTATCACGAAGAAATAATGTTCAGACGCAGTTGATGTGATTGAATATTATTAACTGACCACTTTAAAGCACAATTCGTTGTGTGGAGAAGTAGAGTAGTTGTTATAAAGCTTTAAAACACGATTAAGAGTGTAGAGAAGTGTTCGGCAGCCTTACGACTTTAAAACACAGTCGCATTGATTGTGCCGAGAAGTTGTAAAACGGGAAGGGTCCCATTGTGCAAAGACCTGTGTTTTAAAACAGGCAGTGTTACAGAAGGGGGGTTGTGCTGGGGAACCCAGTGGATAGGGCGCCCCAGCACTAATAGTAGGGGTGTCGTATTTTCGTGACAAGCGGCCAACTTCTGGACGGTGACTTGCTAGCAGTTGCCGATAGGAAGATTGCGCCAATCTGAGCACTATACAGGCACAACAGCATTTAGCTGTGGAATTTGGCTGGGTGGGACATCAAAAAGCAACCCTCATAGAGTTATATATATAGGTAGTCATAGAGATATATATATATGTATGTAGTTATAGCGGGCGTATAATTTCTCAAATTAAGAGTTAGAATAGGGAGAAAGAAAAGTACATAATTGCCCAATAGGCGGGTTTTGGTCCCGATATTGGATGACCTAGGATCCCAACAGAGGCAGGTGAGTCTTGTCTCGCAATTGTTTGAATTAGGATTCAAAGAGTTGCTGGCGGGTTTTGTCTCGCTATTAAGGTGAACAGAAACACATTAAATACAAAAGAGGTTTAGATAGGAAACAAATAGGGAGGACTACTATCATTTACTTATTATCAGCCTTTACAAGTGTGGTCTCAGACCACGCTCCACACTCATTAACAGTAGGGTTAGGTTAGACGTGTATTTTTCGTTTGACAAATTCCAATCACCATATTCAATTCCCAATCATTACTAATCAAACCAATCAAATAAATTCTACGTCTTTACACTTTACAACAGAGTAAGGGGAGATGGCCGACCAGAACATGGATAGTAGGCCAGTGTCCCGAACCTCCTCGATGTCGAACGCGGGACTTATCCCCGATTCGGGCCGTGACGACCTGGCACGAGACCTGAATACCCACGAACCCACAATTAGGGCAGAGGCCATAGCCCTAGCACAGGCGGGAGACAGAAGCATTCCCACCTTTAATCGTGACGATCTCGGCGCAGTAGTAGAAAGCGGACATTCACAATTGGCCGAGTTCCTAGGCCTTTCAATAACAAGGAACACACAAGCCACTGACCCAAATATCCGAAGGCCATACTACCACAGCACGCCGGAGGTCCCCATTAGCTCAGTGGGTGGATGGGGAGGCCCTAACCAACAAAAACATTTAATGTCGGAGGGAGCTGAGCAACACCGGCGTCAAAGACCAAGCTATGACCCCAAAGATATGGGAAGTGGGCACGTACAAGCCGAGCGTTTCGCGACACTAATTATTAGAAAGTGGAGCATCTCGTTAATTACGTCATGTGAGTCATGACAAGTGTGGCGCTTCTTAAATTTAAAATTTTCTAATGTATTTGCTCCATCTTATATTTTCATCATTAAATGTAAAACAAGCTATGAAATTCGCAAAACAGTGTATCGCAAAGATGTCAATTTCGTCGCTTGTAGGCTTCCTCATCGCGTCGGCAGCGCGTCGTCGGCAACGTCAAGCGGCGGTTTCGGGCAGCTACGTCGGGGCAGCGAGGGAATTCGGAGGCGTTCGCATACGAGATAAAATAAAATTTTAATTACGCAAAGGATGAATTTAATTAATAGCACGGTCTACTTCATTGCAAAGTAAATAACCGCTTGTGAAATACTCTTTTGACTTGTGAAATTTGCACACTCTGATACCTTATAGTTGTCTTAGAAGCTCATCTCTAACATACATGTACATGCAATCTTTTTAAGTATAAAGTACAATTGTGTAATACTACTCTGCGGTAGATTTATACAGTTTTATCCTTGCATTATCTCTGTAACACTGTATACTATGTAACTGCTAAAAGTTTAATAATTTACGTTGAATAATGACGTACGGTCGAGCTGGAGGTTTGTCAACTCGAGTCGTGACAATTTGAGGTCGAGCGCGATTGACCTCACTAATTACTTCATTTGACTAGAAAAGTTCAGATTTCTCACTACTAATTGAGATCTGTATTATCCTCACTAACTACATCATATGATTAGATCACTTAACCTAATTTTTAAACATTTCTGACATAAACTTGTTGTTATCAAATACGCTATAAAAACAACAAAGTGATCACATCATCATCATTTTCCCAGCTATCTTGAAGAAATAGAGTAACGAATGTAATCTGCACTATTGACAATGTCTTCTCATCATGATTCTGATAATAAATACCAGGAAGATTTGGACAGTGGCATATCAGATGAAGATTTGCTCGCTGGAGTTCAACAGATTGAAAGGGTTAGTGTAAATGTATCATAAAATATGATTTAAACTAAATATTATATGTTTAAATGAAAAGTATATATATATATATATATATATATATATATATTTATATATATATATATATATATTATATAATATATATATATATATATATATATATATATATATATATATATTATATATATATATATATATATTATATATATATATATATATATATATATATATATATATATATATATATATACAATATATATATATATATATATATATATATATATATATACTTTTCATATATATATATATATATATATATAGCATTGTCTTTTTTATTACGAAATCCTACATTATACAGTAAAATATCATCCCTACAAATCTATCTTCATATAGTGTTAAATACATGGAGTCGATATCAAAAAGAAAAAAAGACAATAAGGAAAATTTTGACGTTGGAATAGTGATCAACATCTAATATCTAGTTATGTGTTTTTCTTTATTCCACTCATCGTTAATATTGATATATTTTATTACTTTTATTTTTAAAATAAAAATTATAAATATAGCTATTTCTTAAATCATCATAGTTCAAAGACATAATTCAACGTATGTTATTGTGTAGAAGATACAAAAGAGAAAAAGGTCTAAGGATGAAGAAATTCCTGCAAAGAGATTGAGAACAGACTTGGTGGGCTGATAGCTACTAATCAGACTTTGTAAAATTATTATTATTATTATTTTTATTATTTTTATTTTAAAAAAAAATTAAATTGGAAGAAGAACATCATGTATATCAATTGTTTCGACTAGGAAATACTTGTCAAATAATTAGTTTAAAAGTTTCCGTCATGTGTACTATTGATGTAGGCTCCGTGCTTTTGTTGAGCTTAGAGAATTTGTTAATCAATAAGAGCTGACTTTCTTAACCTACAGAAAACTTTTTATGTTTATCGATTGTTGATTGAGAAAATATATTCATTTGTAATATTGAACTACTAATACTGCTGCAAATGCATGTTTTCAGAAGTACGATCTTGGTAATGATAAATTTGTGTCTGTTACCTGCTTCAACAATATCAAGTATGTGCATATAAGGATGCATGACAAGAATTCAGGCTTCCCTACTCGTAAAGGGGTAGTGCTAACCCCTTCTAGATTTTGTATTCTGGGCATGGCCAGCGCTGAGATATCCAGAAAGTTGCTGGATGCGGAGTCAAAGATGGATTTTGCGCACGAAGTACATTTAGGTGGCGGAATATATTGTTCGGTCAGATCAGGGTGGAGCTTAGTTAATCTACGTAAATACTTCTTCCCTCAGAATCATACTAAACCTATTCCGACCAGAAAAGGGATTGCGCTTCACTCAGATGAGTGGAAGGCTCTACTCGATATATTTGAGAATATCAAAGAAACACATCCGGAATTCAAAAATGCACTACCGTGCTCATTTGACAGCACACACAACAATCAAATAAGTGCACTCGCATGCAAGGAATGTTATCCTTTCGGGTCAAATGGGGTATATCTGTAGATTTATCCAAATGTTATAATTATTCAACTGACTCCAAATTTACAGATTTTACCGCAACAGCTAAGTCTTAAATTACTATTAAAATGATTTTATGTATTACAATTTTCTCTCTGTGTGTTGTTTTATTAAACTTCAATGTAGATAATACTATAACTGTCTGCTAGTTCAAATTTTTAAATTAGCGCTAAAATTTTTAACGCATACTCGATAAGGAGTCATTGCTATGTATTGCAAATTTACCTTTAATGTCTAAATAATCAGTGTACTCTGTAGAGTTCAAATTCTGCTTAGCAGTTAATTTACCATTAATTATTAAATTAAGCAGGAATGTATTACTATTACTAATTATTATTATAATTATTAGGAACCTATGATATTTATACAGTAAATGAAATGGCAAAAAAAGGCAATATAGAATATTATTTTTATCAAATGACAGAAATATTCTATTTTAGTTAAACATCATTAAAGTACTTAACTAGCGCAAATATATAGTTCACCAGCCTCTCTCTCCGTCAAGCGGCAGGTCCAAGGCACACAAATTCTTACTCACATGCTGCTTTCACACTGCTCAGAGAACTCCTATAAGTTAATCTCTTCAGTAAAGGCTATGCGTTAGCCACGTTTTAATTTAACCACCAGCTTAACAATATTCCATTGCTTTCTACAGTCACCTTTGCTTTTCACAGTTTACGGGTGGTTTATTCTGCATTTACCCAAACAGGACACAGGGGAGTTCAGTAATAAAAATGATTTACTTATATGCAAATAATCAAACCTTTTATATGAAACTTCTAAATGTCACATTTGTAAAATGTTCATATATAAGCATTTTTCTCATAGATCAATATTATGTAAATTTGTTATATTTACCATACAAATGTGAAAAAAATATATATATATACATAGGCAGCCTCGCTTGATAGTCCATCTCAACATATTAATGATACTCTGATGAATACGGTTATCAGTAGTGTCTAATATACTTATGGATTTATTAAATTTATAATTATAACCTCTATAGTTGTATAGTCATTTGTTAACTAAACCAACTCCCTATGAATTTTTATATACTTTTACGCCCCCTCCCTCTTTGAGAGATATTATGTTTGAACTGTAGTTTCTATTAATTTACAGTTGTCGTCTTTTGCAAAGGAAATCTATCTATCTTTACAGCGCGTGAAAGCACACATCAAGTATGATTATATACCTTGAGTCAGACACTTACTAGAGTGACTCTGAGACTGTGTACAAAAATATTAAGCCGAGGCCTGAAGTACAATAGTTTGAAGTAAAACGCATTTAACCTTCAGATATGTGAGTCCTAGTCCATGGACTTCTCGTGTAATTTATTTTAACCAATTCGCTTTAGAGCGAGCAATTGTAGATAAATTGTATTTCGAATTCTATTGTACACATTTTTTATTTGTTCAGTCAACTGACAAAATTGTTAAGAAAAAAAATTGACAATCACTATTCTAACCCTTATCAATATCCTATCATCTCTCTCTCCCTCTCTCTCCCTCTCTCTCTCTCTATCTCTATCGTTCGAAAAATATAAAGCGCTCTGAATCTTATTAATATGTTAGGGCTAGCCATATTTGAACTAATGTCTATTTTTTCTCTCTTTGCCTCTATTAATCGTAAACTACATGCATACTAAGAGGCGCATGAACAAGTTCAATGGAAAGCAAACGGGATGTGAAATCAGACGCCTCCTTTCACTAATATCGTTTACGAGAGATGAAACTGATGTTAATTTCGGCTTTATAGCATTTTTAGACATAGGGTCTACTAGTTTCATGTAAAAACTCATTTAAAAACTAGTAACTAAAACATTAGTGTGGTCTAATCTTTGATGAGAAATTCATATTTAGAGACGACGAGAAAGGTTAATGATAGAATTGGTTGGAAGAGTTATACGTCGTGGACCAGCCGTTAGGTAGCGCAATACAGTAAGGCGTGTAATAATGCTGTGTTGATTGATTGATATAAGTCACGTGATGTTTACCAACACAGTAATTGTAAATTTACAATTGACATGGGTACAGATGCAAGTAACTAAAACAAGTTACATCTAGCAAAAACAATGCGCAAGTCAAATGAGAAATAAGGTTTTTTCGATATATCTATTTTCCAAAGTCCAAATTTCTGGTTCTTAATATACTACATTGAGCCTCGAAACTTTGAATAAGTGTCTACAATGAGTTGCTATATTTATTGCTTGATTATTTTACTAAATTTAAAAGCTCCCTTAGTAGGACTATACAATACTTTATCTCTACTATCACATGACTTAAGCCTTCGGATATATTTTCAATTAATGCTTACTCTACTTGTAATCTGAAAAGAAGTAGGCGTGTAATAATTATATTATTATAAGTTATTAGGCGTGTAACCCAATATAATAGCTAAGAGTCTAAGGGAAATTGTAGACCTTAATAACCTGGCTTACAGCATCTGCACCTGCTTTGCGCGGAGCGAGCTAACTAATTATTACAATGCTGTATGGATATAACGGGACTTGTGTTAAATAGACCTTACTCTCACTAGTAATGCAAAGATTTGAAGATTGTGATTTTATACTTCGGCATTTTTAAAGATTTTAGTTTTTTAATCGCTGCTCCCATTATGGAATAATGAATTGCGTATTCTCTATCTTTGCAGCTATTTGTATACTTTAAAAGATGATAAGCATTTGGCATCATTCATTCTAAATACCTCTCTCTCTCTCTTAGTGCACTGCCTACTGACAGATTCATGGTATATAATGCTTCCACTCTTTTTCTGTCTTCCGCTTTCCTTTCCATGTACTCATATTAGAGGATCTTTAAATCATCTAACATTCATAATCTCTGCCACTATTTCCTTCCATTCTCCCTCTATAGGCGATATTACAGTGTGATACAACCTTTGCAACAACCATTTAATCATGTTGGAGGAATATATAATGATTATAGTTAGCATCACATGAGGAAATATTTATCCTAAAGGTTTATAAATAATTATAAGTTAATTACCAGAGAGACGCTATATCGTAGCGCTTACACAAATGATTATCCAGCGATCAGTGTGGCCTATATCTTGGGAATAATATGGTTTCTGAAGTTGTTTCTCCTTAATACATATAAAGTTGATAATACATATAAAGTTGATAATACATATAAAGTTGAAATTAATTATAATCTACATGTATAAGCAGAGCTAAATGACTAATAAAATATATATACAAATTAAAACACTGTGAAACTTACATAACTTCATTGAAACAAATGTACAAATTTACAAAACTTCCATCATACAAATTAGCAAAAGCATTCATCAAAAAGGTAGACTTTATACCGCTTTGAAAACTCAGTATAGATTTTGCATTGCGTATGTCAGGGGATATTAGGTTCCAGTTAGCGACATAGTGAAAAGCATAAGGTGTGAAAAAATTCAATTAAGATAATAGACTAGACCTATGTCATGTGATTCTATTGTCAACAAATATAGGCCTACATTGAAGAATCAATTAAGAGTAAGACCTTGGAGAGCAAACGTGTAATGCAAAGCTCGCATTATTGCATTGCTCGGAAGTGTTTTAAAGCGAGGAGTTTAGAGACTCGAAATTATGTCAATTTTACTAGACTTAGTAGATTATAGACATCAACGATATGCTCTAAATAGATAGGAGCAGTTTTATACCATTAACAAGATACTATCTAAAAGATATATTTTAAACAAATTTATAGATTTCAATTAATGTTAGCTGTTTTACATAATTTATGTATTTAGCTTATTAAGTTTTTACTCATTAAAATATGGAGGCGTAGCTACATTTTAAAATTAACCAAGTCTATATAATTTACACTATCGTTTGCTTAGAGGCGGATTACAATTTTTAAAATATCCGGATAGACTGTAACGTATGATCTTCTTCTAGACATAAGTTAAAGCCTGTAACAGTAGAACGAGATGGCAAAGATTCGAACCAGCGACTACATTCTGTGAATCTTTTACAGCCTACTTGAAAAGCAAATTAATTATATATGAAGCAGTGCTAAAGTAAAACGCATTATAGTGAAATGATCAACCATGTTGATATCTATCACTTTATACTACCACATGTTTAAACCGTCAGGCAAGTTATTCCATTTTCCGTGCAACCAGTCCAGTGAATGTCCGAGACTTTACGCTCAGATCAGCGCGGCTGGGATTCGAACCCACGAGGGTTCAATTCACCTCAGGATCTGCCATTTAAAACTTCATGACGTTACCCCTACGCTATTAAGACATAGCTGACTTTAACTAGAAAACTAGTTTGCAGGGATCATGAAAAATAAGAAAATCTACGTCAATATATTCAGCTATAGTGAACTTGCTGAGTATTATAATGATATTACAACTGAAATTGTTTTTATTGCTTTTAGATCCTCAAGAAAAAAAATTTATATGCTCATTTCTAGTATAAGATATAATCAATAAAACAATCTGGATACAAAATGTGAGTAGCGACCTACTTATATTTCTATATATTTTCTTTCATACAATAGTCTTATCTGCTAGCAGAGATACATATGTACATGTATACAGAGATACATAGATACATATATACACGTATATGACTAAGTATCTCTACGATGAGTTATTATAACAACAGAATAAAAAATTGCGCATAAATATGCACGCTTTCACTAGGAATCGATTGAATAGTGTTGGGCTTGTTTTACTTTCATTGTATCATTCATTATATTTATTTCACTTTTATACACCAATTGTATGATTTCCTTTCAAAGGTAATATTCATTTTGTAGATACTTGTAGCTAATGATAGTCACAAATTAATTTTAGTAATTACAATAAAATGATGATCAGCTGTAATCTATCACTTGAGCAATCTTTCTTGATTCTTTCCATGCCCAATAAGATATTAATTTTTTAAAGCCTGCTCTATCTATGAAATATTTTATGTCACGTTAAAAGTTTTCGTTGAGAGATAGTAAATACGATTGAACTTCTACGATAGTTTGCCAATGTCTTCCTCAAATCATATACAGTGCATTCGGATATATAATGAAAATTTATTCAGTGTATACACATGACCCAATATCATATATAAATTGATCGAATTTTTACTTCAAATGAGATCAATTAAATAGCATTTTGCAACTTTATTAGCCTACATTAAAATCGCTGTTTGAGTTCCGGATAAATGATCTCAGTATTAATGCGTTTTAATAGATTTTTTTTACGGCTGATGCTTTACTGATGTGTTTAGTAAATTGCATGAACCTACTGAATTTTGACTAATATGTGACCCTGATAACAGTCTCTCTGTGTGTGTACCATACAGACAAGCGGTTACAATAACCTCTTTAGCATCAGGCTCTGCGCGACCACGCCGCTCAAAATCGTTACCGGCGCAGCATCGAAGGGAGATTCCTGACTTTTCGATGCCTCTCGTTTGATCGGATAACTGTGTTACCATAAAAAGTACATTTAGACTAAAGTAATTTTTTTAGAGAACACAAAAGTCAAATTAAAAATAGTTGTTTTTCGAAATTGAAAAGTAAAAGTATTTCATATTTAAAGATTGAAAAGTAAAAGTACTGCCAAAACGTCAAAAAGTACAAATTTTTTAAAGTACAAGTAAAGTACTTTTCCAGCACTGATCTTTACCAAATCTCTGAAGAACTTCTTTATTAGTAACTTATTAACATTTCCATTCTCCATATCTACACTTCAACGCTTCTACATGTAGTTATCGGTTATTTCCTTAAGGTCCATATTTCACATCCATACAGTAGTGCGGTCAATAACCATGTTTTCACTATCTTTGATGCTTACTTCAAATTTTATATAAAAAGTTATATTCTATTACTGAAGGCCTCTTTGGCTCGTACATTACGTACTACATATTTCGGTCCCACAATTTTCAACTTTTGTTATATAGAGTGGCATAGGTATTGAAACTCCTTACCTGTTCCAATCTCGTACCACTCATTTATGATATTGATAGAAATATGTGAAGGATTTATAATTTTATATTCTATCAATCACACAATAGACAGTACATTAAGAGAGAGATAAAATGAGTACCTAGGCAGCAAGAGTTAGACCCCCCTATACATAAAAGTGAGCTTACAACAAAATTTATCTTACATGCTTGGTCACAGATTTAATATTTTAACAAATATATTTAATACGTAGAACTTAAGTGTACAATTGTTAGCGACATTTGGTGACTTTTTGATTTGGTAAGGTCAAAAGGCTAAAATTACTTTAAAATTAATGACTACTCTCTCTCTCTTAGTGCACTGCCTACTGGCAGGTCCATGGTACATAACGCCTCCACTCTTCTCTGTCTTCCGCCTTCCTCTTCACTTCCACATATGAGTGTGTCTTTAAATCATCTAACATACCTAATCTCGGCCTGCCCCTGCCTCTTTTTCCTTCCATTCTACCTTCTATGACCTCTTTGAATAGACCTACCCCCCTTAGAATGTGTCCTATCCATCTCTTCTTCCTATTTCTTAATACATTTATCAACTGTCTATCTGTGCCAACTCTCTCCAGGACTTCCTCATTTGTAACCTTTTGAGTCCAGCTAATCCTCTCCATTCTTCTCCAAATCCACATTTCCACTGCCTCCAGTTTCCTAATATCTTCCTTCCTTAAGGTCCATGTTTCACATCCATACAATAGCGTGGTCCAAACCAGTTTTCACTATCTTTATCTTTGTGTCTTTCTTTAGACTTTTTGTTAATAGTTCTTTTCTACTACCAAAGGCCGCTTTTGCTTGTGCAATCCTACTGCATATTTCCGTCGCACATTTCCCATCATTGGTTATAGTATGACCCAAATATTTTAAACTCCTTACCTGTTCCAATTTCGTACCATTTATTGTGATATTCACCTCACCTTTATTATTGGACACTCTCATAACCTTCGTTTTTTTATATTAATCTTCATGCCATATCTTAGGGCCGTATCATTCAGCCTATAAATTATCTTCTGCAATCCAATCTCGCTGCCCGCTACCATTCCTTGGTCATCTGCAAATCGTACATCTTGTAACAAATTCGCTCCTACTTTCATTCCTTCTTTCATGTCTTCCATGGATTCATCCATCATTGCCTCAGCGTAAATGTTAAACAGCAGCGGCGAAATGCTACAACCTTGTCTTACTCCACGTCCTATTTCACCTTCTTCTGAGTATTCGTGTTGGATTTTGATTACTGTTTTTTGATTCATGTACAAGTTCAAAATTAGTTTTCTATCTCTCCAGTCAATTCCTATTCTTTTTAAGATATTCATCATCGTTATCCAAACCAAAGTTTTCACTATCTTTACCTTTGTGTCTTTCTTTAGATTTTTTGTTAACAGTTCTTTTCTACTACCAAATGCCGCTTTTGCTAGCGTAATCCTACTGCATATTTCCGTCTCACACTTCCCGTCATCGGTTATAGTATGACCTAAATATTTGAAACTCCTTACCTGTTCCATTTTGTTCCATTCGATGACTACATGAATTATTAATTTACCGTTTTCTGCTTTGATGCCTAAGAAACCTTTTGTAATTCCAGTTGTTTTTATAAATCTACTAGTTTTATTGCCTTTCTAGACGGAATGTGTCAATAGAATGGGACAGTATTAATTGGATTAATGGGATAGTATAATTTAAATATTGCATTGAACAGTGTTTATAAAAAGCTATTTAACTATCATAATGGGATTATGTTAAGCCAGAGGTTCTTAAACTTTATAGCATAGCAACCCATTCAAAAAATTGAAACCGGCGACCCACACCATACAGTTTATCATAAGATTGTAAATCAGACATTTCAGAAATTTCTATATGTCATTGTTACTATTTTATTAAATAGTTTAATAGAAGGCTAGCAGATGATGTACGGAATTAATAGAAAGATATAAATATATGATACGGTCTACCGCAAAAAGTTAACTGTCACGTTAATTAAAACCTGCGATGAAGTATATACTTAGTAAATTAATTAAGGCTAAGCACTAGTAGTAGTCAATTTTTGTTATTAGTGCGATAGATGCGCTTGCTTAGCATTAATAAGGAGATCGATACGTGGATCAAGTGGTGACAGACCCAACCCTAGGTCGTCAAAAACATTCAGCTTATCTCTGTACTTTGTTTTCACGGGAGTCTACATCTGCATCGAATAGATTTCTTATCCACTGAAGAACTGAGTTTGGCTCTGTCGAGAAATATTGTTCAAATTTGTTGAAAAGCAAATGTAGATGGTTAGAGATTACAGTAGTGATGGAAGCGGATATCGCAGCAAACTGCCAGCAGTTTAGATATCTGACAAGCAAGAAGCATGTCCATTCATGTCTATGCGCGTTTTCCAAGGCTTTTATTTCTTTAAAAATGCTGGTATTTTATCTGTGCGCCGAAACAGATTACTTCTCTTCTCAGTAGGCTCAATTTTAAATCATTGAACATACCAAAAATGTCTATCAGATAGGCCAACTTTGACAACCAAAGCTGATCAGTTGGGGAAACTCTTAGCGACTGATAGGAATTCTTGTTCAGCAGGAAAACAAGTACTTTGTTTCTCAGTTCAAAAAGTCTTTGCAAAACGTTCCCTCTTGATCTTACCTCTGTTTGCAGCAATAATTAAGTGCTCATGTTGCGCACCAATTTCCGAACATAGAATTTGAAACAATCGAGAATTCAGTGTGCTAGCTTTAATTGTGTTAATCATTTTAACAGCCTTGCACAACACGTCAAGCAAATCTTCACCTAAATCTTTAATTTCCAATGCTTCGTGGTGAATGAAACAGTGTTTGGACACTGGAAGACGAGCAACGTTTTTAATGCGCTGAACTAATCCAGCACGAATGCCAGTAATTGAGGCTGTACCGTCTGTAGTAATTCCTACACAGTCTGAACCCTGTAGTTTGTTATATAAGATAAATTAAAATTTTGTTGACACAATTAAAAACTTCCTCTTCAGTTATTCTTGTTGGGAGTTCACAAAACTTTTAGAAAGATTAATTTTATATTTATATAAAATTTTTATATATTTTATATTTTTAATGTCTTTGGAGACCCTTGGCGACTCACCGAGACCATCCTCGCGACCCACTTTCGGGTAGCGACCAACAGTTTAAGAACTCCTGTGTTAAGCCAATTATGATATGGTTGGACAAGACGGATTTTAAGCATATTAGAGTTAAACGCTTGTTTAATTTCATTAGAAACAGCCTATATACCGTTAGTAGAAATATGATTTTAAGGCCATTAGTAATTAGTTATGTACTGACGGAACTAGATAAACTGTATGATGATTTTATGGTTGTAAAATAAATTATAAATTGTTTTATGGTAATGGACAATAAAGTGTCCTATGGTAGAATTTGGTATTTAATTTATGAAGCGTTTAATGTTAGTGCTGGAATTAGTATGAACTATATTTAAGTTTCTTATATTGCATTTTGATTTTTCTATGATCAAGTTTGTGTGTGTGTGTGTGTGTGTGTGCGTGTGTGTGCGGTGTATCTTGATCCTGTCTGTTTAGGACGAATAAAGAAATGAATATATTAATAGAAAATGGAGCGATTATGGAACATTGGGAGGAGTATTTCTGTAATTTGTTAAATGAGAGGGTTAAAGAGGTTCACGAAGATGAAGGATTAGAGGATTTGGATGTACATGATGTAACAGTAGCAGATGTTGACGCGGCATTAAAGATAGCGCATAAGAGTAAACCGGTAGAGTGGATGGTATCCAGGAGGAAGTGTGGAAGATAGTAGGTGCGAGAGCGGTGGAGTAGTTGAGACTCCTGTTTGAATAAGAGGATAAGGGGGACAGGATTCCAGACAAATGGAAGTTGAGTTGTTTAGTGACTGCGTCTAAGGGGAAAAGAAACATCCAAGAGTGTAAGAAATTTAAGGGTATTAAGTTGTCGACTATGCAATCGTGTCATTGTATGCAATGAAGGTATGGGAAAGAGCAGTGGAGAGTAGGTTGAGCGTTTTGACAAGCATTGAAGGTAACCGGCTTGGATTTATGCCTGAAATGTCGACAACAGAACCGATCTTTATGTTGAGTTAAATGATGAAGTAGAATAGGATGAGGAAGATGCACATGGTATTTGTTGATAATGAACAAGTTTATGACAAGGTATCGAGAGAGTTGGTGTGGGAGGTTCTGAGGAAGAGAAAAGTAAACAGTAAGTATATTGAGGAAATAAAATAGATGCGCAGCAGGATATGGACTAGTGTGAGAGTGGAGAGTAGACACTCGGAGAGTTTTGAGCTGAAGATTCGAGTACCTCAAGGATCTGTAGTAAGTCCTTATATATTTACTTTGATTATGGATGAGTTGCTTAAGGAAGTTATTAAGATTAACCTTCTAACACCCTCGGGATTTTTCATTCAACACTCACTCTTTCAAGGAGGTCATTCAACCAAGTACTAACCGGACGCGACGTAGCTTAACTTTGTTCAATTGACTCGCAGCTAAAACGACTGCGCTACATTTCACCCAATCTTTAACTTTCCTTAAAACAGGATACTTCCCCTCTTGCGTGCAGTTTCAAGTAAATGTTGTCCTTTCCCAAATAGGTTCGGGAAAACTGAGAATATAACCTACCGACAACTGTTCGTGTTTGTACGAGGTGACTGACGCAGATATGATAGCGAAAGGACGTGCAGTCACGTGAAGATGATTTCAGTGTTTTAACTCTTAACAACCGATTGATAGTTCACGTTCCAGACTTACATAGTTCTAGCCGCTATACCAATGGTGACTGTACCACTAGGCTACTTGTCCCTTCAATGTCCAGTCAGCGCTACTGTGGCATTTAGTATAGAGCGGTGCATTATAAATATAAATTACGTATTTATTATTATTATTTTCGATCCCTATATATTGTTACAAGTTTCACCCGTGTGAATTCTAATTTAATACCAGAAACTCATCAAGCTTGATTTCTTTCTGATTCTGTTCCTCTCTCCACAGTCTGCTAGTGTCTTGATTCCATATCTTCATTCTTACTTTATAAATATAATTTCAGTTCCATCAGTTTCTGTAGCAGGCTCTTAGGCCAACAGTAATTGAATGATCCGCTTTCGAGACGCTTCTGACTTCACACTAGACGAGGAACCGGAGTTCAATCTTCATTGCACTGTGTTTTGTTTTATACATGTATACATGTATGTTGGCCTGCCACTTAGCTCAACAGAATGACAAGGACATAGTTTGCCTATTTAAATTTAATTTTTTGCAATTTAAATTCATATAATTGGTCTTAAGTACATAAATTTCAAGCAAATATTAACGACTAATGAAGAGCCCTACGCGTGAAAAATATAAAAACAGTCAAATTTAAAGAATCAATGTTTAACTAAACTCATTTATTAATTAAGAGCTCTACGTGCGGCAAAATATCAAAGCAGTTTGATTTTAAGAATAAATAATTGATTAAACTCATATCATTCAGCACTACATTCTAAGATACATAAAGATTCTAAGATACATAAATTGTAACAATAAACCATAATTATTACAATAAAATTATCATTTTTATAATTAGAAATTATTCATTGACTAGTAGCTCAGAGCTTATGATAACAAAGCAGTTTCTTCGAAAAACATTTCGTTGAGCTAACTAGATACACAGTATTTGCCGACAAGCATGATAAACATCTCAATCATCTTTACATAATACGCCATTAGCTTACTAGTTCCACTCATATTCGACAGTTTTAAAGTTCAAATGTACTGAATAATGAAAGCTAATAGAAAAATTGTATACAGATAATGGACAATATTTAGTTAAGTTAAGTAGTTTAGTTAAGTAGTACCTCATGAGTAAAATTAAAATATGTATAACACAAAAAGAAACCTGTTTATCAAAGAAGTGAAGGCTCAATTGAGAAAGGAATAGGATGAAAGTGAATGAAACCTACGGACAACCTGAAGTACAAATACTTCATGAAAATGTAAGAATAACATATCTGAGAATATATGCAAGCTTACGCAATGGAAGGTCTACTAAGAAATTGTTGTCCAAAATCCAACAATACCATGTTAACTGTATATAAGAAAGTAACTATGATCAATTATTATCATTGCTAGACTCTCCTCCTAATCTTGTAATGGTTTGAATTAGTCTAACCAAGATAGACTTACTTAAAAAGATGCAGGTATATAACACAAATATATGTAACGCCGATATCTAACACAGGGCGTGATCCAAATGACAAATGATCAGAAAAGAATGATATCGCACAACTTGTCTTAAGTAAAGGTTTGCAATGAGCGGTCTATGACGGAAAATTAATATGAAGATAACAGCAAGCGATTCGATTAGCTCACTCATTCACTCTTTCCCCCCCCCCCCCTCTCCTCTGTGATGAACACAAAACTTGACTTGAGAGAGAGATGGTCAGAAGGTAGGACTTCATTAGGAGCGCCACGTGTAAGCAGATCAGCATTTACAGCTTCCAAAACACCAGCGACTGCGAGAGACTGCGAGGAGAACCAAATATAGTCGACAGCCTGCACTGAAGCTATATCTGAATATCGAGTTGATAGAGGGTCAGAACCCTACACAAACATATCAACAGAAATATAGACAAACGCTAATACTTAAGAAAGTCAGTGAACTGGGAGGGGATTTAGAGCAATCGGTTAACTGCGCGTCAATTGAACGAAGTAAAGTTGCGCAAGGTTAGTACTCTGTAGGCGACCACTTTGGAAGACCGAGTGTCGACAGCTTGGAATGTTAATAATCCCAAGGGTATTGGAGGTCATTCTTAAATCCGCGCCGGCTGCTACTGGAGTGCCAACAAAAGGCAAAGATTACTAATAACCACGTAGGGGAAAGTTTTAGGAAATAACGAAACTACAAACACGGCAACTAAGAAAGGAAACTAAGTAGCACATGAGGTATGTCATGTGTGTAACTATACGGAATAAAAACAAAAACGAGAACATTTTAACATCAGCACAACCTCACAGAACCTCGACAATGCTTAACTCTTTACAAAAATCTCTTAACTCTCCGACATGGACTGGGCTTCGAGTCAAGTCCACAACCACTGAGTTCTAGTTCTTACACCTCAGTTTATAGGCCCCCATATTGCTATTCATTATCGCATGTCGTACGGACAATGCAGAAAATAAGTAGGCCTCAGATTTAAAATTGGCTATGTCTAGAAGGTCAGTCACAAAGTCCGTTATACAGCAAGTTATTACTACAGGGACGACTCTATGGGGAGGCTAAGCCCTTCTAAATTTGGCACTCGGCCCCCCCAAACTTTCTACCACTTGTCCATATAAATATATAGGGACTGGAATCAAGACCCATCATTTAGCCCTCCATTTCATGACTCTACTCATGTCCCTGATTATATAGTTATTTATTTATTATTAGTATTGTTTTAACTCACACTACTCCTCACATGACCAACCATTTCTTTGGCACTTCCACTGACCATACTTAGTCTTCATGAAACTTGCAGTGCCCTAGCTAGGGTCTGAGGACCCCTAGAAGTTATCGAAGGGTCCTAAGAAAAAAAAACTTAATATTCTGTTGCGGATCCAGGAATTTTTTAAGGGGGAGGGCCGAAACGTTTTGGACAGTGTCCACATTTTTCGCTTACACTCACGCCACCGGAATAGTGGAAAACCAAAAAACTGTTAAAGGGGGAGGGACTCAAAGTATTTCACTACTGAATTTCAATTTTTTTTACATTTAATAAATTTAAATCTAACAATCTTACATTAATTTATGACAAGTGTTGTAAATTATAGTCTTATGATATAAACTATAGTCAAGCCAATATTTGACATTACATTTATCATTTTCTGCTATGGCTTCAAAGATTTCTCCACCCTTGAAAAAACTCAACAGAGATGGACGAAATGCCAAATAACCTATTTACGCTGAATGGGGAGCTCAACCCTCTCCCAACCAAGGCTGGTTGGCAGTGGTTGCGTCACTGCCCAGGAACAGAGATGAAATTTCTTTACTTAGGCCTACACGTTCTTTACTCTTACACAGCGGTTAAAGTAGGAATGTGCTAAGTGCTATAGTGGAAATGTCAAAATTTTGTCGCTCTCCCTTCAATTATACAGGGCCTCCATACTATATCAATGATCAAATATGGGCCCCTAACGGGGGAACACACTTTAGAAATTTCGGAGCTAGTGGAAGTTGTGGAACTGAGTTTGCCTAGTGCCCCCTCCACTGCAACCACAGCTCTTATATACAAATAAATAAAGCCATGAACATAATGAAAATATATGCTAATATTTTTTCCGTTAGGTCTAAGGGGGGCTCGGACCACTTGGGCCCACCGCTCTGGATCCGCGCCTGTATATACTACAAAATCCTAATATTAAGCTTTCATACTGAAACTATGCATACAGACTATACAGGGTACACACAACGCTATGCAAAAAATCATTTTTATTAGACTAAGGCCGACCATTCAATACACAGTTGAATGACGCGCCACTGCGACAGCCTGCTGCTGCAGCTGTATCATGGCAGCCTGAGTGAACGGTTATCTCTAGCCTGTCATTATCGGTTATGTCTAGCCTGTCGACCTGAGTCACCTGACAGACTAGACTTTTATAGCCATTAATGAGGCCTCATTGCCACTGAACTACTGTTACATTTCTTGCATCTGATTCAAGGCCTTACATAGGAGGCCAAAGGGCCCCAGGCCTTCACAGAAATTGACCAAGCCATATAGGCTAAATTCAGTTTGAGATTTAGTTTGAAATTTAGATTTTTAGTTTTACAATTTTTAGTTTGAAATTTAGTTTCTTGCGTAATAAAATTTTGTATGTTTGATCATCCGGGGCCCCCTTTGCTCCGCCCCCCCCCGGCCGATGGGCGCCGGAGGTGCTAGCTACGACACTGGCAACTTGACCTATCAATCTATACCTCAATCCTCTGTAAGCCAGTGCCTAGATTCATCATCTTTACCAAATTTCTCCAAATATTATCTTCTTCTATGATGTATCAAGGACGACGTCCCTGACATCATCCTTGTATGAGGACACTGACGTTAACCTTTATTATTGATATTATTATTATTCACTTAACCCAACTTCTAGACCGACATCTAAATTTAATTCTTTCTTTTCTCTTCATTCTTGATGAGTCCATTAAGCTTCTGTTTTTAACTGTTGCCTTCGGACACTCCACCCCCAGTTCTTAACTCTCTTACTCCTCCTCTCTTACTCCTCCTGGCTATTATATTCAGCACATTGGTAGTTCGTATGGTCGTGGCGCTGGGATTGCGGATATATTTAAGTTCACTTTCTTTGCTTCCGCGTTAAACGCATATTTCTTCCATCTTTTGAGCATGTCAGAAAGCTAGGTGTTGCTAGGGCTATAAATGGTCGCGTACTTTAGACTGGCCAGATAAGCCTGAGTGCATTTTAAAGATAGAGAAATTTTTCAGCTAGTGGAGTTAGCTGTGGCATTCAATGTCAATATTGCCTAGTATATATATTTCATTTTTCCTTGGGGCCTAATTCTAAGTTAGTCGATGTTTATATTTCCCTTCACTTGCCCTCTGGAGTCGTTGATGGGATGTCATATGCTATTTTAAATTTAATATTGTGTAATGTATAATTTATGAAGCATTAACTAAGTATGGCAGCAGATTTTTATTTAAACTCAACTTAACCATTTTTATGTATAAGCCTATTATGTTATGGTAGTGTTAAAATCTATAGTTTTGCCCTAGACTCCAGAGGTGGCAATTCGTTTGCTGGGGATTGCTGAGGACATAAGTATTGTAAGGTATTTTAAGTTAAATTGGGATACTGTGTACAAACTTCCAGCCAGAGAGGGTGTCTGTGTATTAATGTGCTTGAGTATTTTAAGTTTCATAGAGTACTCGTGTAAAGGGGTTAAGGACTTCCTCGTGTTGGAAAGGGTTACCTGAGGCTCTAGAAAGTGTCAATAGTAAAGTATAATACTAAAAATATTGTATACAGAAGTAGCTCTATCATAATCATCATAAGTTTAGATTGGGGCCAATTATGGGTCAGATAATTATTGATATTGCAGTTGCGAGTCTTCCAGACTTTCTGAACCTGTATAATTATATTATTATATTATATTATTTATAATTATTATTTATTATTATTATAATTATTATTATTTATTATAATTAAATTATTATTAAATTAAATTTTTATTTATTATTTTTATTTTATTTATTATTATTATTAAATTAAATTTTTATTATTTATAATAATAATAATAATTTATTATTATTATTTATTTATATTTTATTATTTATTATTATATTTTATTTATATTTTATATTATTATATTTTTATATTAACCCATTACAGCCCGGTGTCCCTTTTAAGGGACGCTTGGCGGTAAGTCACTACACTAAAAAGTTGTACTCGTAGCTATGTAAAAAGTGACTCATGTTGTAAAAATGATACAGGTAACATAGAAACATAAAAGAACAATTTGATATAAAAATAAGGTTGTGGTAGCGTGACTTGAAATCAGCTGTTCTTACAAAATGGCTGCAAGATTAAAAGACATGTAAGTAACCATCCCAATTTTATTTGATTTATATTGTATATATAATTGTTTTTGCATAAACTCGTTTATTACATGTATATCTTTATTTCTAATTGAATACAGTTGCAATTCTTGGAATTTGGTTCATGGAAAAAGTTGTTTGAATACTCGTGTCCCCTATAAGGGACACTGGGCACTAGCCGTACTAAAAATTTCATAATTTCACTATAGTTGTGGCGCAACTTTTAGCCATAACTCTGCTGTTATATGAACTTTAAACATTAACTAAGGCTATGTTGTCTCATAATATCGACTCTGACCATTTAAATTCGTAGTACTCTTGACGGCTAATTTGTGTTTTTGCACTACAGTGGCATAAATTCCTCAACATCTGGCTGAATGATCAGTTATTGAATTACCAGTTGACATCTGCAAACAACCTCTAGCGGATGCTCGTGGTATAACAGACGAGGATAGAGCGACATATGCATCATATAGCTCTAAGATACTTGATTGCCTGTATATTTCAAGCCAGTGGAACAGTTGGAGAAAAACGAACATGGGATGCCCTGTCCCATAAAGTCACTGACGACAGTGAAGAAAGAACCTGGAGGTTCATATGATTACAGAAACAGCGCTGAAACACTGATGATCCGATAGAGTGATAGCAGTGTTGGGACGCTAGGAAATAATTTCAACAAATATGACGAAGGTTCAAAGATGATCTCAGGCAGTCAAGCCCAGGATATTTGTTCCTCAACCAAGAATATTTGGCGTCTCCAACTCAGGAAAGGGTGGCCTTTACCAGCTGGATCAGCAGGTGTCTGCAAGTCATGCTCAGATTCGTCAGCGTAAGTCGTGGTGACCAATAGTTATCTACCTCACTTACGTTACAGTTGTCAACTGGTATCTTTGCCGCTGGATCGGGGTATACATCTGATAGTCTGCTCGCAGTCCGACGAACTCTGGCTATCGATCTTCTCAGATGCTATGGAACATCGCCCTTACAATCGTTCAGCGATCTCGAGTAACGGGGTGCGCTACGATGGGCCAAACTCTGGATTGAAAAGAACTTCCCCCAACGTCGCTTCAAAGTCTGCGGCCTATAGTCGTACTATAAGTCTAGCAAATATGACGTAGCGTTTCATATGGAATGATTCGAGAACTACCATGCACTGTCATGAACCTACATTTATAGGCTAACCTGGCAACAAGGCGAATATGTGCCGACTCAGACTCCTAACTGTACCAGCATATGTATATTTGATATGTTTATTCAGCCTTAAAACATCAGACGTTGCCAAGATTTCGAACAAAAAGACAACTGGCGTTGTTTTTGAACAATATGATTTGTAACAATTCTCTTACAAATAATTTTAAATTAATAATTTTTCACAAATTTAGAGTATTATTGGTATTTTTATTCTTATTGTAAGAATTAGAAATAATTTTCACGATGTCTATTGTGAGTTCCCTCGTTTTAAATGTTGAACATTTTTCGTTAGGCTAGTGCCCAGCGTCCCTTATAAGGGTCATCAATTTTTTCCAAAATGGTGAAATGAGAGTTTAATTTTCAAACTGGACATCATGTCTGAGCACCAAAGAATAAAAGATGTTAAAAAGTTCAATGCTTATGAACAAAATTGAACTTTGGGCACTAATGGGTTAATAATTATATTAATTATATTAGTTACATTAAGGTCTTACGTGGATTTATTTAATAGTAGCAGTATTGAAATATATAAGAGAATTGAAACACGCTATTTTTTGCTGCTATTAATTATATACTAGTTGAAAATCTATCCATTAGACTTGAAAAAGAATATCAATATAATTTTTGTTTCTTATATACTGAATATCTTAACTCATATAGTGGTAATTAATTAATTAATTTCACTAATTTTTGCCATGTACGGGAAACAAAGTTAAGCAAAATGATCAACAGTTGTAAACACTGATAATTCTCGCGGGAATATTATGTCAGCTAATGATAGCAGCCAATGGCAGAGCGCAACTCTTTACCGCGCGCATCGACCATACAGGAACTATTAGTTAGCGCTCAGACTTGAAGTTGTAAGTCGTAAGAGGTTCATAAAATCCAACAAGCGAATATTAACTAATGTAGGCAATAAGGGCCCTTTCCATAACTAGTAATCGGAAACTTCTATCGAAGTCTTATAAAACCCAGATTAGTCATTTTTATCTCGGCGCTATCACGTCGACAAGTGATTGAAAGCTCTGCCATAAATGAAGTCTCAGGACTCCCGGTATTACAATAATTTCATAATAATTTGTAAAACGATTGACTAGTTTTTTCGTCGTCTTGCGTTTATCAAGAATATAGTATATATATATATATATATATATATATATATATATATATATATATATATATATATATATATATATATATATATACACACACACACATATACATGTATATATAATATTATACAGGGTGAGTAAAAAAAGATTCCACCTGCAAAAAGTTTGAATATCTCAGGCTATTGTTAATAATTTCAAATCAAAATTTTACCAATTAATAAAGGACTAATTTTTGACGGGGTGGCCAATTTCCATCCATTTTGGCACATACATAGACCAGTTATGTAAGTTTCAGCAGAGTAATCCCTCACTTTTGAATGTACTGTAAATTAATATTTTATTTCATTTTTATTTAGGCCCTGAAAAAGGTCGTTGTGGTGGTTCAGAAATAACCAGTTGTATCTGCTAGCATTACTGACTATTCGATTTGCTTTCCTCCGGCTGCTACGTAGGACTGCAGTCGCTTTCGGAGCGCTAGGACAGCCTCGTTGATTCCAGCATGGGGCACTTTCTCCCAGATTGATTGTAGCACTTCCTGCAGTTCTGTCCTGTTTTTAGGCTTCGGTTGGTGTTTCTGATTGAGATGCAGCATGGTTCCCCAGACATAGTAATCCAGAGGATTTAGATCGGGAGAGGTTGGAGGTCATTTATTCGTCTTGATGAAATCCGGGTTTCTCTCGCTGATCCATTCCTGTGCGTGATGAGATGCATGAGCCGGAGCACCATTCTGCTGAAAGATGAAACCATTTGGTAGAAGAGCACAGCAATCATCAAACAGCTCCGGAAGCAAAGTATTGACGTAATATTGAGAGTTCACCTTTACCTTCTCGTCAATGAAGTGCAATCAACTTGCATAACTAGCGATGTACCACAATGGATGAAAATTGGCCACCCCATCAGAAATTAGTACTGTAGTAATTGGTAAAGGTTTTATTGGAAAATATTAACAATAGCCTGAGATATTCAAACTTTTTACATGTGTAATCATTTTTTACTCACCCTGTATATTATATATAATATTATGTATTATAAATAATATATATATATATATATATATATATATATATATATATATATATATATACACACATAGCTGTATGGAGATGAAAACACACAGAGATAATACAGATGATACACAGAGATGGTAGAGAATTCGAGATATATATATATATATATATATATATATATATATATATATATATATATATATATATATATAGATAGATAGAAAATTAACGAGAGAATTAATTAATTATTAACAAACCAATTTGTTTGATTGTTTGATTGTTTGATTGAAGGGGTTAGGTATCAACCAACCAGTACAGTAGTCTGAAAAGTATAGATCTCAGATTGATCTCAGAAGTCAAACGAGACGGGAGATCTCAAGGACTTCACCATCTGGAATCTTCTTTTGTGGATTCTGTTCTGGATAGAGAGGTTCTTCTGTCGTTTGGGGTCAGTTTTTTTAAAGTTTCTTTCTCTCCAGGATCGTGGATGCTTATAACTGTGCGTAGGTTTCAATATTAAAATTTAATAGTACAGTAGATAACAAGTCTAAATTTATTAAGTATTTTGAACTTACGTAGTAAAACGTTGAGTAGTTTTCTTATCACGACCCCAAACGACAGAAGAACCTCTCTATCCAGATAATATATATCGACTTTTCTTTAGAGTTTATTACAGATTCAGGAAGGTTATAGTTTCAGTAACGATATTTCGTCTTTCCATTGAAGATTTTCAAGGGTGGGTAAAGAAAGTGAAAAATGTGGAAAAGGAACACTGTAGTTTCAGATTTCATGGCATATTTGTACGTCTAGATCTCTGTCGACTTATTGATTTAGAGTTAGTCGTGTTTCTAGGCTTTTAATAATATAATTTGAAAAAAAGAAACGACGATGTGCCTTGAACCAAGAAGTCGTGAGTTTATGTTTTGCTTTGATATCTGTACATTATCATGCAAAAGTCTCTCAAAACACAAAGTGTTAAAGTAAGTGAAAACTACTTGAATAGATCTACTAAGAGTCATTATTTTTAGTTATTGACTCAGAAGTTAATCTTTCTATTATGTGTAAGCAGAGATAAACTGCGAGAAGTTAATGATGAAGTTATATTAGAAGACTTATACGCTGAATATTATTGAGCACACTATTATATGATGATGAGCAGCTAATGGCGATGAGGTTGTTATATTTTTGTATAACTGGCATAGTTATCAAGTACGCTACATACGTTAGGTATACATAGGCATAATAAATGGGGTAGACAAGTATATCGATTTGAGATAATCTTTGATATGGCAGAAGATATAAAGTTTAAATTTTGATATATGATTTTTATGATCATACTACATGGGCTTTTCATTTGTTCAATCGAGGGTTCCAGATTGTGGGTGCTGCATATGAAAATGAACGTCAGCCCAATGATGTGAGAATATTTGAAACAGAGAGAAGATTGGCATCGGTGGAACGAAGTGCAGATGGGGGACGATAGGGAAGAAGAATTTCAGATAAGTAAGAAGGCTTCCAAATCGCAGAGTTTTGAAAGTTAATAGAGCTATTTTATATTTTATGCGTTGATTTTAACAAGTAGCCAGAGAAGACTGCGAAGTAGAGAAAGAGAGCTAAATTGAAATCGAGAGAACTTGCAAACAACACGTGCAAGAGAATTTTGGACGTGCTGCAAACGATTGAGTGAAGAACAAGGCAACCCATGTAATAATGAATTACAGTAGTCAAGCTTTGAATGAACCATAAAATTAGCAAGGATAGTGGTTGAATTTCTAGTAAGGGATGGACGACATTGGACGTATTGCCTAATCTGACGAATCTGAAAAAAAGAAGTGCGACATAAAGAAGAGATAGGCCTATGGGATTTAAATCAAGGTTTTCGTCAAATATGAATATAAGGTTTTTGGCGGATCGAGAAGGTAAAAGAGCAAGATTTTGAAAATTAACAGAGTTATTAGTAATTTCAATTCTTTGCAAAGGAGTGAAAATTAAAAGGTATTCAGTTTTGGAGGGATTAACAGCAAGACGATTAGCATAAAACCAGGAATAAACCTGGTATGGATGAGAGAAGAGTTAGTTTCTGATCGGAATCATGATTAGAAAAGGAAATATATAGTTGTGTGTCGTCCACATAGAAGTGAAAATTTTGACTTCTATGTGGTAGCTCAGAGGAGTGATATATAAAGAGAAGAGCAATGGACCTTTTCACTTCTATGTGGTAGCTCAGAGGAGTGATATATAAAGAGAAGAGCAATGGACCTAATACTTAACCATGAGGAACACCCATAGGACGGGTAATTCAAAAGAGCGATTTTCACCAATAACGACCGATTGTGTGCGACATGAAAGATATGATGTGAGAAGGAAAAAAGCAGAATCAGATATGCCAAAACAGGATTTAAGCCTATTTATTAGAATGTCATGGTCAATTGTATCAAAGGCAGCAGAGATATCTAGAAGAACCAAGGCAGAAACCTGTTTACTACTCATGGCCAAGCTAAAATCATTATGGATACGAAGAGCAGGTTTCAGTAGAATGGAGTTTTCTATAGGCAGGTTGATAATGAGGGAGAGAGAAGGGAAAGAATCAAGATGAGTGCATAAACGGGTATAAATTACCTTTTCAAGATGTTAAGAGATGAAGTTAAGATTGAAAATAGGACGGTAACAGGAAAGATCATCTTTTGGTAGAGAAGGCTTTTTTTAGCAAAGGAGATAAAACAGCTTGTTAGAAGGATGTCGGGAAGATACCTTCGGAGGAGGTTGATTATAAACCGATCTTATAAACGGAAAGATATTCTCGCCGATATCAATCTCTACCATTTGACTTTATCCTCGAGATAACTACAAATCTGCTTCTTGCATCTTAGAAAACTTTTCTATTCTCAACTTTATCTTGAGCCTGTTATGTCATATTTCCAAGAATTCAAAACGTTTGCGCGGATTTCGCGCTTTATTGGCTGGAGCCACCTGCGACGGTTGAAAGTTAGCCTCCTGGCGACGACTTTGTTTTAATCTAACGGTGACATTAACCGCCCGATCTCGACAAGATATAGTTCCGTCACATGTAGCTGAAATCAGCTCAGATGCCGAGCGACATCTCGTTCATAATATGCAAAAGCGACTTTCGGCGACAATATCGTTCTGATTGAAGCTTCATAGGATTTCACAAAAAGTATGTAAAAGTATGAGGAGAAATTACAACATCAATACAGGATTTCAGTAATCTTGTAGGAATAATATCAAGGCAGCAAGATGTGCCGGTGGAGCGAAGAATAAAATTGCATATTTCATATATATATATATATATATATATTTCATATAATTGCATATATGGTGTTGTCGGTGTCTATGGAGTTGGAGGTTATAGAGCTACAGAGTTTGGAAATTTTGTCATAGAAAAAGTAGAGAAAAGAGGTAGCAAGAGATGATGGTGACGTGGTAAAGGAGAGTGATTTGGGAATGGCGCGTTCAAGCAGAGAATCAAGTGCTCCCTATATTTTCTTGGGGCAATTCTGATTCTGCGAGATTAGATTTTGATAATACAAGCTTTTAGAAGAATTAATCATTTTATTTAATAATTTTCTTTGTTTGAGGTACTTGGTCTTAATGTCTGGATTTCGCAGTTCAGGTGGATTTTTCAGATCCTTTCTGAACTTGTTTCGAGCCTAGAACGTTCAGATTTTAGTTTAAGGATTTCTGCAGAAATGGTTTCCTAGGGTTTGAGCGGCAATGAATGGACGTGAGAGGGGCATGTCTGTCTAATATGGAAAAAAGTACAGAGAGGTTAATTGAATAACTATGACAGACGTTCAGTCATATCGAGCTTGAAGAATTTTCATTCGGTCGCCCTTTCTCAATTCATCAAGATTAAATCAGACGGGAAGAATGTTTTCGCGACGAATGTTCAAAAGTGCCATCCCAGTGTCTTCTTTCAGTGGTTTCATTTCTAAAAAAGTTGTAAAAAAGTAAAAAATGGAAAAAGTTAAAAAGTTTCAAGTGGCGAAATTAGGACAACATGCACCACCACATGTTGAAGCTGGCAGGTTTGCCAAATTCTGAAGTAATTTGTGAACATTAGGTTGTAAATTGGCAATATAGTGTTCTGATCGCATGTGCATACAGCATGTGTGTATAAATTTTCCATGGGAAATGGGCAATTTTCAGAATGCCCAGTAAGATTGTTTGTCAACATATATGCGTCGTTGTCCTTAGTTGTTTATTTATGATTTCATTATTAGTTGTTGGTGTATGAAACAAAGAATTTTGACAAGATTTTGGTATATTGGGCCTATGGCCAGTAGTGAACGTGAAAAATGTTTAATATGGAGTGCGCAAAATTTTCTCCTTCCGGGGTCCAGGATGCGACGCAACCAGAAATTCGTTTTCATCCGACAGATGGCCGTGACTCTTCTTAGCGTTAGACTTGGACACAAAATCATGCTCGAACCTGGAGGCATTAGGTTTCATATCTGTAAGTTCATAATTTTTAAATAAGTAAGAAGACAAGTAAAAACAAGTAAATAAGTTGCATAAAACAGTCCAGTGGAATGTGTAAGTTAAGGCGAAACTATAATTTTGAATTATCGACCATGTGGCAATAATAAACTTTTAACTATTCACACAAACACTATTAATTAGAAATACAAATGACTGAGAATGACTAGCTGGTGAACTAATATTATTATTTTATCTATTAATTTCACTAGGATAATTAATGTCGTACACATCGCATGGCAAATGCTGCTTATGCTTGCATTGTCTACTTAAGAGATGACTGAGCAAAGACTGAGAAAGGAAACGGGTAACCGACTCAGAAGCCACATTATTACCAAACCATAGGTTACATTAAGATGTGCATAGTCTTTCAATTTTTGAATGGAAGCTAATCGGTGGAGTAATCGCGTGAAGGTAACGAGTGAGTGTGAAGGCAGCATGTTAACTTAATTGCAAAGGTAAAAATAGTGTAATATTTTAAAATTCCATCGACGTACATGTATGTGCAATTGTGTCAAATACTCCTTTAGTTCAGATTCTTCAGATACTAACCCAAATGTAAAGTTTTCGTGTTTAATTTGATTGATATCAAGTACTTTTAAAATAAATTAATTTAAGAACGTGTAAAACGTTTCTATCAATGTACATAATTTGTATCTTTAAAAATTATGAGTACTTTTACTTGAGTAATTATGAACTAGCTTTATGTCGAGTACCTTTTGCTTTTTACTTCAGTAAAATTCTAATGTTGCATATTCTACTTTTACCTTTATTTTTTAACCATTTACTTTTAACTTTACTTAAAGTAGCTTGCCCAGTACATCTTACAACACTGCTAAAGTAAAACCTCATTATTAAATGTTAAACACCTCCGTTACTGAATTACAGTTTCATACACAAAAATTTTAATTAATGCATACATCTGCATTAAATTAATAAACAAAAAAAGACATGCAAATTTATATAGTACTCTACAATCTTCTTCAATAATGAGCGCTCTATAAACAGGTTCCGTATAATAATTTCGATATTACAAATAATGATAATAATAATGAAGATAACAATATTGTCAGGATCACATATTTTATGTATTAATTAGGGTATATATGTTTTGGAACTGAGGATGTAAAGTGTTATTTTCTATCGTAATACATTATATGTAAAGATAATATCAAATGAGTCAGCTGTTCAGATCTCCGTCGTAGGCGGGGCTTAAATAGTTTCAGGGCTCCTGATTGGTGGGCAGCCTGGTGAGAGGAGAATTGGAGAGGTGAAGGTTTGTTTACAAGGACACGTGGAAAAGGTTTAGAGGAGAGAACACGTGTTTGGAAAGATATTAGGAAAGATACAGATCTTTCTCGTCTAGACGTTATAGACGACAAAAGTAAAAAATGTTAAAAGTGCTAAACGTAGAATACAAAGGTTCTTACGGTAGAATTTCTAATGTAGTTTTGTGATCATTATTTAAATTTAAACGTTGGATTACTAATATATAAATTTGTGCATATAGTCGTAGGCCTATGTGTTAAATTTGCGATCGAATATTTTATTTTGGTCTTTATCATCATCACCACCACCACCATTAATACCTTTATTATCATTTATATCTCGAGTTACTATATTTTGCGCGATGGAACTATTGGATATTTTCGTTTCATTGTATACTGTCTGTAAGTACTATTTAATTCGTGTTTTATTTATTAAATTTCCTTTCCTTTTTAAACACGTTTTCGTGATTGAAACCTTTAGAATAAATTCAGAGAGCTATTCGAGGCCGGGGCCAATGTTATTAAGATTATAATAATTTAAGGAACATTAGAGGCCTTGACAAATATGATAACTGGAGTGCTATATTTTCATAATTTTCATAGTATTCTTCAATTGATCTGCGATCATTGATCACTGATTGCGTTGAACGACACTAAAATAGTGGTTACAGTAGTGGTGGTGGTGATGTTGATAATAATGGTATTAATGGTGGTGGTGATGATGAAAAAGAGAAGCATGAGGATGATTATAATGATGATGATATTGATAATCATGGTAATGATGATGACGAAGAAAATCGAAATACCAATGACGATGAAAATAATAATTATGATAGTCATTATAAAAATAGTAATAATAATATAAATAAAAATAGAAACATGATCATCTGTGATTATATCTACCATCATTAAAAACCACACATTAAACCATTAAAATAACAGTTTAGCTTTTGCTACATGATCAGCTTTGCAGGGAGTTGATCATTGGAACTTAACAAGCAGCCGTTTAAAATTTTATGACGTTGCCTAAAGCGCTTACAGACTGAGCTATTTAGTCATTCCAATAATCATGATAATGGGGACGATGATAATGATGAAATTTGATGATGAGGATCGTGATGATAAAGATGAGTATAATAAAAAAACAATGGTAACAACGACTATGATTTCTCGTGAGCACTACGAGTCAACTAAACAATAACTAAGAAAGGCCACGGGAAACAACCTCAGAAGCTATAATATGCTCAGATTAGAGGCTATAAAGTGTTGATAGGGCATAGCCATATATGAAGAAATTAACTCATTAATCGAGTGCACTTTAATGAATGTGAATGCGCATGTGAGAGGAATATGTACATCGGATCTGTCAATCTGTCAATTGGTAGAACACTTAGTCTAGTTCTATATATATATATATATATATATATATATATATATATATATATATATATATATATATATATATATAAAAGCAGAGAGAGAATAGTAACAATAGTAATTAAAAAGCATGGTAAAGCTAATGTTAACGTCAGTATCCTCACTCGAAAGCGAGGAACTCAGATGTTTTGACATCTAATTAGAATATCTAATCTGATAGTTAAACTGATAAATTATTTGACCGTGAGTGGGCGACCGTCAATTTTATCGTCAGATCAATAGAGGGCCAAAACTAAACAGAGGGTTCAGATTTACCGTCCAATTTCTCTGACGAGATCAGTTTTACCGTGTGAGAGCCATCAAGATTTATCTCATTCACCAGTAGTTATCTCATTTACCAGTGTGAACCACTAATAATTATCGTTCAATTTATCTGTTCAGATAAATTTTTCGACAAATTTTATAGGGAGTGAGATCTGTCTGATATAGCTGAACTAATATCAGTTCAGTTAAATAGGATCGCGAGTGGCCACTTTTAAAATACCTTCTTGAACTCTCATCTTCATCTGATGTCCATAATTTACAAAAAATGCATGAAACTCACGCACTTTAGTACCAATCCCTGGATTTACTTTCTGATTTAGGATTTAGCATCATTCAATAAATCTTGCATATGTTGTAAATCGAATTGGTATGCTTAATGTTGCCATTAATGTCTTGCGTGTCTGTAATAGGCCAATATGTTGTTGTTGAACATAATTTAATCAGCTTTAAGAGGTTAAGTTTGACGTCATTTCGAGAAAAATTGACAGCTGTTTTAAATATGTAAAATATTTTGCAAATTTCAGATCTCAACCTTAATCATCAGTGTCAGGGTTCGTACTTCCAGTTATGGAAGAGCACTTGTGGAATCAATATGGTTTATTGAATTGTTGTATTGTTGTTGCTGTCGCGCGTAGCTGCGAAAAAGATGAGGCGGTTTGTTGTGAGCGATGATACAAGGACTTGGGACTTTGGTGTGATGTTGGTTAGTTAGATTTAGTTTTGAGGTGATTTTCCAAGTCATTTGTTGAGTTATAGACGGTAGTACCAGGATACTAGTCAAAGATATTTTAGTTTATAATACCAGGATACTATTGGTGTAGTTATAGCGGAGTGCCAGTGAGTTTTACAAGTCCAGGGGTCTATAGCAAGTTTATGTATAGTAGTAGCTAGTTTAGGATTACCACGCTAGTTTTAGTTCTTATTTCACTATAGCACTAGGCTGCATAGTTTAGTTCTAATCTAGTCATCTAGACTATAAATTAGTTATAGTAGTTGCTTTAAGGGTGGTTCTTTAAAGTTATAGTTTAGCTATGTTGTATTGAGTAGAAGGTTTTATTGTGCTGAATTTGATTGGAATGTAGGAGTTATAATTTGTGTTATGTTTGATTCGAAGTTTACTATACCATCATTCATGTATTAGTGTTCTTATTTTATTGTATTAAATATTACTTTATTATTTAATTTCTAAACAATGATTTTGTCGTGTTTATAGTTAGTATTAGACTGAAGTTATCGAGGCCGGAATAGGGTTTAACGTCCGTGTCTGACAAGTGATGACTCAGACGAAGATCCTGTCCTGACAATCAGGAATGCAGCAAATATTATTATCAGTTAAAAAATTGAATAAGACATAGTTGAAAGAATTGAAACCATACTATGTTTCCCGTATTGTGTTGAGGCCACTGAAGATTAGACCAAAGTTCTATGAAATGAATATGTAGGAAGAAGCGACTAAGAAAGAACTGAGGAATGCTAAGAGAAACCATTCGAGAAAAATTGCTTTTTCCATGTTAAAGATTAAATTAATGTTTGGATAAGGACTAGCCTTTGAGTAGAAACTACCTTGTTGATCGATGAGACGCTCTTCCTGGGGCGTGAAAAGACGACTCTAAGTAGAAACATGTACATTGGACCTGGCTTTTCGCAGAACATCAGAAAGAGCGCATTGTTTAAAATTACAGAAGGAATTTGGTTGTCTTATATATCTTGATGCAGTTTGAATTAGTCAAAGTTTACTTACACACACAGTCCTATAGGCACTCTTCATTCCATACACAGGACTGTACTGAAACCCGTCTGACCAGCAATTTATCACTGAAGTCATCTACTCAATCAATCCATCATTTTATTAATGAAACCACTTAACATATCTCTCTCTTAATGCACTGCCTACTGGCAGGTCCACGGTACATAAAGCTTCCACTCTTCTCTGTCTTCCGCTTTCCTCTTCATTTCCACATATGCGTGGGTCTTTAAATCACCTAACATACCTAATCTCGGCCTGCCCCTGCCTCTTTTCCCTTCCATTCAACCTTCTATGACCCCTATTAATAGACCTTCCCCCCATCGGGATGCGTCCTACCCAACTCTTCTTCCCATTTCCCAATACATCCAACAGCTGTCCATCTGCACCAACCTTCTCCAGCACTTCCTCATTTGTAACCATTTGAGTCCAGTTAATCCTCTCCATTTTTTTCCAAACCCACATTTCCAAAGCCTCCAGTATACTAATATCTTCCTTCCTTAAGGCCCATGTTTCACATCCATACAATAGGGTGGTCCATACCAAAGTTTTCACTATCGTTTTCACTATAACTTAATATATAATAATGATCTAAATTTAGCTACTTTAAAACTATTTAATCATCGCCTCTAAAAGCTACATTTAAAAGTTTTGTATTTATCATTTGCATGATGATGTTGACAGTTTTGTGTTCAGGAGGGTGAATTATAGATGAACTGTGGACTGTATGTGTCGTAAAAGGCGACAAAGCAATAAGATCCACACCAACGTCAAAAAGGGCATAGGGTAGGTGAGGGCCTTGGCTCCAGAAATTGCAACAAAATCTTATACTTCCGGACTAGGGATATACGGATTCAAGGGAAGATGATGATGATGATGATTTGCATGGTGATAACCTTTAATAGTATACTAATTAAAATTTGCACAGCAGCGTAACCATATATATATATATATATATATATATATATATATATATATATATATATATATATATATACTGTATATATATACTGTAAATATATAATAATAATAATAAAGGTTTAACGTCCGTTTCCTCATCCAGGTTTCCTATATATATATATATATAATATATATATACATGTATATATATAGTATATATCCTCTATATTATACCAATGTATATAGATATATGGTATATATATATATATATATATATATATATATATATATATATATATATATATATATAATATTTCAAAAGGTTTCACGAATTGAATTGTCTTAACAATGACAAACTCAAAAAAACTCAAAATATATAAAATTTCTATGCCAAGGTATCTCTCATTCACTCTATGCATTTCTAATTCTTATCTACCCCCTCTGTTAATTAATTAATTGACAGAGGGGGTAGATAAGAGAGGGGGGTTTTTTCTTAATGTTGAGGACACAATATGAATTAAACCTATTATCATTAGTCTCGGCTATCGTTGTTGTTGCTGAATCCTTCTTCTCAGCGGTTGGACTCACTGATTAAGAATTTTCCTCCAGACAGTTCTTATTTGACTGCATCCTGTCAAATAAGAACTGTCTGGAGGAAAATTCTACTCAATTATTAAATTTCAATTACAGTTACAGTCTTAACAATATTAATTGTTTTTACGAAAATGGCACAAGTAGATACAAAATATATACTTTTAAATGCAACTGTTTTTAAAACAGCGTTGTATTTAACCAAATCTATTTCAATAAATAAAATCAAAATTTAGCAAAGATTTATAAATTAAATCAAAACTCTGATTCTACTCATATGAAAAACAAGATTCCTTGATTCTTTCAGTAGTGCTACATTTTTTTAAAATCAATAAAAACCAAAGCATCCCTATTCCTATAACTAATTTATTACTAATTTTTTAAACTGCTATAAAATTTTTTGGATATTCCAATTTTTTTACACTAGCAAGATATATGTTTGTTGTGCAGGATAATGTTCTTAATTTGAGTGTCGTGGGAAAATTTAGAAAAATAGTCTAATAGCCACATATAGGTAACTCATAGGTAACTTAAAGCTTAACCGAACTCAAAACAGCTATCCTAACTTAACCATGAATCTTCCTTTAGTGAATTGTGGAATATGACAAAAATGTATTGGTAAGAAGTCTGAACCTAAAGCTGGTTATAACAGTCAATGCTATAATCGCTTTCGAGTGAGAAAACTAACGTTAACATTAGCCTTAGCCTTGCCTTAATCAATATATGAGCATTTCTTGAGATGGTTTGCAAGTAAAGTCTTCTCCTAAGCAGCATACAAGCGAAAGAAAGTAACTTTACCCCTACATCTGAATTTAAAGTCTTTCACATGCGATATACCATAAAACCTACAACAACAGGCATTAATTGGCCTTCCAAAAGGTTTTTACATTGTAGGCACCGGCATTTAGTCGCAAACATACAATGATGATTAATGTTTCTCAAAATCAGTCTGTTTCAAAGCCTCTCTTGCCTTCAGACTACAGATATATCACTCCAGTTATCACTAGACATACGGAGGGAGTTGTTGTTGCAACCACGTCTACCGACATTTCACGCTCACCATCATCTGTTTTTGGTGGAAGTTCGTCCTACTGGTTCTACGACAAATTCTCTCAATACGCTTTATCACAAAATGCTCTTATTCCACATTATCACAGATTTATATTGCTTACTAATAATGATTTTGTAAGAGTTATTGTGCTCGATTTTTCATTCAAGCATTTGATACAATTAGACATTCTACTCTTTTCTCTCTCTGTCTCTCTCTCTCTTAGTGCAATGCCTACCGGTAGTTCCCAAGTGCATAACTGCTCCACTCTTCTCTGTCTTCAGTTTACCTCTTCATGTCCACATACGAGTGGATCTTTAAATCATCTAACATTCAAAATTTCGGCTTGACTGATTCTCTTTTCTTCCATTCTATGACCTCCTTTAGTACACTATGTCCCCTTCGAATGTGTCCAATCCAATTCCTATATCTATTTCTTATAGCATTTATCAACTGTTACTGTCTATCTGAAGCCACTCTCTTCAGGATTCTTCATTTGCAACATTTTGGGTCCCCGCTAATATTTTCCTTTATATATATATATATATATATATATATATATATATATATATATATATATATATAATATCCTTAGTAGACTAGTTTTGAACTTGTACATGAATCATTGAGCAGAAATCAAAATCCAACAAGAATACTCAGAAGAAGGAGAAATAGGACGTGGAGTAAGACAAGGTTGTAGCAATTCGCCGCTGCTGTTTAACATTCACGCTGAGGCAATGATGGAGGAAGCCATGGAAGAAGGAATAAAAGTATGAGGGAAATTGTTACAAGATGTACGATTTGCAGATGACCAAGGAATGGTAGCGTGCAGCGAGATTGGACTGAAGAAGATAATTTATAGGTTGAATGATACGGCACTGAGATATGGCATGAAGATTAATATAAAAAAGACGAAGGTTATGAAAGTGTCCAGTAACAAAGGTGAAGTTAATATCCCAATAAATGGCACGAAATTGGAACAGATAAGGAGTACTTTTTGAATTGTAAAGAGTCATAAGATAATCTTACATTCCAGTGTTGTTCCGGATAGTTAGTAGAATAGATCAACTGGTGACTGCACGTGTCGTAGAAGGCGACTAAAACACAATAGTCAAACCAACGTCAGAAATGGTATTCGATTGGTGAGCAGCTAGGCTCCAGAAATTGCTACAATATTTTCCAAAACGAATGTAAAAATAGGGGATTGACTGATTTCATGATAAGGTATGGGACAGATAGGACTGGAGAAGGCCTATTTGTATCCAGACCCAAGTTAGATTAGGATTAAAGGGAAGATGATAATGATGATGATAAGATAATTTTACAGTGTCTTCTACGTCTGATATTAATCATCATCATCATCATCATCATCTTCTCTTAAATCCCAGTTTAACCAGGGTCAGGATACGAATAGACTTTCTCCAATTCTCCCTCTCCCACACCATATCATCAGTCAATCCCCTATTTTTCATGTCCTTCTTAATTACTGCATCCCAAGTCAATTGTGGTCTACCTCTCTCAAGCTTAACATCCAGTTCTTCCCTCCAAACTCTCTTTACTACATCCTCATCTGCCTTTCTCACAATATGCCCATACCAACTCAATCTCGACTGAGCCAACCTATCCCCGATCCCCTCAACATTAAAATTCATCCTCACATATTCATTTTTCATTCTGTCCTTCCTAGTTCTTCCACACATTAGACGCAACATTCTCATTTCTGCCACATGCAAACTCTGCAGATGTTCCCTTGTTAGTGCCCAACATTCCGAACCATACATCATTACTGGCCTTACCGCAGAACTATAAAATTTGCCTTTCAGTCTTAGTGAGATTCTCCTATCACACAACACTCCACTAGCAGCCCTTCACTTTGCCCATCCAGCCTGAATCCTGCTAGTAACCTCCTTTTCCAACTCCCCATTATCCTCTATTACAGATCCCAAATACTTAAAATCTGTTACCTTTTTTAGCTTCACACCCTGACTTATTACTCTATCTCCGTTTATCATCTCACCCTTCCATTTACTCTCTAAATGCTCCGTTTTTTCCTTATTCACCCTCAGTCCTTTACTTTTCAGTGCCTCTCTTGCGTTTTCCAACATCTCGCTTACTTTCTCCACAGTGTCTCCTACATCACCAGATCATCTGCAAATAGCATGCACCATGGGGCCTCCTTAATAACTCCCTTAAGCAACTCATCCATAATCAATATAAACAAATATGGACTTAGGGTTGATCCTTGATGTACCCCGATCTTCACATCAAAACTCAGATTGTCCACTCTCCACTCTCACACTAGTTTTCACCCTGCTGTACATATCTTTGATTAACTCAACATCCTGTTCACTTTCCTCTTCTTCAAAACTTCCCACACCAGTTTTCTCGGAACCCTATCATAGGCCTTTTCCAGATCCATAAATACCATCTGTATCTTCTTCCTCTCACTCCTTTTCTTCTCCATCAATTGCCTCAACATAAAGATCGGCTCTGTTGTCGACCTTTCAAGCATAAACCCTAAACTGGTTGCCCTTAATGTTTGTTGAACCTCTACACCTACTCGCCACTACTCTCTCCCATAGCTTCACTGTATGACTCAACAGCTTAATACCTCTATAATTCTTACATTCCTGGATATCACCTTTACCATTAAAAGCCGGCACTAAACAACTCAATCTCCACTCTTCTGGCATCCTGTCCCCCATAACATCTTGTCAAACAAGCACCTCAACCACTCCACCGCTCCCAAACCTAAAATCTTTCACACTTCCACCGAAATTCCATCCAACCCCACAGCTTTACCCTTACGCATTTTCTTTAATGCCCTCTCAACTTCTTCAACTGTAACATTCTGTACTTCCAAATCCTCAAATCCTTCGCTACCTACATCATCTTCAAGGCCTTCACTAACCCCCTCATTTACCAAATTACAAAAATACTCTCCCCAACGTTCAACAATCTCTCCATCTTCTGTTAATACTTTCCCATTATTTCCCTTTATACATTTTACACTGCCCACATCCCGTCCTTGCTTCTCCCTTTGCCTAGCTACTTGATAAATCTCCTATTCGCCATCTTTGCTATCTAATTTGTGATAAAAATCATCATATTTTCTGGCCCTTGCCACTGACACCGCTCTCTTTGCCTTCTTCTTCAACTCCTTACAGTTCTCCCTTAATTCTTCTGTCTTACCATCCCTCCACTCTGATATTAATCAATACAAATAAAACATAACGTTAACAAGTGGAATATTTCTAAAGTTCAGGGGTCCAAGGACCCTACTTATATTCCAAATTTCAAAGATCAAACACTGCAATTGTTTCCAGCTTAGAATCTAGAACAATAAATCATTTCATACGTGCTAACTAACTATTTACAATAACAACCTGGCCACTAGATTGTGGCACTGATAGAATGGACTGCAGCATTGTTAGGCTCGTTTCACTAAGGTGACCATCCTCCATTAGTTGACACACGGCACTATCTGGAGTGGCATTGAAGTCGCCACAGATAATGTAGCCTTCACGATGGGTTACAGGTCCTCCACATTTTAATAACTCTCTCATAGCACAAGCAACCTACAATTTGGTAATAATTATATAATTTATCATACACTTTGAATTATATTTAGTAACAATTATATCGTCCGTTATTTAAGTTATTTAAAGTTAAATTATTAAAGTTATTTAAGCCATCATCGTTATTTAAAATGAGGTATCACACATTAAAACACAAACCAAGTTTTTGCTTACGTATAACACTAGAATTGAAACTATTTTCAATTTCTCAGAACTTGTCCTTATCAATTATCCATTGTTTATTTATTTAATTTATTCAAAATTTCAATTTTGCATAGGAAAAATAAAATGGAATGTAAATAATTTAATAGCACATAATTGCAAAATCAGGGTTAACCCAAGGCACTAGGCACTTATAGGGACACATATAAAGTCACATATATATATATATATATATATATATATATATATACACATATATATATATATGTATATATATATATATATATATATATATATATATATATATATATATATATATACTTACATATATTTATATACATATACTCATATACATAAACATACATGCATATACACATAATATATATATATATATATATATATATATGCATACATATAAAGCAATAAAAGAAAGTAGAACACACACTATAATTAGAATTCATTGTTAAATATCTCAGTTAATAGCAAACATAAAAGGACTAGTTAAAAATCACAAATTTTGATAAATCCTCAGATTTATATAAACTCTATGGCGTAGCTTTGTTGACACTAGTGAAGTCTCTTATTATCTTCCTCTTCCACCAATCACGATCCATGGCGAGATCATATACATCACCACCCACATGATTAAATTTAGTATCTATTAAACTTAAATCTTTATTATATTGTCTTATTAAATTATGCTTATTTCCCATACCTATCCTTAATTTATTACTTGTTAATCTACATGTATGTTTAAGAGCTTTCCTTATTGGGGTGTTTTCGGGTAATCTTATCATACGTCCTAATCAACTGCAACCTTTTTTCCTTATGATTTCACTCCAAGGAATTTCTTTAGTCCTTTCATATATTTATTCATTTTTGATTATGTATGGATAGTATATATTTAATATATTTCTTAGTAATTTTCTGTGAAATACATCTATTTCATTTTCTAAAGTCTTTGTTAATACCCACAATTCACTATTGTATATAAAAATGGGTTTTATACACATATTGAATATTTTTATTCTAACTTTTATACTTAGTTTTCTATTTGTTAATTTGATTTATATTTATTATATGCCATTGTTAATTGTTTTCTATGATTTTATCTTTATTAGTATCTAACATACTTCCAAATATTTTGTACTTTTCCATTTTGATCCTCATTGTTATTTGTCAGTGTTATTTTTTCAGTTTTATCTTTGTTTACTATCAAATCTCTACTACTTAATTTGTTTTCAACATATGTTATTAGTTCATCAGAGTTTTTATTTCCAATAAGTATCTACCCTATATCATCTGCAAATTGTTGATCTATTATATTGTTATTTTGATTATTTTCATTTCTGTTCCAATAAGTATGATCTTCTAATTCTTTTGGTATAACTTCTTCCCTAGATTTGAGTGCATTGCTAGGCCTAAGTAAGAAGTGAACAAAATTGGACTAAAGAAATCACCCTGAGATACTGCTGTGTTCGTTCTGAACTCATCTCCTAAGTAATTGCCATTATAAACTTTAATTTTTACACTATTTAGAAGTATTTTTATTATATGTATTTCATCTTCATCTAAAATTTGTTTTAAATCCTCCAGTAATATTTTCCTATTAACACAATCAAAAGCCTTACTCATATCAAGAAGAAGGATTTCTATTTCTATATCAAGCTCTAACAAAGCTTTTCTATTAGTAGTTTTAAAGAACATACATTTTCTGTTGTCCTTCTACCTCTTCCATTAGCTGCCTGACTAAATGGTATTTTGTTATCAATTTTTTCATATAATCTACTAAACATTATGATACATAATATTTTCCTTATAGTATTTAATAGTATTATTGGTCTAATATTTTCAGTTTTTCCTTTTGGTTTACCCGGTTTCTGTAATGGTATAAGTAATATTTCTATAAATCGATTTAGGATAATGTTTTAGTTCTTCTAATGGAATCTTCGTAACTGGATTTTCATTTTTCTGGGCTTAATATTTGTTTTGTTTGTCTCTGTTCCTCAGATGCCATACTTTTCCCAAGCAATAGGCTACATAAGGTATGGATAAGGCATAGGCTTTGTGAAGGGATAAACTTGTTGATCTAAGGAGTGCTCATATGGAGCAAGAAACAAGACTTTGAGTATGAATATGTACCTTGAACCTGCCACTTGGCAGCGCACTCAAGAGAGAGAATATCTGTTACACTTTCAGTGATCTTTTTATTAAATATATCTTTAAGGTGCTTTGTTATGAACTTCGTTACTTCCTCTTTATTAACAATTATTTTCCCCTCTTCTTTGACAAAAATTTTCTCCTTTGGTTTGCTTTTATATATATTTCTCAAAATTTGAAAAGTTTTATTTGATTCATTTTTAGTTTTATTTAATTCATCGATATGTTCTATCTCCTTTTTTCCATTTTTTCTTGAAGTTTATCATATTAGACAAACATGCCCCTCTCACAACCATTCATTGCCGCTCAAACCCTAGGAAACCATTCACTTCTGAAGAAATCCTTAAACAAAAATCTGAACGTTCAAAACTCGAAACTAAGTTCAGGAAGGATCTGAAAAATCCACCTGACCTACAAAATCCAGACATTAAGTCCAAATACCTCAAACAAAGAAAATTATTAAATAAAATGATTAGTTCTGCTAAAAGATTGTATTATCAAAATCTAATCTCGCAGAATCAAAATTGCCCCAAGAAATTATGGGGAGCACTTGATTCTCTGCATGATCGCACCATTCCCAAGCCACTCCCCTCTAGCTCCTCACCATCATCTCTTGCTACCTCTTTCCTCAACTTTTTCGATGACAAAATTGCCAAACTCTGTAGCTCTATACAATCCAACTCAAATCGCAGCATTCCATTCACGGCTACATTGTGTAGTGCTAGGCTACTGATGCGAGAGGCAAGGGCGTTGCGGCGCAAGCTGTACAACCGTTCTCCGGTATACGTATAGAAAGATGAGCGATAATCCATTAATCCATTATTATATGTAGAAGAAAAGAGAAGCTTCCGTTAGATAAGTTGTTGATTTTGATCAGGTTCTTATGAACTTCAGTAGACAACGAGAGCGAAAATCTCAACTTTGATATAGAGATTTCGTGTTCTTGATCAGCTGCTACAGCAAAGAGTCAGCCAGCTACGAGTACTTTATGAAATAATCCAGTGATATCGATGTTATACTTGTTGATTAATAGAATAATTCACTTAATAATTATATCAACATTGTTAGCAGTCATAAGCAGAACAGATTCGTAACATTTATCAGCTATAAAATATCCACGAAATCGCCAAGTACAAAGGTATTTACAGAAAACGCGAATAAAATGCAGCAACAAATTTAGACACGTGTGGCAGCCCCGGAGGCGCCAACCTTTTAAGCGCCACCAGTAAGTGGAATAAGAAGTTTACTAATCTTAAGATTAACTATGCTATTCACAATTTTGTACAGCATAATTTTGTAAGTCATTTCTCAAGCTACATAGTTCTAATGTAGGTAATCCACATAATTTAAATCTCTCACTGTAAGGCAAATCTGGAGTAAGCTTACGAGTTTTTGTTAAAAATCGCTGTACAGATTCAAGTCTTATAATTCCAGAAACAAATACCAAATTATAAATATCATTTTACTCTCAGTAGATAACAATAATTATATTATTACTATAATATTATATCATGTTATTGTATTATATTATCACTATATTACATTATTATTATAAATATACTCTCTCTTAGTCTCTTAGTGCACTGCCTACTGGCAGATCCATGGTATATAACGCCTACACTCTTCTCTGTCTTCCGCCTTCCTTTCATTTCCATATGAGTAGGTCTTTAACTCATCTAACATACCTAATCTCGGCCTGCCCCTGCCTCTTTTTCCCTCCATTCTACATTCTATGACCTCTTTTAATATACCTTCCCCCCTTAGAATGTGTCCTATCCATCTCTTCTTCCTATTTCTTAATACATTTATCAACAATCTGTCTATCTGTGCCAACTCTCTCCAGGACTTCCTCATTTGTAACCTTTTGAGTCCAGCTATTTCTCTCCATTCTTCTCCAAATCCACATTTCCAATGCCTCCAGTTTCCTAATATATTCCTTCCTTAAGGTCCATGTTTTACATCCATACAATAGCGTGGTCCAAACCATAGTTTACACTATCTTTATCTTTGTGTCTTTCTTTAGACTTTTTGTTAATAGTTCTTTTCTACTATCAAAGGCCGCTTTTGCTTCAGCAATCCTACGGCATATTTCCGTCTCACATCTCCCGTCATCGGTTATAGTACGACCCAAATATTTTAAACTCCTTATCTGTTCCAATTTCGTACCATTTATTGTGACATTAACTTCACCTTTATTATTGGACACTCTCATAACCTTCGTTTTTTTATATTAATCTTCATGCCATATCTTGGGGCCGTATCATTCAGCCTATCCATTATCTTCTGCAATCCTATCTTGCTTCCCGCTACCATTCCCTGGTCATCTGCAAATCGTACATCTTGTAACAATTTCCCTCCTACTTTTATTCCTTCTTCCAAGTCTTCCATGGCTTCCTCCATCATGGCCTCAGCGTAAATGTTAAACAGCAGCGGCGAAATGCTACAATCTTGTCTTACTCCACGTCCTATTTCACCTTCTTCTGAGTATTCTTATTGGATTTTGATTACTGCTCTTTGATTCATGTACAAGTTCAAAATTAGTCTTCTATCTCTCCAGCAATTCCTATTATTTTTAAGATATTCATCATCGTTATACACTCAACCCTGTCAAAGGCCTTCTCAAAGTCTACAAAGCAATAAAAACGTCATTTTCAAATTCTAAGCTTCCTTCGCAAAGAACCCGCATTACCCCTATTGCTTCTCTTGTGCAGCATCTTTCCTAAAACCAAATTGTGTCTTGCTCAGTATCATTCTCTGCTTTCGACTGAATGTGATTATTTACTATCTTTAATAATGTCTTCGATGCACGAGGTATTAAGCTGATTGTTCTGTAATCCGTACACTCCACAGCATTGGTTTTTTTGGGAATTGGGATCATCACTGACTTGGTAAAGAAGTCTGGCCAAATACCTGTATTGTATACTTCCATACATACTTCCATTAACTTACTGAGAGTTTCTCCTTCCAACATTTTCAAGAATTCTGCTGGGATTTCATCTATCTCGGCTGCCTTCCCTTTCTTCATACTGTTAATTGCAGAATAAATTTTCCCCCTTCATTTTATCGGGCCCCTTTTATCGTTTTCTACTATATTTTCTTCTTCTATTTTAAAATCCTCTTGAACTGGTTTCCCAGCCTTATCATACAATTCCTCTACATATTATCTCCATCTTTCTTTTATTTCTTCCAGCTCTGTTTTCAATTCCCCATCTTTACCCATTGTACTAATGTTCTTTGTATCTCCTTTCTTTTTCTTATCGGTTCTTGTTATATCCCGACCTCCTGGTATAATATATCCGACCTCCCTCTTCTATCATATTCTGCTAAATCATCACACTTTTCACTCCACCAATGATCTTTATATATATAAACATACTATCAATGTATTAAATTATTGCTGATAATATTATATAATCAGCCTATTCTTAAACACTTGAAAACTATCAGCAAAAACAATAAACTCTCAATAGCTTGACCCAGCCGCAATATACATGTACACAATTCATTTGTCAATCAATAATGAAATTAAGAATATTTCACCGTACGTAAACTATCCCAGTTACAGGAATTACGAGTATCAAATAATCCAGCAGTAAGACGCCACAACTAACACAACAGTCTAAACTTATATATTTCTAGATGTTCAATGGTCAATTGTGACTCAAAAATGGCAATTTTATACCAACCTGCAAGCTCTGTTTATCAGATCTCTGTAGCTTGTCCCATGAAATATGCACATTAGCGACGTTGATGTAATTGTGAGCTACGCCATCTATAACCTTTAGCCTTGTCAGTAGCACCACTGCCATCGTGTCCACTGATGACTTAACTGCACTCTTTACATCAGTCTCCAGAGAGCTGGCATCTACTTCCTAATAATAACAATAAGTGGATATAAATAAAATCTGGTCCGGTTATAAAAAAAACAGCCAGAATAGATAGAATATATCTAATGTGGGAAGAGGTGTGTTTTAAGCTAGCTAGAAAAGTTGAAAGAGAAGAAAAGAGCGAAGATAAGCAGGTTAATGAGTTCCAGATCTTGGGTGCGGCATAGGAGAATAAACGTCTGATCAATGATGTGAGAATATTTGAAACACAGAGAAGAATGGCATCCGTGGTACAAAGAATTTCAAAGACGGTTTGCCAAATATCCATCAATCAAACAATCAATAATTATTTAACGTCAAGTGTTCTGAAAATTAACTTTTATTTTCTCACTAGTTTGGGTAAACAGGATTGTTTTCTAAGGGAATGACCCCCTGCCCAGTAAATGTTAGTTGAAGAAAGCATAGGGGCCCACTTCGTCATAAGCAGAATCCCCCAAGAATAATGGTATACTAAAGGAATGTAATAGATGATTTAAAGAGCCATTCGAAGGTGGACATGCAGAGGATAACAGAAGGAATATCCGGTATCTATAACGCGCAAAATACAGTTACTCGTGATATAATCCAAAATAAAATATTCCGATCGCAAAGTTAACATATATGACTATACATACAAATTCTGATATTAGAAATTCGACGTCTAAAATTAAAATAATGACTACAGAAGTACTCCAGAAATTCTACCATACAACATTAGTATTCTAGGATACTTAGCAACTGCGTAAGTACCTTTTACAACGTTATCTCAGTTCTCTCAAGTCTTCCTTTGACCACTTTTAGGGTCTACTCAACGGTCGTATCTGCTCACAGATACGCCACTATCGTGTATAATCATCTGGACGTGAAAAATCTCTATCATTCCTAATATCTTTCCAAACACGTGTTATCTTCTCTAAACCTTTGTCACGTGTCCCTTGTCTACTCCTCAAGACGTCTCGAATCCTCCTTTGACCAGGCAAGCCCAACAATCAGAAACTCAGAATATATTTAAGCCACGCCCACGACGGAGATCTAAACAGCTGACTCATATAATATTACCTTTAAATATAATGTATCAGGCTAGAAAATAATACTTTAAATACTCAGTAACAACACATACATAAACTATTTAATACAGCAAATAGGTGATCCTGATATCATCTATCTTTAAATTTATTATTCAGCTTCAAATTTCATTGAAATATATCAAGCATTCCAAGGGGGGAAAGTCTATTAAAAGAGGTCATAGAAGGTAGAATGGAAGGAAAAAGAGGCAGGGGCAGGCCGAGATTAGGTATGTTAGATGATTTAAAGACCCACTCATCTGTGGAAATGAAGAGGAAGGCGGAAGACAGAGAAGAGTGGAGGCGTTATATACCATGGACCTGCCGGTAGGCAGTGCACTAAGAGAGAGAGATATCAAGCATATATCCAGTAATACTCATTTTACACATTACACATTATAAAATATGAAATAATTGCATGAAATCTTTAAAAGACTCAAGATTATTTAAAGATATACAAATCTAAAGATTATTTCTCTAATTTAATTTAGTTATTTGTTTTTTCACTGCTTTCGAGATAAATGTGTGATGTTTTATGTTCTTTTCGTTTCGAACGCTTATCGCTTTGCCAATTTCTTTTGCCAATGATGTCACTGTATATTGTGTACTTTAGCCTATATTATGCTCATATTATAATTATGCTACCATATGTTTTGGTGACATAAAGATGTATATATAATATTAAATGGGTCAATGCTGCTGAACTAAAAATTGCAATACGATGATTGAAGTTCTTATCTAAGCTAAGTTCAACCATTACTGTGAAATTACTGATTCTAGACATAAAGAATTATACAAACTAATATCTGAGTACAATTGTTTTATTGGATGTAATGTTACCTATCTATTAAAAGTAAACTGGAAGTATTATTTGCGTCTATACCTTGAAAATATTAAATCGAATAAATCATAAAATTATTGCACGATATCTGAAAAAGTAAAAGACTATAGTCCTAATTTTCTCTAATTTAATTAATTTATTTGTTTATTGCACGCTTTTCGAGTACATATGTGTGATGTTTCATGTTCTTTTCGTTTCGAACACTTTATCTCTTTGTTCTATTTCGCTAAACATGATGTCACTTTGTGCTTTATATTGTGTACTTATTGTACTTATGCTACGATATTTTTGGTGAAATAAAGATGCATATATATTAACCCTGCATTCATTATTAAATTACTCAGTTAGACATACTTTAAATTATTACATTTTTGTTGGAACTATGAAAAAATGTTTGGGTAATTTATAAAGTATATTCTAACCAAAGAACTGTTCGAATTGTCTACTTTCATCCAAATTGCAACCTTGTAAGAGCTTTATGGATCGAAGCTTGGGGTAGCTCGTTAGGGCCTTTAGCGTTATCTTTAAATTGGTTGACAATCGGTTGATTCGGGCTTAGACTACCGTAAGTTCACATTACCCCCAAAATATGATATAAATAATGGTTTAAAATCAGGAGAACATGGAGGTTTTCTCCATTATTATAGTCTAGATGCTTGAGATTGAAAATGTATGATTTTTGTATAGTAATTGCAACACATGAGCAGACTGTTAATAACAATACTCACCAATAGAATACTTTTACCGAGGGCCACACCCCTATACGACTCTAGCATGAGACGAGACTTGAGATAGAATGTCGCCTCGCCCTCTACATAGCCATGCTGTCTTGAGTAGTACACTCCATCATAACCAATCCTACAGCAACAAAACAATGAAAACAGGGCTCGCTGAAATGCATTTTATATAATTTATTTATTGCTTTATTTCAGGCGCTGTAACCCACACATTAATCTTACACATACAACAACGCAACAAGAACCAGAAAAGCAAATAGGCTGTGCATAAATTGAGCACTAAGACAATTACTTTTAGAATTAGGCATATTAAGCTATACTAAGCTCAGAATATCAAAACACTTAACTAGCAAATTAGCATTATCCAGCAAGCACATTCTAAACCTTAATCTGTAATTAGAAAGGAGAGTATTAAAACTAGGTAATCCTGTTTCTAGCAGGACGATGGTTAAACTGCTGTAACGTTTATATCCAAAAAATAGTTTAATACATGTATTATAGTAAGATCGAAACTTCTCTATTAAACCTATTGTAAACGACGACCATAGCGCTACATCAGAGAAGCACATACAATAGGCTTTGCACCTTCTTAACATTAAGAGAGCAACAAGCATATATGCGCTTTAATACATTCGTACGCATAAACATAACACGTATTTGACGCTGTATATCGTGATCATCACGACCATCATTGGTTATAATATGGCCTAAATATTTGAACTGCGATGCATAATTAATAAAAGAATTGTCCAACTTAAATCGTTGAAATTCCTCTAGTACACTCCAATTTCGATCCTTAGGAGCAAATATCATGGCGACAGTTTTATTAAAATTAAAAGATATGTTAATAACTTTAGCGTTAAACGGAAGCACATCTATTAAATACTGTAAAGCCCTCCAGGAAGGAGCAATGAGAACGATATCATCAGCATATGCTAGAATGTTAATTAATCTATTATTAATTGCACAACCAATCCCAGTATCTACCACAGCTCTAACCATATCGCGTATATATCTAGAGAACAAATAAGGCGAAAGTACACTTCCCTGATGCGTACCATTTCCAATGCGAAAACAAGTAGAAACAGAATTAAGCCATCGAACAAAGCATTGCTGTTTAGAGTACCAGAATGCAAGAATAATAGAATACTGGTGTTAATGTTATCGTCTAGTAATTTTCCAAACACTTTCCAGTAATTAACTTTATCGACAGCTTTACTGAAATCAACAAAACAGGTAAAACATGACTTCCATGATGTCTACAATAATCAATAGTCTGCTTTAGTCCGTGAGCACATAATCCGGTTGAATGGCCAGACTTAAACCCAAACTGAAAAATATCATACTCAGAAAGGATATGTATAGATTGAGCAATGAGAGAGTCAAACAATTTAGACAATGCATTAGAAATTTCAATTGCTCTGTAATTATTAAGGTCAGATAAATATAGATAGGTATTCTTTAAGATATACCTATCTTCTTCTGGTTCACTGTCTAACGGCAGGTCCATGGAGTATATCTCTTCCAACCAATTCTATCCTCAGAATTCCTTTTCATCTATATTATATGAATTTGTCATCAGAGAGACAGAGAAAGAGAGAGAGAGAGAGAGAGAGAGAGAGAGAGAGAGAGAGAAAGGAGAGAGAGAGAGAGAGAGAGAGAGAGCCGTGTTTTATTCATAAGAACAGAGTCAGATATTAGACTCATTATGCAAACAAACATGGTGCACAAAATATAAAAGGTGCAAAGAACCTTGAATTATTTAATTAGTTATCATGCATAACGGCCACTAACGAGGACATGGTCCTATCTTGCTGGCCACCGACATGCACAACAACTCCGATTTCAGTTTAACACGTACAAGTTTAAGTTATCACAAGTGTAGATTAACTAATTAAGTTATCTCATTATTCCACAAAATAACAAATTAAGGATTCCATTTATCAAATATGTAATTTTTAAGGAGACTGAAACTTATTACGGCTCTGTATAGATCTAATCTGTTTCGGAATACTGTTCCATGTTTTCTAGCTATTAAATGTTACAGAACAGACAATAAGCCTGATTGGACTGTGAGTATAGGTGGTTACTTAGGAATAGTTGCGTAATTGCGGGTGATTTGATTATGAGTGAAAAGTTCACTTGTAACACTGGATGTTGGGATATGCATACACTTATAAACATGCATACACTTACAAACAACACCTAATGCATACACTTATAAACAATTTATGCAATTGAATATTTATGAAGAAGGCTAACTGGTAGGATATTATAATATTTAAAGTACAATTACTTAACATTAGAGTAACGGCATAAATCTTACAGGTTTCTTAAAACTTTATTAATACATATGCGCAATGGAAGAATGGTAGATTCATTTGAATTACCGTAGACTTCAATGCCATAATTAATACATGCGTAAATGAGAGTATTAAGAATCACTTTACGACAATCTGCTGTGAAATATTTTTTCCCAGCAAAAGCATTGAGTTTAGGCTAGTAATTTAGTTTGTAAGGGATACAAAATGTTGCTTGAAATTAAGATTATCGTCAATCTAAACATCCTGGAATTTATTATAGATCTATTAGTGTTATTAAGTTCAATGTTGTTAAGAATAATTATAAGATTCTGCTCTTCAATAATTTCATTGTCAGTTGTAGAAGAGAAAAAACGATATATGCAGATTTATAAATATTTTGGTTAGACAGTTAAACTGAAACAGCGAAATAGCTTCTCATATATAGAGTTATATGTACTGAATAAATTAGATAAATTACTTTCAGTAACAAAAAATTGGTATCATCTGCAAAGAGATTTAAGTTCAGATTTGAACATGCATATAGAATGTCATCAGAAAATCAGGTCACTGGCATCCCATGTCACGGTCTTCCTCTTAACTCTTTTCCCGTGTATTCTTCCTTCTATTATATCCTTTAGCAGAGAGAACTCAGAGAACTGTATTTAATAATTTGTATCATGAATCAACACACAAGCACAAGTAAGGAGATCAATCAAGATACAAATAAACGGACATTAGTAAGAGCGATATACACTCTATCTCGCTGATTACAATTATACAATTATATAACAGCAATGTGCATCTAAATATATGACTCAAAACAAACGTGAAAATTTAAGAGAATCGAAATAAAGATATTATCATAACTTAATAAAAGATTTGAAATAGAGATATTAAAGAGTAAAACCTTTGCTATTGTTGTCAGGGACTGCCAATAATAGCAAAGGGAATGTATCATCAGATGTTGCTTTTATAGTTTACTAAATTCTGCTTCAGAAGAGCAGTTCCTGATATCACTTGGAATGTCATTCCAGATGATGCAACAATCGTTAACAAATGAATTACAAAAGCGTGATTAGCTTTTTATATAAATAATTTGTGGAGCTGATACGTGTAGGGTAGTTACAGCCGCTGCATGTTTTTAAGTGGAATAGATTACGGTTGAGGATGGTACAGAACAAGGAGAGTTGAAATTTTTGAAGATAATTTTGTAAATCCGTAGATTTCATAAGAGGAAAATAGGCAGTGCATTAAAATCAATATACAGGTCTTTCGCATTGTAGTGTCTATCTACATTCTGTAAAGTTCTGACCACACGATTAAAAGCAATTATCAACGGTTCAATTAAGCACTTAGAGGTGAAGCCGTAAATTTCAATCTCGTATGGTATATATGGATAGGAAGACATTTTTTCTGCAAGCGGTGGGCAGAAAGTCTCTTCTGTTAGATAGCATCCCTCGTACACTGTGGAGTTTAGATATAACATGATTTATATTAACTTTAAAATATAACCTTTCATCAATATAAATATCAAAAAATTTAATAAAACTAACTTTGGCCATGACACTATTTTTAACAACATGCAGGTTAGATATATTAATTATTTCAATGTCAACAATTTTAGGGAAAAATAAAATAAAGGCAAATTTGTCGTAATTAATAATTAATACTTAACAGATTATATCTAAACCAAAGGCATAATTCATTACAAACATCATTTGCTTTAGAAAATTCAGATGATAAATTTCTATCACAAATAAATGCGTTAGTATCATCAGCATAAAGAGATAGCAAGTCATTCTTAGTTGAGTGTTCAATATTGTTGATGTATATGAAGATAACAGAGGTTCTAGTACTAGCTTGCAGTATCCCTATACTAATAGGTAAAACTTTAGATATATTATCATTGATTACAGTAAATTGAGATCTACTAGTAAGATATGATGTAAACCAAATATGAGCCAGACCTCGAATTCGTATGTTGTTAGCTTATGATTGTCAGTATGTTGTGATTGACAGTATCAAAAGCTTTACTGAGATAAAAAATAAACCAATGGTGTAATTATTGGAGTAATATTCAAAAGGTATTAAGTATTTTCAAAAGAAAATAATTAAGAAGAAAAGCAGTAAGAGATGGAATTTGAACGATTTGAACGAGAAAGGAAGTCAGTTTCAGGAAGCAGTGGAAAGAGAATTTAAGAAAATGAAGAACTACGAAAGTACAGGGGTAAAATGAAAGATGGAGTCAGCTAAAGGAGGCTATTAAAGTAGGTGTAAAAGAAGTATATGGCCTTCTTAAAGCAAACACGGCTAAAAAAACCTTGAATAACACGCGAGATGTTAGACAAATTGGATGAAAGGAGAAAAAGGAAATGCATTGACACTAGTCATGGCCAAAGGAAATATAGAAGTTTAAACAATGAGCTTAAAAGAATTACAGACAAAGCAAAAGACCATTGGTGGAGTGAATTGTGCGATGATTTTGTAGAATATGAAAGAAAGAGGTCAGATCTTGTCAAAGGTCGATTCGATATATATTAGTATGTATTTAGTATGTATTTGTATTTGTAATTGTATTTTTAGTAAAGTATTTAATAATACTGCCGGATAAGTAAAGTTAAGGTTTAAAGTATTGAGTTTTATTAAAGTGTGATCCTAGGCGGTAGCTAAGCTAGGGCAGTGACCAATGAGGGCATGCCTAAACAGGAAGTGAGGGGAGATCCAAGATGGAAGCGTGACAACACGGACGTAAAACGTGCCAAGTTGAAAAGAGATTTAGGAGATTTTAAGAATCTCAAGAGTAGACGAATTGAGAGCAATTCGAAGGGTTCGGGTATTCAAATTATTTGTACTCCATCGAACAGTCGATGTGAAGAGAGCGATCTGTAGATGATCGAACTGGGAAGGGAGTTACATTGAAGTATTCCAACCTAGGGATTATATTAGAATTGATCCTAGTAGGCAACTAGTCGAGAGGAAAGTAAAGTGTAGGAATTTATGCTAGAGAGCGTATCAGTAATTTGTACGTCAAAAGCAATTGTATATAATATAAATTACTTACTTTTGTGATATTTAAGGTGAACTGTAATTAGATATTATTTCTTTTCGTATTAAATTAATATTTAATTTAATACAGTCGTTGAAGTCATCAATCGTTAAGTAAGATATCTAGATTCAGTCAAATCGAGGGCAGGTAAAAGTTCCAAAATAATTACTAGAGGCAGTTTATTAGGAATTTGAATCCTGGACCAATTGATGTCAGGTCCTCATTTTACCTCAGATTAAAAATTGTAGAATCAGGTTCCTCACAGATCTATTGTATCAGGCAGTCAGGATATTGACAAGAACCGATAGGAAAAAGTAAGAAAATACAAAGAACATTACTATAACGGTTGAGATGGGGAATTGAAGACAGAGCTGGAAGAATTAACAGACAGAAGGAGAGAATATGTAGAGGAATTGTATGATAAGGCCAAGATTTTGAACTTATAATTCAAAATAAGTGCAAGAGGATTTTAAAATAGAAGAGGAAAATATAGTAGAAAACGATAAAAGGGGGCCGATAAAATGAAGGGGGGAAATTTATTCTGCAATTAATATGATGAAGAAGGGGAAAAGCAGCCGGAATAGATGATATCCCAGCAGAATTCTTGAAAATGTTGGAAGGAGAAACACCCAATAAGTTAATGGAGGTACAGTATGTATGGAAGTGTACAATACAGGTATTTGGCCAGGCGACTTTACCAAGTTAGTAATGATCCTAATTCCCAAAAGAGCCAATGCATGAATTCTTCTGGCCATATACCGGTCTCGTACACTTCCAAGCATAATTCTACAAGTTTCAGTAATGCATCACCTTCAATCATTTTTAGAAATTCAGTTGGTATGTTATCTATCCCCGCCGCTTTTCCTTCTTACATAAATGCCTCTAGAATTTCTTCTTTCATTATATTGTATGTGGCTGGTCCCTTTTCATCTTTAACTACTATGGTTTCTTCTTATACTTCAAAATCAGTTATTTTTTACATTTTAATTTCACAAATCAAGTGGTAATCATACATAGTTGTGTGGCTAGCATATAAACATTAACAATGTAGCTAGCATAGGCCTATACATACATGTACTTAAGCATACACAAAAATTCATATACCTGTAAATAATAATATTTATATATATATATATATATATATATATATATATATATATACACAAGTATATATATATATATATATCTCTTAGTGCACTGCCTACTGGCAGGTCCATGGTACATAACGCCTCCACTCTTCTCTGTCTTCTGCCTTCCTCTTCATTTCCACATATGAGTGGGTCTTTAAATCATCTAACATACCTAATCTCGGCCTGTCCCTGCCTCTTTCTTTCCATTCTACCTTCTATGACCTTTTTTTAATAGACCTTCCCCCCTTAGAATGTGTCCTATTCATCTCTTCTTCCTATTTCTTAATACATTTATCAACTGTCTATCTGTGCCAACTCTCTCCAGGACTTCCCCATTTGTAACCTTTTGGGTCCAGCTAATCCTCTCCATTCTTCTCCAAATCCACATTTCCAATGCCTCCAGTTTCCTAATATCTTTCTTCCTTAAGGTCCATGTTTCACATCCGTACAATAGAACCAAAAGAATAAAAGAATAAAACCAAAGTTTTCACTATCTTTATCTTCGTGTCTTACTTTAGACTTTTTGTTAATAGTTCTTTTGTACTACCAAATGCCGCTTTTGCTAGTGCAATCCTACTGCATATTTCCGTCTCACATTTCCCGTCATAGGATATAGTAGGACCCAAAGACGGCTGGAGCCAGTGGCGAAGTCGGTAAGATGCTCGACCGCGGATCAGTTGATGCGGTTTCAAATCCTGGGCTCGCCCATCACTGACATCGCTTTAGAGTGAGGAAACCGACGTTAACCTTAGCTTTTTTTACTTTAAATATTTGAAATTCCTTACCTGTTCCAATTTCGTACCATTTATTGTGATATTCACTTCACCTTCATTATTGGACACTCTCATAATCTTGGTCTTTTTTATGTTAATCTTCATGCCATAAAAAAAATATATATGTATATAATATATATAAATATAGACTAATATTAAAGGTTTAACGTCCGTTTCCTCATACTACAGGGTTGATGTCAGGAACGTTTAATATATATATATGTCTAATATATATGATATATATATATATATATATATAAATAGATTATATCTATATGTATATATATATATATATTATATATATATATATATATATATATATATATATAATGAAATAATATACATGTGTATGTATATATATATATATATATATATATATTTATATATATATATATATATATATATATATATATATATACACATGTATATTATTACATGCAATCTGACATACTGCAGAAAACTTGCACAATTACATTATACCAATTTAAAATTAAACAAAGCGCGACCTAATCGTCATTAGACTCAACACTTCGTAAATAAACATTGATTAGTACTAAATGTCCTACAAGAACAGTTACATTTTTTCAGCACAAATTATTACAGATTACATCTTGGTCGTCCACTTAATATACCATGCCCCAACAACACATCCATTGCAGTTACACCGAATACATGAAAATCAGATTTAAATACATCAAAATAGCTTAATTGTTCTGAATTCAACCAGTGTTCCTTTATAAATATCATTTCATTTAAATTGCAGGAACAGATATTGTAGTGTTCTGCCTTTCGGATGAACACTCCTGTGGTCAGTGGGATGGCCGTAGGTGTAGTTAGTAGTCTAGGCACGTGTGACCAATGAACTGTGGAGGTTATGATAGGCGGGGATAGCGTGATTACCTGGGGCGACAGCCTGTTACGCTTCAGGAGCAGGGAGTCACCCTTTAGGAGTGGTAGAGAACTGTCATGTATTAGCAGTCGAGGAATTAACAAGAGTCGTACATGTAACTCTTGTAAGTTGGAACTCGTCGGGTCAAGATCTTACGGAGTCCTCGGTTTGGAAGTTTCCTAAGGTAACCTCCATCTGTATAGTGTTTGAATGCGGTTACGACTTCGTAGGGCTTAACTTTCATAGTCCTGCTTTAATTTATTATTATGGCGGTGTAGATTAGTAACGTTGTTTGAGGCTTTCATCAGGACTGATTGTGAGTCACGCTGCCTATCAGTGAGCATTTACTTGGGGGAGGGGGGGGTTCAAGATAATTGATAATTTAGTTTGAGACTGATAAATCGTTTACCTTTGATATCGTAAGCTTGTAATCTTTGCATGTGAAGGTTGATATTAAACAGTGTAAATGGAACATCTGCGCGTGTCTAACAATGTGTAATATACTTGCTATCTCGGTCTCTTCCTCTACCCATCTCACATATTACATCGGTATTCTCCTAGTGGTCTATATCTTTCTTGTCTGACTGGCATAGCTTACCATAATAATTCTCTCTCATTTCCTTCCCTTTCCTGCCTAGTTAGAAGTTAAATATAACATGGTGCTACATGTAACGGATTTGCTACTTTCACCTCTAGATTTGATTTAATGGGCCCTTGGGTAAATTGAATTTAGTAATGAAAGCCTCTGTTAGTTATAATTATTTATATGTTGCAAAGGAGACGATATGCACTGCGATTACCGTATAGATCAGTGATATTCTTTGAATTTAAAATTATATATATCGTAATTAAATTAAAATAAGTGTTGTACATTTTACTAATAAATTTAGGGCGCAGTCAGTGCCCCTTTCGCACGGGAAAGGCGCCGCTCGTGGCTTAACCACGTATAACCGACTTGTATAATCAGGTTGTCCAGTTTAAGCTAGCATACGATATAGGACAGTGAACGTCTGCACCTCTGTGAGGACATTGAGAATTTGTGACTGATTTTGCATTAAAGTTATCATAGTGTAATGCGCAAATTTGATCGCGGATTTAATAATAATTTAGTAATGTATAAGAAATTGACAGATATTTTGAATATACATGTACGTTGAATATACGTGTACCTCAGGTAATAGTAGTTAGTAGACACATGTAGTTAGTATCGTCAACAGTCGCAACGTTACTGACAGTTAGCTTATTTGTCAGTTATATTGAAGTATAAGGCATATTACTTCCCAAGATGACAATTACCATTCCACTTTTAAAACAACTAGTTTTCAGGGTAACCACTCTCCGGACCACAACATATTCCCTGACTTTTCCAGTGTGCTTCGATAAATCGTTACCATCGCAGCATCGAGTTGGAAAACAGTGTCAGAAATGATTTCTAAGCAATATGCACTTTGCTATTTCATTTTACACTGATAGATCTACAGTGTATAAAATTAGGCTTTTTTTACATGTTTTGAAGTGTTGCCATTACTTTCTGATGACTCGTTATCCATTACAAACACACAGCCTATAATAAAGGTTTAATGACTGCTTCCTATGCAATTTTGCCAACAATTGGCTTCTTGAACTTTTCATACTAAAAATGTTAAGAATGCCAAAATTCTATTTTCCCATACCTTTTCCATTTTCCCTGACTTTTCCCACCACTTTCAAATTCCCTGACTTTTCCAGGTTTTCCCTGTTTTCCAGAAGAGTGGTCACCCTGAGTTTTAGAACAATAGTTCACAAATGATTATCTGTAATTTTGATCGTGCTAACGGTATATTTTCAGAGGTTATTCTCCTTCTCTAATGTAAATACGAGGGTTAACATATATAGCCGATTCTTACAGTTTCATGGCAGGAAGAAGAGTGTTCTTGAAGTATTCAGTGCCCACCTCCTGTAAGCAAACTATGTCTCCACTCAAATACTTGATCTCCTTCATCAATCGATCATGTCTCTTCAACATGCGCACCTTCTCAAGAGCATCCTCGCCCAACCACTCTGCACTGCTATAGTCTCTCAAAGCATGCACCTAATCAGTCAACCAAGCATCACCGTTTTTGTTCAGCATCTCTCCAGTTTCTAGAAGTTCACTATTAATCAATCAATCAATAACTCATGAAAGAGCAGCCAAGTTTAGCTAATTAGAATAGGTCTAGTTTCTAACAATATGCAATTACGAGGCACCGCACTATTAATAACTAAGTCTGTAAAGAAAATAATAATTCAGTCAATTTTTCCTCTCTAACCAGTTTCAATCAGAAAAATTTATTTATTTCAATTAGGCATGGGGCAATTATATTTGAAAACTAATTAATTATATTCAGTTATTTTGGTACCCGTCAATTCTGCCTTCTCTTGGTCATAGAAGGCAGAATGGAAGGAAATAGAGGCAGACTCAGGCCGAGATTGGGTATGTTAGACGATTTAAAAACCCACTCATATGGGAATATGAAGAGGCATGCGGAAGGCAGAGAAGAGTGGAGGTATTATATGCCATGGACCCGCCAGTAAGCAGTGCACTAAGAGAGAGAGAGAGAGATATATATTAGTCAGTTATATTGACATTTAAATAGTGTAAAGATCAAATCTATTGTCAGTGCAGACGAGGGTACAGAAAGAAGAGGAAAGATGAGAAATGCATTGTAAAACTAGTTGTTGAATCTCCATTGATGACGATTTAAAGTCTAGTTCTGAAGATGTATATGATGACGGGAACTTGCTGTAGAGCTTGGTAACGGGGTAGCTCTGTGGTTTCGCCTATTGTAGCTTCATGAAGTGAGAGCCGATTATAAGACGAACAAAGCTTTAACATTTGCACTTATAACCTTCAGAAAAAGATAATCCGTCTTTCGCCTGCTATAATTATATAGATCTAAGATTTCATGCTGTATCTATTGCGATAGCTAAAGTAATTTTTAACCCGAATTGAATCACAAATCGCTATGGTCTAGGTGGTAAGAGGTCAGATTTTACAGCGTGACGTGAATTATTATCATTTTTATGGTTGGGGTTAGGGATTAGGATTGGGTTAGAATTCCATCAAGGTAAGTAAATGAGTTAGCATAAAACTTGTGATTTCTGTATTTTACATGGTACTGGCGAAAGACGGATTATCTTTTTCTGAGTGATTTAAGCGCAAGTATTTGAACAACGAATTCACACTCTATTTTAATGGGGCAGGATTTAGCACACTCGGTTAAGCTGCGAGTAAATTGAACGACGTTATGCTCCATCACGCCAGTTAGTACTTTGTGGGCGACCACCTAGGAAGACAGCGTGTTGATAGCTTTGAAAAAATCCCGAGGGTGTTGGAAGGTTATTCTTAAAATCTCGCCGGCTGCTATTGGAGTGCCAACAAAAGGCCACGATTACTTATAACCATGGAGAGAAAGGGAGGAAATAACGAAAACTACTAAAACAGCAAATTAAAAAAGGAAACTCTGTAGCACATGCGTTATGTCAGGTGTGTAACAATACAAACAAACAAAAATATTTAATAATACACTAATAAAGCATTATACTTTAGACGTCTACCTTAAATTAAGTCATAATTTATAAGCAAATCGAACACTGCTATTGAGGCACAGTGCGCAGCATGCCCGAAGGCTCCATCAGCCTCCCAAATCAATCCTCGCTTTCATGTTGCATCGCCCGCACAATGCAATCTGCTACAGTTATTAATTAACTGTTTTTAACGACACACTGGGTCAGGAAGCACAGATGCTTGTTTAAGACACATTTTCAATTGTGTATCCTGCATTCTCTATAATGTTGTATCCTGGACCTACATCCTGCATCACCAACTCTGTATCATAGTGTATCCTGTATCCTGTATCACCTACTCTGTATCCTGTATCCGGTATCCTTGTAGCCCCTGGTAACATCTCTGCTGATGCCCTTTATGAACATTATGCCGGCATCTCAGCAGATTCTAAATATTCCGTGCCTCCCTTCAAAAGTAGTAATTATAAGGCCAATTTTAATGCACTCTCTGAAATTCATGTCTTTAAAATATTTAACAACCTGAAACAAACCGCTATAGCCTACTGGCTTGGATGGTCAAACAGCCTGGTTTCTTAGACTGTCTGTATGCTGCCAGCCTCTTACAACTTTTTTAAATGTTTCCATTGCGCAGTCTGTTGCCCACAATCCACAATCAGTGTGAACTTCTTGTATAATTCCTTTGTCTAAAGTTTCTAAACGCTCACTTTATACACTGTCTGATTTACGTCCTATCTCCATTAATTACCCCTGTTCTTTCCAGACTTTGTGAGAGAGTCATCATTTCAACTTACATATATCCTGCTCTATTATGTCCTCCTGCTACACTTCATCTATACAATCAGTTCGCCTTCAGGCCAACCGGATCTACCACAGGTGCGTTGATAGCAGTCTTCCAGAGTATGTTGTAAAATAGTCCCTTTGTCAGAGTCATTGTTCTAGACTTTAGCAACGCATTCGATCGGATTAGACATTCAACTATTACTGAGAAGTGAGCTGATCTGGACATCTTGATGCTGATCTGGACATACCATCTTACAATAATACTTGTTAGTTTCTTTACTGACCGTCAACATTGTACTAAATTTTATTAAAATGAATGAAAAATTAAATTAATTAATTAATTAATATGAAAATCATCTACTGTAAACATTTCAGCCAGTGTTGTCGAAGATTCAGCTATTGGTCCAGCTTCATATTCTATTACTGCTTCAGATCTAAGACCTGTCCACTCTCATATTGACATTATTAAGTTTGCTGATGATGCATACCTCATAATCCCATCTCAGTATCTTTATACCACTGACGATGAACTTGCTACCATTGACTTGTGGTCCAGTAAAAACAATCTTCAATTGAATGAGTCTACATTCCTTGACATTCTTTTCCATCCTCTGCGATCTAGAGTTCTAGCAAATTATATGCCACAGCCCGTAGTTGTTAGAGTCGACACTTTGAAGTGCTTAGGTGTTACACTGCAATCCAAATTTTCCTTTTCTGTCTACATCGATGATATAATTATCAGTTGTTCTTCTAATCTTTTTGCCATTCGCACTCTAAAATCAAAAGGTCTTAGTTATAACCTAATTGTCACTGTCTTTAAATTGAATTGAATTTAATCATATTTATTTCACTTTAGGCTACATCATACGCAAGAATTACACGAGTGGTAGATACTTGAGAAATACATAAATCTATTGTACTCTCCAAGTTAACCTATGCATCGCAATTCTAAGGGGTTATCTTGGTACCTCCGATAGACAGCGGCGTGAAGCCTTCGTCAGGAAGGCTACAAGATGCAACTTCTATGATGCAATAATGATTAGAAAAGGAAATATATACATGTAGTTGTGTGTCGTCTGCATAGAAGTCAGCGTTTATGATAGACTGAGCAAGAGTAGTGATACATAAGGAGAAGAGCAAAGAACCGAATACTGAACCTTGTGGAACACTGCATAGGAGGGGGAGTTCAGAAGAGCGATTTTGACCAATAACGACCGATTGTGTGCGACGAGAGATATGATGTGAGAAGGGAAAAAGCAGAATCATAAATTCCTAAACAGGATTTAAGCCTATTTATTAGAATGCCATGGTCAATTGTATCGAAGGCAGCAGAGAGATCTAGAAGAACCAAGGCAGAAATCTGTTTACTACTCATGGCCAAGCTAAGATCATTATGGATACGAAGAAGAGCGGTTTCAGTAGAATGGAGTATTCTATAGGCAGACTGACAATGAGAAGGGAAAAAATCAAGATGAGTACATAAAGGGGCATAAATTACCTATTCAAGAAGTTTAGCGATGAAGTTAAGATTGGAAATAAAATGGTAACTGAAAAGATCATCTTTTGGTAGAGAAGGCTTTTTTAGCCAAGGATTTTTATGAATATAGTGGTAAAACAATCACAAAATTTTATGTATATTAAAGTTAAATTGGCCAAGAAGTCACCACTTAAATACGACAGATTTCTGGTGATCACCCTCAAAATTTGGATCTAACACAAATGACCAATACATGTTCATCATCATCAGTTTATTGCGTTCTGCACAGAAAATAGGGCGGCAACATTCCTCCATTCGTTTCTATCATCAACAATCTTCACAGCATCTTCCCATGAAATGTTTTATGCTCTCAAATCCTTATTGATCGTATTTAGCCAAGTACTTCTAGGTCTTCCTCGTTTCCTTTTTCCTTGAGTTGGCTTCCAGTTAACTGCAGTCTTTGCGTACCTATCCTCACACATTCTCAGTAAGTGACCTAAAAACCTCAACCTTCTCTCAGCAACTATTTCATCTAATTTTCTTTGTCCACTCCTTTCGAGTATTGTTTCATGCTTGACGTGGTCCCAATAGTGGATATTTAAAATTTTTCTGAGACATCTTTGTTGAAAATAGTTTAATTTGTGCTTTATTTTATTAGTACTTTCTCAGGTTTCACATGCATACATTAAAACTGGTTGGATAATTGTTGAATATATTTTTATCTTTAATTGCTCCTCAATTTTATTACTCCTTATTTTTTCCAAATATATTGGAGGTTTTGGAATACGTCAAAATGCTACCGATTCTACACTCGACATCTCTTTCACATGATCCATTTTGCGATATTGTACTGCCTAGATACGTGAACTTTTTTACCCTTTCAACCTCGCCTTGATTAACTCCAATCGTGAATATGTCTGTCTCTGCAGTTGTGAGGATTTTTGTCTTTTCAGAGCTAATTATTAATCCAACTTTTGCAGCATTTTCTTGCTGATGTCATATCTTGCAGTTGATGAGTGTTGTTTGCTAGTAAAGCCATATCGTCTGCAAAATCAAGGTCAGTTAATTTCCTATGACCCAACTTTATTCCCCATTCTCTTTCTTCAAAAGACTTTCTCATTACAAAAATCAATCACTAGAAGAAAAAGAAATTGTGATAAAATACATCCCTGTCTACTAGAAGAAAAAGAAATTGCGATAAAATACATCCCTGTCTAACTCCTGTCACAATGTTGAAAGAGTCAGTGACCCCCGTTTGTGTTCATATGTTGCACGACGAGTTTTCATATAATAATTTAAACAAATCTGTGAATTTCCCAGAAATTCCAAAGCTTTTTATTATTTTCCATAAAGTATCTCTATGGATGCTGTCAAACGCCTTCTTGAAATCAATGAAATTTATGTACATAAACTTCTTGAAATCAATGAAATTTATCTTGCTGACATTCAATGCACTGTTGTATAATGTGCTGTAAACTAAAAATTTGTTCATTACACGGTTAGCTACTCCAGAAGCCTGCTTGATGTTCCCTTAATTTTTTATCCAGTTCTATTTTTATTCTCTCAAGTATTACAGAATACATGTTACATAATGTAAAAATTAATGTTACAATATCGTATATATTTCTAAAGCTTAATTTTTAAGAATTAATCATAGCAAATTTTTCAAGGAAAGTAAATTTCGCAGCATCGTGAATACGCAAATAAACAGTACACACCTCGGCTAATATGTTATAGGAAACTACATCAATTCTTTTAAATCCTGATCTCACATTTTCATCCCCAGATGCCATGTCTACAGTATTATCAGTCGGCTTCCATGTTCTCTCCAACAGTGGATCATGACCCTTATCGATTGCACTATTAGCTCCACCATGCTGACCATTCACAGTATCGGTGAGAGTGTTCACAATAGTTGGTGGTATTACAGCACCATCTGCAATTACTGGTGTAGAAATCTCTGCCTCACAAACCTTATCACAATGGGCTGTGCTGGAATCTCCATTTGGAGCTACTGCAAATATACTTAATGACGACGGCTGAAGTTTAGATGCTAAAATCCTAGTCATATCCATTACAGACTGACAGGAATCCTTGGAATCACTAGTTACGAGCTGACATTGGAAACTATCCGAATGTTCTGAATCAGTGAAATTGCTTGTTGAGGAAAATAAGTTTCGATCTTGATGTGCCGATATTGCTTCGTCCACATTATGTGTAACAGGTTCAGCTGTAACACTAATTTTGAGAGCAGGATTGACAGAATGATCTTCCCTACTGTACTCAGTACCACCAGAGCTGATGGAGCCACCAAATAGTTCCACAGAGGACACAACCTCCCTAAAATGAGAAGCCTTCCGTGTTTCACTAGAGATCCTCGCTGTAGCTTCAGCATTAGCCAAAAAACCAAGAGAGATGGAAGATTTACTACTCTCTACACCATGGGTGTGGTCTATGGGCAGAACTGATTGCACTTCGGTGCTGTTTGCCGAAGGTACGTCTGATCTCCTGACTACAACAAAATCTGTTAGTTCATCCAAAGCAGCCTGATCAATATCCACTGGCAGTGATGCCAAAACCTTGCAGCTGTCTGATGCTGGAACTTCTTCTTTACCAATGATCATATGCTCCTGTAGAAGCTCAGCAGAGCCGACACCTGTCTCATCCATTTCCATCGTTTCTGCTTTATCGTTGATATTTCCTATTTTATGTAAATTATCATCAATAGCTCTGGTGATAGCCTTTGCTTTCTTATTCTCGTGTTGCACGGTTGGGTATACTTCATCCCCACCCACATAACCCGTGTCCTCAAACAGGTTCTTGCTAGCTTTGCGCTTGCTTGCTTTAGAGTGCCTATCAAATGCTGAAACCTGCTGGCTCTGTTTGTCCACAGCAGAAGCAGAGGAACGAGTGTGTCGTCTAGTATCTGCACATATCAACAACAACAACAACAGAATTAGTGCTGTTGCCGTCTATGACAACATCGAGCAGTTGTGCACCAAATCTAATCCGTTGAGAAGAGTGTGGGGTCCAAAAACCCTTATTCATGCTATTACTATGATTCCACCTCAGTAATTGATGCAAAACGCGAATTCGATAACTGCCTAGCTAGCAAGTTATCCACGCACAATAATGTGTCGAAGTCTTCCAATACCTATTCACCTGGACTAGCATGCATAAACGTGAAGCTGGTTGATCGATGTATTCAGATACTAAAATGGGGTAAAGCTTGTGGATTTGATAATTTGATGAAAGAAAATTTAGTGTATGCGCATCAAATTATTGTTAAGCATTGTCACGGAATGGGTATCCGAAGCATAAATTTCACTTCGACATAAAGTTAGGAACCATAAGGTAAAACTCCACGTGAAGTGGACCACGGTTCAATTTCAGCTTTAATGGTTTTTTGAAGTACTGAATTATTGGTTTCCTACTAATTAATAGATAAGATATTTCATAGTAATATTAATGAACAACACAAAAGCACTGTCAACATTAGCATATGCAACGATAGCAATGTATTAACTTAAAACCTTCGTGTGAATATACAAATATTAATTAAATAACAGAAATAAAGTGTGAGAAAAGAGGAAAGAAGGAAAATAAAGTAGCACACAAAAATAGACAGAAAATAGAACTAAGATTAAATATAGTAGTAAGTCCACAGTTTCCAATTTTTAGTCCATATAGACAAATGTTTCAAACACAGTTCAGGCTCACAATGACATCAAGCACCGTTCATGTAAACAATAGCAAAAGAATACAAAATAAAACCATAATTATGCGTACATAATTATACAGAAAATAATATACACCAGAATTGTCAAAATAATATATATATCTTGAAACAAATATCAACTAGAACTGCTGAGGCACAGGTAGGCCTACATCTGATAAAACAAACCGGAAGGGAATCTCGTATCACTCCACAAAATGAGGGAAACAAATTATAAAGTGCCCTTTCAAACTCGACCAGGAAATGACTGTACTGTTCACAACAAGTATTTAAGTATTTGGTACACCCTTAACAACCTGTAGGCTACCGATGGCTATAACAGCTCACCTGTACCGTTAAACATAGGTATGTTAAATTATCTTTTAAAAGATACTTTCTAGAGCTTCAGGTAACCCTTTCCAACACGAGGAAGTCCTTACCTCTTTACACGAGCACTCTATGAAACTTCAAATACTCAAACACATCAGTACATAGTTACCCTCTCTGGTTCGAGGTTTGCACACATTGTCCTAATTTAACTTTAAATATTTTACAGTACCTGTGAGAGAGAGAAAGAGAGAAATATGTTTTATTATTACACGAAGTTTCACAAAATTCAGAGTAATCACATCAGTGAACGGTTGACAAAAAAAATTAAATAAGCGTTATCAGAACCTTAATCATAGGTGCAATACATCCTGTAAGTGCAAAATAAAACAACAACAAAAAAAATTACATAAGAAATAAGTAAAAAAACTAGGCCATCAAAGAGGACGCAAGGCGTCCTATCCGGTTGAACACCCAGTTTTCACTCCAGTATAGTTTTTCGGCAAAGAACTCAGAGAGAGCCCAAATCATTTACAAGTAATTATACATAACCATTTTTATAGACTAATAAAATTTAAAATATCTAGATTAAGCTATCAAAATCATCATAAAATGTTCAAGAGTGTGGATGGAAATGGAAGATTACCAGTTATTAAGTAAGTAATGTTTGTATTTATGACAGAATGTAGAGAGAGAGTTGATGTTTCTAATAGAGGTTGGAATTTCGTTCCAGTTTGTGCAGGCATCATTGACATATGATTTATAAAAAGTGGCAGAAGACTTCTTGTAAAGATAGCTAGATCCGTATAGTCTTGTGGGGTAGTTAGCATGATTGAGATCAAAAATGTTTGCCAATACTGTGGATGAGGATGATCTGTTATATAGACACTTATGAATAAGTTTCGCTGAGCAAAATTTATGTAATAAATGGATAGGCAGGATATTTAAAAAAATGTATAAATTTTTGACATTACTAAAGCGGTGCATTCCTTGCAACGTTCTTAGTACTCTATTGCAAACAATGTGCAGTGGCTGCAAGATGTTCCAGGAGGCGTGTCCATACACTTCAATGCAGTAGCAAATGCAAGAGTGGATCATTGAAAAATATAAATTCCTACGGCAGGGCATACGAATAATGTCTCTACGATTGAATAATAAACAGTTAGCACATTTTATCTTCTTCACAACAGTATCAACATCGTTTTTAAATGACAATTGCTCGTCAATTTCTATTCCAAGAAATTTGATATTTTTTACTCTTGAAATTGAACTATTATCAAGCATTATCTCAAGTTTTTCATCTTTTATATACTGCTCATCCTCTTTGTTAGGGAAGAAAACAATGTAAGCAGATTTTTTAGAGTTTGTCGTTAAGCGATTCATTTGAAACCAATGATTTAATCTTGAACTGGTGTGGTTAGCTAATGAGAATAGATCAGTCAGGTTGCTACTGTTAATAAAAGCATTTGAATCATCAGCAAAAAGTTTGAGTGAGATTTCAGGACAAGCATTTTGGATGTCATTGAAATATATTAAGAATAGCAAGGGCCCTAAAATAGATCCCTGCGGGACACCAACAGTAACTGGTTTGATGGTAGAAATGGTTTGTCCTATTTCAGTATATTGAAGTCTATTTGACAAGTAAGATTTGAGCCATTGAAGCGATAAACCTCTTATGCCATAGTGTTGTAGTTTATGTCATAGAATACCGTGATCCACCGTGTCGAAGGCTTTGCTAAGGTCAAGGAATAGCCCGATTGAGTGCATGCTTTTCCCTTTGTTTGAACGAATCATATTTAGACTGCTAAATATAGCGTCGATTGTTGAATGTCCTTTCCTAAATCCAAATTGGTTATCACAAATCAAATTAAATTTATCTAGGAATACTGTAATGCATTAATACATTAATTTGTCCAATATTTTGCTTACGTTATTTAAAAGTGAGATTGGCCTATAATTTTGCACATCATCGCTCTTGCCTGATTTATAGATTGGGATAACTTTAGCCGTCTTAAAACTAGAAGGGAAAACTCCTGAACTAAAACTACTGTTAATTATATAGGATAGAGGGTCAGCAATAAAGTGAGCAGAAAGTTGAAGAATTTGATTTGGTATTTCATCTGGTCCTGTAGAATTCGTCTTTTTAAGTGCCATTAATGCATTTAAAACTTCACTAGGGGTGGAGGGTTTTAGAAAAAGGGATTTTTTGTTTGAAAGTGATAACTATTGTTCAAAATTACTTTCTCTTGAAAGGGAGGAATTAAATTTAGAGGATAATTTTAAACCATTATCTGAAAAATATTCATTAAAAATGTTGGCCATTTCAAATTGATCATGAATTTTAACATTATTATGAGTTATATATCCAATTGAGGAATTTCCTTGTTTCTTTTTAAAGCTGCATATATTATTAAGATTTTTCCATATATTTTTTATAGAATTATTACGTGAATTGAGGATATTATTATAATATTCAGATCGTTTTTCTTTGAGTATTCTGTCCAAATCTTTTCTATAGGATTTGTAGTTAAGCATGTCATTGATTTTGCCTGATCTTTTAGCTTTAAAATACATGGCATTTTTAATCCTAATTTTCGTTTTTAATTCTTTGTTGATCCAGCATTTATCTCTAAATTTGGATCTTGAAATGCATGTAAGAGGCAGGTGAGCGTTCGAATATTTGCTTATAGTATTAGATAAAAATGCTACCTTTTCGTCCACGGAATTCGTAGCATATATATATAAGACCAATTGACGTTAGATAGAGAGGACTGAAAGGATTCAATGTTATTTGCATTATAAATCCTCCTATACGGGCGAACATCATAGTCAAGCATTTTATCTTTAGAGGTCACAATTATTAAGTTTGCATAATGGTCAGAAATATCACAAATAATAGTTAAACATTTGATTAGACTGTTACCGTCACCGCTTAAACCAAAGTTTGCGAAGACATGGTCTATGACAGTTGCATAATCCTTATCACAATGAGTTGGTAACATTGAAAAACAATTAAATTTTAAACTATCTAATATATCGACATAGTTTCTAACGTGGACATTGGTCAAGTAGTTATTGAGATTGATATTTAAATCACCAATTACAAAACTTTTTCTTAATGGTCTAACAAGCTTCATGAACTTAGCAATTAAAACATTAAATTCAGAAATTAACGTAGTAGGATGTCGGTAGAACAGATAGAAACGAAAAATGCTGCTCTTAACTGTGATGTTAATCACTAAGTGTTCTGCGAGTGAACCAAAGATATCGTTGTCCATAGATGAGTGAGTAATGTTGTAGCACAGGTGCTTCTTAATTAGGAATCCGACTCCTCCCACTCGGCCGATTTTAGGAGAGCTATAAATAAAATTGTAGTCCGTGAAGACAGAATTGAAGTAGCAAATATTAGTCACCCATATCTCTGACAGAGCTATGACATCAAATTTGTTATTGAAGGTTTCCAGCATTTCTTTTAATTTGTCATGATTTGCGTTGAGACTGCGTATATTAATATGGAAGACAGAAATATTAGATGTTTTCTCTGCCGATTTAAGATATTTGTAGGAAGCCTCATAATTATAGTATCCAATTCTAGAGCTATTTATAAGATCATTGTCTAGTAAGCTATTAGGACTGATATTGTTTAAGTTGTCTATTTCAGGAAAGATATTTAGATTCTCCATAATCGGTGATCTAAGAGATTGCAGGAGTTAGGCCTATTGGAAGAGCTGTGCGAGTGGCCGCTGCTGTGGTGGAGTTAGCAGAGGAGTTTTGACTGGTTGCTTCTTTGGGTTTGAAGGTCCACTGTTTAATTATGATTCCACTGGACCATAGTAGTTTAGAGTTGATGAGATTTTCGAATATGTTTTCATTGATGCAGACACGGAATGCATTCGAATTAGTGTCTCTTGATTTGATTTGGAAGCAAGAGATTGGAGGACTGCCACATGCTGATGTAATGGATGACACTAACGATTCAACAGTTTCGGAGAGGTCGACGTTGTAAATCCCGAGAACCCTTTTCTTAATATAGGGCTTTGCTGATGTTATTATGGCGTTTGTTGGCTGGCTGACGTCAGAAGGCTGTAAGTTCTTTCCTATTATCTTAATCAGTTTTTTCTTAAGAGGCGGTTGCTTTCTTGGAGGAGAATTAGCAACACGATCGCTCCAAAGCATGCTGCTCTCAGGAGCTGTGTTTATGTTTTGATCTGGAGGTGACAGCTGGGCGTCAGCGACTCTACGCTTCTTACGACTAGCTGCGTTGATCCATGAACCCCCTTCTGATTCACAATCAGCTGTCTCATAGTCGATGGATTTGTGTATAACTCGAGCAGCTGTAGTGTGACGGCGAGTGTGAGAGTTATTGTTGGGAGCTTGAGCTGATTGCTGAGTCGATGGGTGATCAGCTGATTGTTGTGAGATTGTGAATGAACGACCGTGTGCACAGCTGTATTGGTACGCTGAAAGTTAATGAGATCGACAATAGAGGCTATGCGAGCCAGCTCAGTCGAACTTTGAATTCTAACACACCTGTGTCCTCAGCAATCCTAAGTAAATGACTTGCCAAAACTAGAGTTTTTAACACAACCCTAACATAAAAGGCTTATACGTAAAATGGTAAGTTAAACTTAAATAAAAGTCCATTCCATGCTTAGTTAATGCTTAAATATCAAAATTGCTAAACATTACATTTCAAATAACATAAGTCTTCCCATCAACGACTCCAGAAGGCAAGTGAAGGGAAAATATAAACATCAACTAACTTAGGATTAGACCCCAAGGCAAAATGAAATATAAATACTAAGCAATATCGACAAATGAATGCCACAGCTAACTCTATTAGCTGAAGAATTTCGCTATCATTAAAATTCAGTCAGGCGTATCTGGCCAGTCTAAAGTACACGGCCACTATCACCCTAGCAACATCTAGCTTTCTGACAAGCATATAACAAACCTTTTTAAATGCATTGCTACGCAGATATGTGTTCCTGATGGTTTCTGCTCTGGGGTTATTGTACCAATTATTAAAGATTTTTGGTGACAAAAATAACATCAATAATTATAGAGGCATTACTTTAGTACCCTTTATCTGGAAATTATTTGAATTAGTCATACTTGAAATTTACAAAGGTTATCTCACTACTGATCAGTGTTGTAAGTAACAAAGTAAAAATACTTCGTTACAAGTAAAAAGTACTTAAGCGATACTTTTACTTGTAACGAAGTACTCTATTTGCCCGGTTACTTTTTACTTGTAACGAAGTAATTTTTGTAGTACTTTTTACTTTTACTTTTAATTGTTTAAGCGAAAATGTCACGTTACCTAATTTTGAAAACTGTGCGAATATCTGTGGCCAAATTTTGTACTAATTAATAAAAATTTTTAATACAATGAGAATAAGGAAGTAATAGAGATTCATTGATATCACATCTGTACACTAGCTAGCTTCAGTAGGCTAACTGCCCTAAATCAGGTGTGTGACGTAAATCAAAGCCTATGATCTACAGTGTACGTTGTTGACTGGTTTGCCTCTAATTTTAAATCTTCTGTAGAGAACTGTAGGTTTGATAGTGAAAGTGATGGAAAATAATTATCACAAATACAAAACGTACTTTATTCATAATATAATATTTTTTGCTCTATTTAATAATGATTGCATAAATATAAAAACATAAATCATGAACCTACAGCGGTTTTTTTAGACCTTGCCAATATGTCAATGATTATTATATTAACAAAGTCTGAGTTATGTTGCGTTTGGGACACAGAAGAATAAACAGTTCATAAACTGCATTTGTCTTAAGAGGCGACGGAGTTAGATCTGAGAACGACAATGGGAAACCATATCATAAACCATATTACTCCTATTTAAGTTGTATGCAAAATTAAGGTGTAATTCATAGACATTTGAGCAGGGATTAACTCGTTAGTCGGTGGAGTGCCCTTTAAGGAGCGTGAAGGTAGTGAAGGCAGCATGTGAGTAGGAATATAAACACATTGGACCTGCTACTTACTTAAATAGGACACTGAAGAGAGAGAAGCTGAGTTGACCATGTTAACCTTTCTCCGCTAACCCAACTTAAGAATGACGTTCTAGATAACCGGGGGGGGGGGGGTATAATTTTACCCCCAGGCTATAATCCAACCTTCGGCTGTTGACAGCTTGTATAACCGCTATAGTTTATATTTTATAATATCTTCAATTAAAATATTTGAGTGCTAATGTGTTGTAGTGTGCAGAATAAATCTAGTAAATAGCGTATCTATTGTTAATTGGCTTGCACGAGGAAACTTCAAAGTGGAATCCTAACAGGTTTGGGTTGTAAGCCTTCCCCTGTTCCTCCTTACTGAAGCTGTATAGATTCATCTATAGATATATCATCATCTTCAATTAAAATATTTGAGTGCTAGTGTGTTGTAGTGTGCAGAATAAATCTAGTAATTAGCGTGTCTATTGTTAATTGGCTTGCACTAGGAAACTTCAAAGTGGAATCCTAACAGGTTTGGCTTGTAAGCCATCCAACCGTTCCTCTTTACTGAAGCTGTTGAGGTAATACAGCAATTAGCCAGGAATGTTTTTAGAAGGTAGTGAATAAGATCTTCAATCTTCGTTTCAAAGAATATCTACGATTTATTTGTTTCGATGATAAGGATACTACAGTAGAAAGGCGAGCAACCGACAAACTGGTATAAGTGATGTTGTCGACCAATTAGCTGTATATTGTAAGGAATGTTACAAACTATCTGATCATGTGAATGTAGACGAAATCCTTTCATTCTACAGAGGAAAGGCTTCCATGGTCAGATGCCAATCGTATCTTAGGTACCAAAGAAAACCAAGTTGGTCGTACTCTTATCAACAATGCGTCAAAATCTTTCAGGAAGATCACAAGAAGCTATAACAGTTTGAAGGGCGCGGTCGACACTCTTGATACGATGTGTCGCTAATATTCAACAGAGACGTACCCACCACTGGCCCCTATCACTTTTATTCTCGTTGCATTATGAATAATTCATCAGTGGTGTGGTTTTCCTCTCACCCTGATTGGCAAAGCCGTTCCAATGATCGACGCAGGTTGTTCGTACTGGAGATGGGCAAGGATCTGTGCATGCCCCTCGTGATTAACAGGCAGAGAGAGAGAGAGAGAGAGAGAGAGAGAGAGAGAGAGGCAGAATAATCCGGCGATATGCTATCACTCGCAAATGAAGAGAGCCCTGGAATATGTCAACATGCCTCCTCTTTAGCGTCCAGCTCTCGGGCATCAGACACATCACAGTCGTGGACGCTGTTACCTGTGTGAGAGGCGTAAGGATGTGAAGCTCTACAGCAAATGTAAAAAGTCTGAGATTTGTCTGTGGAAGTCACGGAGACAAAAAGATTTTTATACTTGCAAAGTAGAGTGTAAAAGCGATGATGTGTAGAAACATATTCATAAAAACTAATTAAAATGTTGCATATTTGAAAAAAATCAGAAACTACTGCTGAAACTGCCACTTTGACTACTTGCTGTAGTATAGTGTGTGACAATATTTATGATTTTTCTTCTGATTTGTGTAGGTTATACCTGTGCTTGAAAATTCATAAAAAATTTTGCTTGTAAGTTAAATGCATGTTGCAATAATTTCAAAAATGCTACTATGGGGGTAAAAAATTACCCCCTGGTTAGCGAAGAAAGGTTAATTTAACTTAATTCTGCATTCAAAATTTAATCTAATTTACAAGTTTAAAATCTAATATAAGCCTGCACATGTGGGTCAAATATTCTTTTAGTTCAGAAATTTCAGACACTGAATTTAAAGTTTCTGTTCGTAATATGAATTAAATCGAGTAACTAACTAAACTAATTTAAGACCATATAAAATTTTTCTATCAAGGTTTAATTTGTGTTCTTAAAAAATCAGAGTACTTTTACTTTTTACTCAAAAGTACTAATTTTTGTCGAGTACTGTTACTTTTTACTTAAGTAAAATTCTGATAAAGTACTTTTATCAACTATTTACTTTTACTTTTAATTAAAGTATTTTGCTAAGTACTTCTTACAACACTGCTACTGATGGCCTTCAGTTTGGTTTCAAAGTGAATTCTGGGTGTAATCAGGCTATCTTTGTGATGACTGAAGTTGTAAAGTATTTCTTAGACAAAGGAAATAGTATATTCCTAGCTTCTCTCGACCTCAGAAAAGCTTTTGACCGAATTAATCACTTAAAGCTCTTTACTGGTTTATTAACTTGAGGCATGCCCTAATGGATAGTCTTAGTGCTTCAAGATTGGTACTCTAATTTAAATGTCTGTGTTCGATGCAGTCTAGCATACTCTTTTAACTCACTGATAAAAAGTGGCGTAAGGCAGGGTAGTCTACTCTCACCTGCACTGTTTAACATTTTTGTCGATTCGTGTATAGAAGAGTTAAAGAATACTAAAACTGGCTGTGTATTTCGACCCCTCTTTGTTGGAGTAATAATGTATGCAGATGACTTGTTGTTAATTACATTGACAGTTCTTAAATCGAATAAATACAAATCTTACAAATTGATTCACCCCAAACGATTTTAAAAACATGGGCTGAGTAGAAAGAAAATGATCCTAAACGGTACCGGTCCGGTGATAAAAAAAAAACAGTCAGGCAAGATCAAAATGTCTATGGTGGGAAAAGTTGTGTTTTCAACTTACAACGAAAAGTGGAAGTACTAGAACACGAGCGAAAATCAGGAGGCATAGAGTTCCAAACAGTAGGAGCTGAGAAAGAAAATGAGCGTCTACCTAACACAGTGAGAATATTAGGAAATTTTGAGCAGTTTGGATCGGAAGAACGAAGTTTACAAGAAGGTTGATATTGGATTAGGAGATCAGAAAGGTAAGAAGGTTTACCAAAGAGAAGTGTTTTGGAAGTTAGCAGAGCAATTTTACACTTAATTCTTTGAACAACAGGAAGCCAATGAAGATTGTTAAGCAAGGAACTAGAGGTGGCCTGAAGCCTTGAGGATCGACAGACAACACGTGCTAAAGAATTCTGAACGCGCTGCAAACGCATGAGAGAAGAAGAAGGTAAGCCATATAGCAATGAATTGCAGTAGTCAAGCCTAGAATGAACTACTAAGTTAGCATGAATTATGGATGAATCTTTATCAAGAGATAAGGAATCTGTATGATTTGACGAATCTGTATGATTTGGCGGATTTGGAAGAAAGATGAACGACAGTCAGCCGAGATATGAGATTTTGCTGCTTTTGCTTAAGTCAAACATCACAGGTCAAGAAAATGAAAACTACAATTGATAACGGTAAGGCTCGTAGAGATGTTGTTGTTTTGAGACATCATTCAGTTCAACTCCATACTGGATCTTAAGAAACATGATCGTCTGAATTGCTTGCAGAGGACGTTAGAAGACAACATCACTTAAAGGCTTCAAAATTTAATAAAATCAATAAAAATTATGCAAATAGAAAAAATATCAAATAAGATCTGAAATTGTTAGAATCAAAGATGAAACAGGTAAAACAAAAATTAATGAATTTTTTCACTGAAGTAAAATCAAACACTACAAGAATGTCGAAAACTCATATATTTTCAAGCTAATGGTTGATTTAGAATTACAATTTACGAGATAACGTTTTGTTCGATGAATAACTAATGAGCAAGAGAGCAGGCAGAGGAAGAAAAAGGTATAGTAAATTATAATACCCTTTGATGCCCCAGATTCGGCGGTATCTCTCCTTTCTGAACGTCCAGGCCTGTTAATAACACAAACAATGAATACAAAGAAGAAGAGCATAGGACTTAATGATGATTATTTGATTAACTAAGCATACACTAATAACCTAACTAATGTCATAATGGTGTTGATAGGGTATATATTGATAGCTTAGTTAATGATTATAAGATTATTTGATTGATGAAGTTAATGACTTCTTTACCATAACTTGATGGAGCATATACCGACATCCTAATTAATTAAATGGCTTAATAATGATGACTGATTGAGCATAAATTGATAACCTAGTTAATGATTAATTAGATGAATAAACTGAGCATATATTGATAATTTAGTTAATTATTCACAGTTAATTATTACAGTATCAAACAAAGGTTACTGTTATACCTTGCAGCAAGGGTAGTACCAGTTTTCTTTGTATCATCGACTGATGTGCTCTCGTTAGATACATTAACTTTTCTATTACTTCTACCTCTACCCATTTCATGGGGGCAATCTGCTAGACGCTTTGAACTGCCGGCCATGTGTTTACCTGCAGAGCTAGACGACTTGGTTAATGCATGGGCTACTTTACTTTCAAGACCTTTATCATTGCCAGCCAGCTTTTTATCAGGCTGACCACTAGCGCAAAAACCACGCATTCTAGAAGCGGACCGCCTCTCAAAAGAACTCTTCATATCTGATGGCCTTTCCGCCACTGAGGATTTAACTTTAGTATTTCCACAACTCTTAGTTCGACCTCTTTGTGTTTTAGTGGTGCTCGTTGAAGTAGCCTTAGGATCATTTCCTGTGTCTTCAGCCTTCACTGCAGTCAGTCGTGATGCTCTACCTACAGGACAGACAGGGGCAGTTCTGGAGCCACTACTTTCAGTGATGCTGGCTCTACTAGGGCTCTTCAGTGCTGTTTTAACAATGGCAGTGCAGGCATGTTGTTTAGAGTCATCTGGAGACTTATTCAGAAAAGATTGAGTGCTGCCTCTAGTTAGACGTTTCTCAGTTATTCCATTGTCTTCATAGGCCAGTCTTGCAGTATCACTTCTTCTGAAACTTCTTCCCCTAGGCATGCTTCAGTAAAATTTTGACGATTAATATTAAAATCTGAAATATTTACAACAAAATGATTATTTTACATCATAGTACATAATAATCAATGATGAGCAAGATATTTTTCAAAAGTACTTTTAACCCATTTATGGCCGCACCAAGAAATAATCAATCGACTCAGTTTTCTCGATTGAAGTGCACTTGTCACTTAACAATTAAAGCATCTTTAGTAACTTTTGCTTCAAATCATTGCCAATAACAAAATTACAGAGCGTGGCGTTTTTGCCACGCTAAATAGTATACTGCATTGCATATATCGCAACACGTATTGACTTTACAATAAATTTGCTTATTGATTGTCTTTTTCAACTGGCTGATCTCATTTTCGATTTCCTGTGCTTCTTCTGCAGCAGACCGTTGTACTTTTCTTCTCCAGCATAGTTTTCACCATTTCCGCTGCTCCCTTTCGACTGGCGAGAGTCTTTTCTTCGTCGGCTTTAATTCTTTTCTGCGCCTTGTGAGGGAGAGTATCAAAAGCCTTTCCGAAATCCAAGTACACTGAATCAACAATCTCTCCTTTAAACTGAATTCACTGACTTAATTTAAAAAATAAACTTTACTATAAATTTAAGAAAACAAATTGTTTTAAGAATGAAATGAACTACAAAACTTTTAATAGCAAACTCGAATTAAAATTAAATGTTTTCATACAGAAATATTACAAGAGAATACTTGATAAACGTCTTAACTCCATTAGAAACATATGGTCATCCTTAAATAATGTACTAAGTTATTATACTAGGAAAAAAGAAACTAATATTAACAAGCTTACTATAGGGGATAAAGTTTTAAATAATAAACTTCTTATAGCTGAGGAGTTTAATAAATATTTTAGCTCTGTGGGTAAAAAATTAAATTCTAATTTCCCTTTCTCAATCCCCAAATGTCATGAATACCTACATGGAAACTTTAACCAAAGTATATTTCTGGCCCCTACTGATCCCACTGAAGTTCTAAACATTATTAACTCACTAAAAAACACTAATTCAACTGGCCCTGACAATATAAGTAGCAAAATCTTGAAAATTGCCTCTGAAATAATTGCTCATCCAATTTGTCATATAATTAATAAATCCTTTGAATTTGGTGTATTTCCAATGGCTTTTAAATTATCTAAAGTTATTCCAATTTTTAAAAAAGGTAAGCACCAAAAAGGTATTGACAATTATAGGCCTATATCCCTTTTAAATACAACTAGTAAAATTTTTGAAAAAATACTTTATAAACGAGCTATGGTATATCTCAATAAATATCATATACTCTATAAAAATCAATTGGGTTTTCGTCATGGCCACTCAACCACTGATGCCTTGTTCAGTAGCTGCAATATGATTAGGATGGCAAAAGGCAACAAAAACCACATACTGGGCATGTTTCTCGATCTTTCAAAAGCATTTGATACAATTGATCATGGGATCCTTCTTCATAAATTATATCACTATGGATTCTGGGGTAATGTGTTTAACCTTCTGACTTCATATTTATCTGGTAGATCCCAATTTACCTGTATTGGAAACACTATTTCTTCTACCTTACCAATTACTACAGGTGTCCCTCAAGGCTCTATTCTTGGGCCGCTCCTCTTCTTAATTTATATTAACGATATCCAATACACTTGCAATAATGTTAATTTGAAGTTATTTGCGGATGACACTAACATATTTGTTAGTGAAAGTAATTTAATGGATTTATTTAATTCAAGTAATTATATCTGTGATAAGTTATTCCATTGGTTTAGATGTAATTGTTTAACAATTAATATCTCTAAATCTGTGTATATCATTTTTTCCCTAGTGCTGCTGATAATCAATTCATTGACGATCATAATCTTAAGATTAATTTGAATAATGTCGAGCTCAACAAAGTTAACTCAATCAAATTCCTAGGTATATGGATTGATGATAATCTAAATTTCAAGCAACATATTATATATTTATCTAAAAAAATCAATAATCTAAACTCTATGCTACATGCTCGAAAACAATTTCTACCTGCTTACTGTCGTGAAATGATTTTTCATACTCTCATATACTCATATGTTACGTATGGAGTTGAAGTTTACGGTAATACAACTGAGTCTGCTCTTCATCCATTACATGTTTCTATTAATAAAGTCTTGAGGAATCTACAAAATCATAATCGTTTCTACAAAGTTAAGCAACTTTATATGAATTATGATATCCTTCCAAGTGCCCTTTTACATAAATTCTCAATTGCTAAACTTATATATAAGCGTTTACACTTTCCTAATAATTTGTCTACTGCTATTAGTGATCTTTTTATTCATAGTAAAACCTCACACAACTACATAACCAGATTATCATTAACTGACCATCTATACTTACAATCTAACTGTGCATTCTTCTCTTCGACGCTATTCAACAGCTACAAAATTTGGAATAGTCTACCAGACCATATCAGATCCATCCAAAACGGTAATAGATTCCAAAAGCTTCTTAAAAATCATCTACATGCTAGTTGGTCATCATAATTATTCATGTTTCTCGAGTGTCGATTCGTTATTTAATCTGCTATATTCTTACTAACTTAATTTTTAGTCTGGATCGTTATGATAGCCCAATTATGCTATACTTTTAAAGTCTAATAACTTAAATTTAACTTAATAACTTAAATAACTTAATAACATGTAAATTTACGTGTTTATAGGTTTTATCGGTGGCCAGCAAGATAGGGGTATGCCCTCACTGGTGGCCGATATGCTAGTAGCTATTTGATTGCTATGTCTTGAGCACTTCTGCACACCTGTGTTTATTTTAAGTGCACTTTTTTATAGTTTTGTGTTATTATGATCTACACTGTGTTGAATCTGTGTTTGTAATCTGCAATTGTCAATGGATTGGTGTTGATGCTGAAATAAACATATCTCTGATTTAATTTCTCTAAAAAGCTAATTAAGTTAGTAATGCATGATCTTTTATTCACGAATCCATTCTGAGAGTTTCTTGAGATGTTGTGTTTCTCCAAATGATTCATTAGCTCACCCTATATTATACTCTCAAACACCTTGTATAAATGTGGAGTAAGGCTCGCATGTCTATAGTCCGCTGGTTCATCCCACTTTCCCCCCTTGATATTTCATTGGACATCTTCCACTGAGTTGGTATACATCCTGTGTTCAACGTGTTCCACTAAAATACTTTCCATCCCGTCCCTCCTCCAGTAAAAGATCCATATGCGGCAACATTCCCATGTTGGATTCTTTTACAAATACTGAACCAAAATAGTTATTGAGAATATTACACATTTCATTCTTCCTTGTTACAACTATACCATCTGAATTGAATAGTGGGCCCACTGCATTACTGACTTTGTACTTACTTGTAACATATGAGTAAAACGTCTTTGTATCAATTTTAATATGTTTATATAATTTCTCCTCAAAATTTTTCTTCGCTTCCTTAAAACACTTATTCCTTGCAATTTTATATTCTTGCCAACTCTCATGGTCCTTCTGACATTTAAATTTCACCCACAAGGCATATTTCTTTCTTTGCCATTTTCTAGCTTCTGCATTAAATCACTTAGGTAGCATTCTGTGTTTGAACCTTGTTTTTGGTACATTGCCATTGCAGGCCCTCCACAACATGTCACAAAATTTAGTCCATTGAGTATCTATATCACAATTCTCTAATTCCAACTCCCAATACTCTGCCTTAAAAGTGATAATACTCCCATAGTTTGCATTCTTAAAGTTCTCCCTGCTGGGCCTTTCATCAACTTTATACATTATATTGGAGCACAGAAATTTGTATATTATAGTATTGTGGTCACTGTTTCTAGTTGGCTCAATGACTCTCAAATACTCTATTTCATTTTTATCAAAAGTTAAGATCAAAGCTCAAATATTAGACTCTCTTGTGGCTTCTTTAACATTTTGCACACAGCAGCAATATACAACTGGACTCATAAATTCCTGCCCTTGCTTATCTGAACTAAAAATATCCCAATTTATGCCAGGGAATTTAAAATTGCCCATTATCAATACTCTTCTGTTATCATGCTCAAACCCTTTTAACACATTGAACAATTTGGTTTGTTCCTGCAGAGAACAATTTGGACTCCTGTAACACACACCAATTATTAGTTCTGATTGCCAACAGAGAACCCTAACAAACATCACTTCACACCCAGTCCCATTGAAGTTATCATATATACTTGCATTCAGCGTATCCCTTACATACAACAATACCCCGCCACCTTTCCTCTCACTAATTTCGACCCTATCCTTCCTGAATAATCGAAATCCAGGTAAATATATTTCACTGTCAGAGATATTCTCATTTATCCACGTTTCAAAGACTCCAATAACATACAATTAAAATTTTTCTGTCGGTGTTATCATATGATCAAAATTGAATCCTGTCAATATACTTCTTGCATTAAAGAACCTGCAATCTATATACCTTGCACTTCATTCTCATCCCTCTTAGGCGATGACAATAGACTCCAGCTCCACAGATCCTAGGTTTTCATCTAATTCTGAGGTGCCATCACTACCACCTCGGCTCCATTTTAGTTTTTTATTCACATACCTCTCTTAATTCTCACATCCTTATCCCCCCATCTCTCAATTCCTTCAACTTTGTTCTTAGTACCTCATCCTCAGCGTGTTGCTTCCTAGTTAGATCAGGCACACAGTATACCCTCCTATACTCCTCATATTCCTTCAGATATTTGGACTTTCCCAAAATTTCATACTTCATTTCGATATTGCGCTAGAACATTCCGATAGGTCTGACTTTATCTGATTTTTTCCTCATTTTATCCAAGCATACTACTGCCGTGCTTCCTTCTGTTCCACCGAGTTTGACCAGAATGTCCTCTATAGTAAATATCCCTAAATTCCGAAAAAAGAAAATGAAGTGTAATGTTCCGACTATAGAACAATAAGCTTAATATCGCATGCATCAAAAATAGTATATAAATAAGAAACGAATGCATTCAATCCAAGGCGGAAGTGATATTAATTAAATCGCAATTTGGATTTAGAAAAGGATGCAGTACAGAAGCTATAGAGGTAATGCGAGTCATATATGAACGCAGCTTAGAACAGGGAAATGAAGTTTTTATAGATTTCATAGATTTTGAGAAAGCTTTTGACAGGTTGAACTGGGTGAAGTTCTTAGGAATTTTGAGAGAAATTGGAGTGGACTGGAGAGATAGTAGATTAATTATATATGAATCTTTTCATGAATCAAAAGGCAATTATCTAAGTTCAACAGGAGTTATCAAAAGAATAGGAAGGGGAGTAAGACAAAGCTGTTGTGTGTCGCCATTTCTATATAACATTTACGCAGAGGCGATGAAGATGAAAGTAATTCAATTCAATGGATAACATTGAAAAAGGATTAAACATTTTAGGTAAACTTGTGAAGGATTAAACATTTGCCTATGATCAAGGTATGATAGCTAGTAGCGAAATTGGTTTTGAGAAAATTGTGGATGGCCTGAACAGTACTGCATTAAAGTACGGAAAGAAAATTAATATAAATAAACCAAAGTGACGAGAATGTCTAGGAAAGAGGAAGAGTGTATATAGAAATAGACAATATGAAGTTAGAACAGGTAAAGAGTTTCAGTATATAGGACACACATTAGTAGAAGATGGGAAATGTGGGACAGAAGTAAAATGTAGAATTGCTCAAGCAAAAGAAGCCTTCTGAAAAGAATTACTGTGTGGGAGTTCAAATCTTGGGTTCGCTCGTCACTGACATCACTTTCGAGTGGGGAAACTCTCCTAAACATTACCTTTACCAGGAAAGAATTACTAACAAAAAGTTTGAAGAAAGCCACAAAGATAAAGATTGTTAGGACATTAGCGTGGAATGTGGATCACGCTACTGAACGATTGTGAAACATGGACGTTAGGAATGGAGGATATTAGCAAACTAGAACTATTCAAAATGTGGCTGTAGAGAAAAGTGGAGAAGATCAAATGGACTGACAAAATTATGAATGAAGAAGTGCCAAATAGGGTTGGTATAAAGAGACAAATGATTGATTTCATAAGGAATAGAAATAAGTAATGCATAGGTCATGTGCAGAAAGAGAATGGTTTGCTGAAAGAAATAATTGAGGGAAGAATGGAAAGAAAAGGAAGACCAATACTTGGGATTTCAGATGATTTGATAATTACTTCATAATATTACGCTGATATGAAGAGAAAGGCAGAGGACAGAAATATGTAGATGAGTTATAAGCCTTAGCCCTGCCAATAGGCAGTGCGCTAAGAGAGAGAGAGTGCATACTAATTATGTCGACAAATTAGAGAAAGCAAAATAATCAACTATTCATTATGAGATGCTCCAAGTATCCACCGGATTTCTGATTAATTTAGAAAAATGTATTATTATAAACAGTCATTGTTAATCATGTAGCCTGCATTATGCAGTATAATGTGAGAATAAGAGTTATTCGAGTTATATGTGAATATAGCTTGGAACATGAAAACAATGTCTTCATATGTTTTTTAGATTTTAAGGCTATTTTTTGATAGAATAGACTGGATAAAGGTGTTAAACATCTCGAGGAGGATTGGAGTAGACTGGAGAGATAGAAGAATGATTTTAATTTTGCATATGATTCACAAAGCAATAGTCAAAATCCAGAAAAAAGTGCTCTGAGGAGGATGAAATAGGATGGGGGTAAGACTGGGATGTTGTATTCCATCACTACTGCTTAAAGTCCATGCGAGGCGGTAGTGATTGAGGAAGATATAGGTGATGGAAGATACAATTATGAGGAAGGAGGGAATAATTCACACACACAAAAAATCCTCCCCTGAATCCCAGTTTAACCAGGGTCGGGATACAAATAGACTGTCTCAAATCCTCTCTGTCCTACACCACACCACCAATCCCCTATTTGAAACTTTTCCATTTGTTTAAATTTTTGTAACAATTTCTGGAGCCTAGGCACTCACCAACCGAATGCCCATTATGTTGTTGGTATGGATCTTAGTGCTTTAGTCGCCTTCTACGACACGTGCAGTAACCGGTTGGTCAATTCTTCAAACAAATCGGACACAACACGGAGAGAAAGAACAAATAATTATTGGAGGTAAATTACTGAAGAATGTGAGGTTTGAAGATGATCAAGGTATGCTTGATAGTAGTGAAATACTGAAGGATTGCAAAGGGTTATGGACGGTCTGAATGTCACAGCATTGAGATATGGCATGAAGATTAACATAAAGATGACAAAGATTACGATAGTGTCTCGGATTCATAGGTATATAAATATTACATTGAATAGTACGCAATTGGAACAGTAAGAAGCTTCATGTATTTGGACCACACCGCCACGGATGATGGGAAGTGTGAAACGGAACTAAAATGTAGAATGGCACAGATGAAAGAGGTGTTCTGAAAGAGAAAAGACCTATTAATAAAAGGCATTGGGAAAAACACAAAGATAAAAGATTGTGAAAACATTGGTTTGGTTGATACTTCAGTATGGATGTGAAACGTGGACAATCCTGGACATTAAAGAAAGAAGATATCAGGAAACAAGAGGCATTGGAAATGTGGTTATGGAGAAGGATGAAAAGATTAGTTATTTTATCATTTTTGACAAAACTATAAATGAAGAATATCTTAAAAGGGTTGGTACAGATGAACAGTTTATAAATGTGATATGAAGTATAAAGAAAACCTGGATAAAAATAAAAATAAAATTTGTATATTAATAAAGTATATTTATTAAGTATATTTATAAAGCACCGCTGTACGGTACATGCCACAGTAGCGCTGAATGGATAGTGAAGGCCAATAGCCTGGTGGTATCATGTCACAATCAGTGTAGCGACTAGAACTCTACAAGTCAAGTCTGGAGTATACGCGGCCAATTGGTCTAAAACACAGAAGTCATCACTATGTGGCTACAAGTCTCTTCACTGTCTTATCTGCTTCAGTCGCCTTTTCCGAACAAATGCAGTTGTCGGTAGATTCAATTCTCAATTTTCTCATATAGGAAAATTGAAGACATATTATATTGGGGGGAGGTGGTTGCTAAAGTACATCATAGAAGAAAGAATACGAGGAAAGAGAGTTAGAAGAAGACTGAGACATGAGATGTTGGATGACCTCATAACTTAGAGGAAGACCGAGAAATGGGTTGGATGATCTGGTAACAAATTCATATACATAGATGAAAAGGCAGCCTGAGGATCCAATGGGTTGGAAGAGTTACATGCTATGGACCTACCGTTAGGTCCATAGCACGTAACTTTTACAACATATAGCTCTTTACAACACTGGTACTAGAAGAAGATGCAGTATAAGAGTGTCTGGTAACTTAAATTTACAACGTACAATTATTTCTGAAATTTTTTCCACTTGATTCAAATCATTTAATTATGTCAATTTAGACAAGAAGGAAATCAACGACTTTGCATGCTTTTTCAAACATGAATGAACTTATTTTTAAAATATTCTACATTGTTTTGAAAAGGGCTTAAAACTAATGGGAATTCAGTGTTTCTAGGAACGCCTTTTATAGTATCAGTATGTGCGGGGTTCAAATCCTGAGCTCGCCCGTCACTGACATCGCTTTCGAGTGAGGAAAATTTAAGGAAATTGAAGGAAAGTTGAGCTACTAAAGAACGATTCCTTTACTGAGTATGTCTAATTCTACTAATAGTGCTATAAAATTGACAATAAATAATATATTAGATTATCTCTCTCTCTCTCTTAGTGCACTGCCTACTGGCAGGTCCATGGTATATAACGCCTCCACGCTTCTCTGTCTTCCGCCTTACTCTTCATTTCCACATATGAGTGGATCTTTAAATCATCTACCTTGCCTCTTTTTCCTTCCATTCTACCTTCCCTGACCTCTTTTAATAGACCTTCCCCCCTTAGAATGTGTCCTATCCAACTCTTCTTCCTATTTCTTAATACATTTATCAATCGTCTATCTGTGCCAACTCTCTCCAGAACTTCCTCATATGTAACCTCAAAAGGTTACATATCCAGCTAATTCTCTCCATTCTTCTAATTCAATATCGCTGCTTAATTAAAATTAATTAATCTAGATTGAAATATTGCCTTCTCTTTTCGTGCTTGAACCACGTGCTTGTGCCATCATCTTCATCCCTTTGCAGTAATCAATCAACCCCTGACCTCGATCATTTCTTTTTCTCATACCAAACTCACCAATTTCCTGTGAAATTTCCGTCTATACCTTCACCAACCACCACATTCCAATCTCCCATCACAATCACTTAATCTGTAGCCCTCTCTGATTTTATCAGTTCTTCTAAACTCTCAAAAATATCTTCTATTTCCTCATCTTCTGCATCTCACGTGGGCATATACACCTGAATGATAACTAAATCTATCGGCTCCGCTTGAATTCTGACGAATATCACTCATTCATTCAACTGCAATATCTTAGTTACTCTTTCGCTGAACGTTTTGTCTAATATTATTGCCACTCCTTTTGGCTTTCAAGTCCTCCAGAATAAATCACTCCGTACTCATTAATCATGAAATTACCTTCCCCCTTCCATCTCACCCCTTTCAATCCTGAAATACCAATTGCTGTCCCCTTCATTTCGCGCTTAATAGTTTCTAATTTTTCTCTTGTTCTCATGGCTCTTGCGCACCATGTTCCTATACTAAACCTCTTGATGCCCTTGGAATGCAAAGTATATGGCATGTCTGTCAGGCACCCAAGATGCCGGCTGACCGAGACCTTCTTTGCACCCTCTCCCCACTTAAGGGGTGCACGGGACTGAGTGCTGTTATCTTTGTAGTTATGTGCCATATTATCTCTCTCTTTCTCTCTCTCTCTTTCTCTCTCTCTCTTTCTCTTAGTGCACTGCCTATTGGCATGTCAAAAATCTGGTAGAAAAATGTCTCATTACAATAAATGTAAAGAGAAGTTAAACACGTTTACTAAGGCAAATGATGAAGCAATGAAACAATCCAATTGAAGGTTGTCAGGATCACATATATGTTGTATTAATTAGTGTATATATGTTTTGTAACTGAGGATGTAAAGTGCTATTTTGTAGCCTAATACTTTATATGTAAAGCTAATATTATTCGAGTCAGCTGTTCAGATCTCCGTCGTGGGCAGGGCTTAAATAGTTTCAGAGCCTCTGATTGGTGGGGCCAGCCTGGTCAGAGGAGGATTGGAGAGGTGAAGGTTTGTTTACAAGGAAACGTGAAATAGGTTTAGAGGAGATAACACGTGTTTGGAAAGATATTAGGAAAGATACAGATATTTCACGTCTAGACGTTATAGATGATAGTGGCTTATCTGTGAGCAGATAAGACCGTGGTGGAGACCTTCAGTGTGGCAAAAGGAAATGCAAGAGAACAGAGATTGCTTTGTTTTGTGGGTGCTAATGTAGAACACAGAGGTTCGTACAGTAGAATTTCTAAAGTAGTTTTGTGGTCGATATTTAAATTTAAACGTAGGATTACTAATATATAAATTTGTGTGCATATAGTCGTAGGCCTATGTGTTAAATTTGCGATCGAATATTTTATTTTGGATTGTATAGCAGGTTACTATATTTTGCACGATAGAACTATTGGATATTTTCGTTTCTTTGCACACTGTCTGTAAGTACTATTTAATTCGTGTTGTATTTAATAAATTTAATTTCATTTTTTTAAACACGACTTTGTGATTAAAACCTTTAGATTAAATTCAGCGAGCTCTCGAGGCCAAGGTCAATGTTTTAGGATTAAAATAATTTAATGAACATTAGAGACCTTGACACTGGTGCAACAGACCATAGGTTTCACCAAATATAGTTAGAATATTTAATAGAGTATTCTTGGTGCCCGAAAGATTGAACTGTAGCTATTAATTAGAATGGAAAAATATTTTTTTCTATTAGTTAAAGCAATAGAAAAATAGGACGATATTTAATCATACGCAGGAATCTATAAATAAATAGATTTTTATTAAATTAGATTATTTTATAATTTTATTAACCAATTTCCAGTCAATAAGTGATTTCAGATTAAATCAGTGGGTAAGAAATTGATTTATATATAAATACAATATACTAGTTAAATTTGAAATAAATCAAAAGCAAATAATAAAGCTATTTTCCGCTGCTCTGGAAGCATTTTGATCCACCATTTTTAGAAGATACTCAACCATTCGGTAGATGGAGGAATATAAATAGAGATATTGTAGAAATTAAATAAAAATATTTTGAAAACTAACATAATTAGCTAAATCGAGCATTATAACAGAAATATTGTCACAAAATATAAATTAAATAAATTATAGATTATCATTGGTACGTTAGAATAGTAGTTAACATTAATTTCCGAAGTTATGCAAAAAAATTGTGATAATTTAAAACATCAGCATTTCCGTAAACCACATAGGGCCTAGTTATTAAGAAATTTTACCTACCATATATACATGTATACTGTATATAATGGAAAAATTAAGTCTTAACCTAAGGGAAATATAGAAGAGAATTAAAATACAGGAATTAAATAAGTCCAGTATAACTTCCACGCAAAAACTTCAGCTTATTTATAGTCAGGAATTTTTTTCATGTTCTTTTGAAGCTCATTAGTTTGTTTGGTTCAAATAATAGAGCCTATAAGAAACTGCGTTATAGGTGGGGTTATGTGCTCAAACAAAATTATTGAATCGAACAGAACTAGGATTTAGGTCTTAATTATTTAAAGTGGAAAGTTCTGTAAAATGTAAAGACTTTCCCTTGATATTTTGATTGCACTGTGATTACATTGTCACTACATTGTTTGATTATATTGTCACTGCATTGTTTGATTACATTGTCTATGCAAGTGTTCTACAGGTTATAGAGAAATTACATTGACTGTGCAATGAAGTTGTAAAAGTGATTGAATTGTTAAACATGATATTGTAAATCTGTGAAAGATTACATTGTGAACAATTATTGATTATTAGAAGAGAGCTAAATAATGGTGTTTAACCAATAAAATGCGTTTCATTGAATTTGTAGCTTTATAGTGGCATTTTATCGTAGTGTACTATACTGAACTGCGTTATATGTGGATTGATTGGTAACATACGTAATTTCGTTGACATTATATGCGCATATATAATAGGCCTATTACTAACTGAGAATCAGTGTATATCAGTAAAATAATCAATAAAGAAATATTTTGAGTATATTTGCAAATTAAAAATGGCTGATAAATCAAGGCTATTCGTGCCTAAGACAACAGCTGCAGTATCAGCAGTTTCGACAGCAACAGTTGCTATGACAATGCAGTCAACAGCTGCATCACATATAGTTTCCTCAGGAGCAACTATAACGTCTGATGACAGTGGACTAGCTCAAGCAGCGGCAAAGGATTTTGTAGATGAAGATAGAGAACTAAAAGTAGAACACCAACTATATAAAGTAGTGGTAAAGACAGGCACTGAGAGACTAATCAGAGAATTATCTGCCTATCAGACAAAGCTCAGCGAGAAAGAAATAAAGAGAATGTCTAGACCACAAGTAGTGCATTATGTAATGCAACTACGGAAACAGTCTGGAGTCATGACACCAGTTAAAACGACTCTAGATTTTGAACTGCCCATATTTGAAGCAAATAGATACCTACAATTACTGGAATTATCTACTTCAAAGAAATCAGGAAACGTGTCACCGAATCCAGAAAGGCTACCTGAACAAAAATCTCAAACTAGTCCACAGGCTATGTCGCTCGATATCAATGCATTAATCGCACATCTGGTAGCATCGCGCAAGGAGGAGAAAAGAGAAGCCAATAGACTGCGAGAAGAGGAGAAAAGAGAAGCCAATACACTGCGTGAAAAGGAGAAAAGAGAAGCAAAAGAAAGAGAGGAAAGAGCAGAACTAAGAAGAGAAATAGAGAGAAAAGAAACGGAAAGAGTGAGATATGAGGAAAGATTGGAGTTTCAGAAACATATCAGTAGATTAGAAGAACAAAGAATACAGGAGCTTGAGAAAGAAAGAGCACATAAAGATAAAGAATATGGTGAGAGAACAGAAAAAGAAGAATTGGAAATTCACCGAGAAGAATTAGAAAATCAAAGAGGTTACAGATTAAAAGTTGCTTTAGACAACATAAAAGGAACGCTGTACAACATGCCATCAGATCCATTTGCAATACCAGGATATTTTGTACAAATGGAATACATATTTGAATCTTTTGGAGTGGACAAAGACTGACGAGTAGCGCTACTGACTCCATACTTAAACAGCAAAGCTAAACAGCCGATACTAGCCTTAATGGCAGAACAGACAGTCGACTACAACATGTGGAAGTCATTAATTCTGAGGGAATTCCAACTAACACCTACAGCATATCGTCAGAATTTTTGGAGTATGACGAGGAAAGACAACGAAAGTTGTACACAATTCAACAGTAGACTCACGACAGTGTCGAAGTATTATATAGAGTCTAGAGGAGTAACAACACTTGAGGAACTCAATGATCTCATCGTAGGGGACAGATTGAGAGATTCTCTGAAAACTTACTGAAACCATATCCATGGTAAGGAACAAGAAACCATATCCATGGTAAGGAACAAGAAAATTACCTAAAACCAAGTAGATGGCAGAAATTGTCAACATCTTTGAGACGTCTAGAAGTCAAAATAGTGGATATAACCAACAGTATTCGTCACATAGAAACTTTAAAGGATATAATGCCTACAACAAAGAGAACCAAGAACAAAGTCCAAGAGCAGAAAATGAGAATAAACGGAGATCAAGATTAGTGGATCAAGTTAACTGAAGTGATAAAAGCGAAAAGCCTCAGAGAAATTCATTTGATCAACTAAGAAAACCTACAAACAGAATGAAATGTTATTTATGTAACACAATAGATAGTCACAACACGAGCGAATGCAGAAGAAGAGCAAAAGGAGCACACCCAGATGCCTGTTACAACTGTGGTAGACTTGGTCACAGAATTTTGAATTGTCCCAGCCACTCTAAAAAGGAAACAAAGTTAAAATCAGTTTATAGAATAAACGTCCAAGAGAATGAGGTGAATATATCAGAGGCAGAAAGGACATATCCATATAAAGAGGTTTCCCAAATCCAGTTTGATTCATTTACAAATAACAAATTCGCGAGTTTTGATGGGAAAATTGTTGAATTTCTCAGAGATAGTGGAGCAGAAATATCAGTACTTCATCCAAGTATGGTTCCAAAAGGAGTAATAGAAAGTCAAACAAATAGCAGTAAGTTTAAGCTACAGTCAGCATTTAGTAAGCTAGTAACTGCCAGGGCAGTCATTATACCAGTAAAGCTTATAAGAAAAAGAATGGAAAAAACCTGGATAACCCAGAAACCATGCTATGTTGTGCAGTCACACCTAGTCTAGTAAGCAATACAGCTCTACTAACTGAGGCAGATGTAAGACTATTATTTGAAGCAAAGCAGCAGAGGTAACACAGTCAGCAGATACAACAAGCAAGAATGGAAGAGAAGAATACAGTCAAACAGATGAGAATTCAGAAAATGAAGATTACAAGGAAACGATTGGTGAGATTACGGATCATTATGTACGAAAAATTGATATGGAGAAAGGAAAAGAAGGACAAAGTAATGTACAAGAAATGAGGGTACTGAACGACATGAACAAAGAGCAAACTGAAAAGTTTACAGAAGATCAGAAATCTAATAAATCTTTGTCAGAAGACTGGAAGCTATCAAAAATAAATAATAGAGAGTTGTATGTAATATCAGAGGACAATGAAGAAGAAACTCTAGATTTAATCGACATATCTAGCCATAACAGTTGATCCTCAGGTGAATACACCAATGACTGAGCAATGTCAGCTACTGCAGCATCAGCAGCAACAATTCAAAGATCAGTCGCAGCAAAAACCGCAAAATTCGCACCTTGATATGAAACAACAGCAGCAAAAGGAGTCAGAGCTTAAGTCGCAGCAGCAGCTACCTCTGCAACAGTTTCAGCAGATAAACAAGAATACTAGATCAACTACAGTTTAATTAAATAATAACAATTATTGTGAACACAGTAAAATGGCAAACCGACAGAATAAAGCTTTTCAGATGAAGAACAAGAATTCAATCAAGTACACTCATAGTAGTAATTCTAATAGTTCACAGGACATAGTGCAGAACATGAAACAACATTGTAAGGTAATATCAAGAGCGAATCAAAAATTTGACAGTCAGCTTCTGTTAAAACCTGCGGAAATCAATAAGAATAAGCGAAGATATGTTCTGTACGGCTGCATCATCCAAGATGATATGACGTCATAACACGTTAAGGAATTGAAAATGAAATATCTGAAACATATTCAGCAGAAAACAATGTTGAAATCTAAAGAAATAGATCAACAGAAAGGAAATATCAATGACATAGGGTCACAGGATGTTACTAATATACCTTCAGTGCTTGAACTGTTCAGTATTTTACTTCTGGCGTTTATACTGAAAGGACTAATACAGAGAAAATTAAGAATTTCATTTCAAATTTTGGCAGAAGGGGAGGCTTATGCCCCATCCCAGCCAAGGCTGTTTGTACCACTGCTCCGGAACAGAGTTCATATTTTTTACTTGCATCCTTTTTTCCTCTAATACAGAGGTTAAAGTGAAAATTGAGAGCTGGTGAAATGGTCAACATTTTTCGGACCCCTTCCATTATACAGGACTCCTAGTAGACCATGTTTTTCAAATACGGGCCCCTACTGGGGCCCATGTTTGAAAACATCCAGCTAGTGGAACTGAGTTCCCTCTCGTACCCCCTCCCCCAACCACTGCCCTTACAAACATATTTACACATAGAAATTGCCATAGAAACAATGAAAATATAGTTTACAAATTTTTATCAGCAGGCATAAGGGGGTAGGCCGGGCCCATTGGACCCCCCCCTGGATCCGCCACTGGTTAATGGTAATCGTTGCCTTTTGATGGCGCATCAATTACAGCCATCGCCGATTTAATAGTAACCTTCTAGCACCCTAAAATTTTTTCATTCCAAGAGGTCAACACTCGGTCTTCCAAAGTCGTCACCCAACCATGTACTAATTGCGGCTAACTTAGCTTAACTTCGATTAATGATGTGCAACTAAACAAAGTGCGCAAAAGAGTGTTAGTCTGTGGAGTGCTATTTAAGAAGCGCAAAGATAGTTGAGGCAGCATGTGAGTAAGACTATGTATACACTGGACCTGCTTTGTACTTCATAGAACACTAGAGAGATAGTCTAAGTTAACCATATTAATTTAACTAGACTTAAATGCAAAATCTAAGGTCAAATTTTAAAATCTAATATAAGCATGCACATGCGGATCGAATATTCTTTAGTTCAGACACTTTAGATATCGAGTTTAAAGTTTTAGTTCAATAATAGAATTAAATCAAGTAACTGTAAATCTATAACTTAACTAATTTAAGAATGTGTAAAACTTTTCTATCCTATCAAGGCAGACTGACAGCAACTGACTATATGCTATTTTCTTAAATATTCAGAGTACTTATACATTTACTTAAAAGTACTACTTGTTTGTCGAGTACTTTTACTTTTTATTAAAGTTTTATTAAATTCAAAAAATATATAATTTTACCTTTACTTGCTATTTATCTTTACTTGAAGTGCATTGCAGAGTACTTTTTACAACACTGGTATTTGTACTACACTTACACATAATTATACAAAATAATTATCCATGATTATACAATAATAAATATAGTTTTACACAATGTGGCGGTTCTACACATTAATTACTTCAAAATTTTATGAAAGTCTGATCCTAGGCGGTATCAAAGCTAGGGCAAGTAACCAATGAGGGCATGCCTAGAGAGGAAGTGAAGGAAGATCCAAGATGGAAGAGTGACAACAAGGGCGTAAATCGTGCCACGTTGAAAAGAGATTTAGGAGCTTTGAAGAATCTCAGTTGTAGCCGAATTCAGGAGTAATTCGAAGAGTTCGTTTAGTAGAACTGACTGTAGTCCATCGAACAGTCGATGTGAAGAGTGATCTGTAGATGATCAAACTGGAAAGAGAGTTCCACCGATATATTCTAACCTTGGAATTAAACTGGAAGGAATACTAGTAGGCGAATAGTCTAGAGGAAGGTAAAGTAAAGCGTAGGAATTTGTGCTAGAGAACGTTGTAGTAATTTGTGTGTCGAAAGTAATTAGATTTTATGTAAAGTACTTGATTTTGCAATATTTAAAGTGAACTGTAATTCGATAGAAAAGTATAATTTAAGTTTATAAGTTATACGAATTTCGCTGACACATTTGAAATAGTTCTAATTTTCGTTCTAATGCATATTCGTGTATTATTTTATTTCTTTTCGTATTAAATTAATATTTACTTTAATACAGTCATTGAACTTATTAATCGATTAGCAGGACATCTAGATTCATTCGAAAAACGACGACAGGTAAAGATTTCAAAATAATTATAACAGGCATATTATTAGGAATTTAAGCCCAGTAACACTTAATCTAAGGACCTCTTTTTACCTCAGACAAATATGTAGAATCAGGTCCTTGACAATTATTATTATTATTATTCTTTTCTTTTCTTATTTACCCCGGTCAGGGTTGGGTTTTTGCCATGGCAAAAAGGGTTTTTGCCAGGACACTGGCAAAAATCGGTAAAATCCATGTCAAAAAACCAGCAAAAACTGGCAAAAACCGTCTAAAACACCAAGACTGGAATAGAAATATTTTATGCTTGTAAATGTATTATATCGTTTACAACATAAACTTTAGAAGTTAAATTCGATGTTAGAAATGTTAACAAACAATTTAATATCAATTTGCCACTCACATTAAATTTTAAGAAAACTAATTGTTTAGAACTTGCTTCACTGTATTTGAAATTCTAGGTTACTTAACTAGCTTGCTAACACAAAATTACTGCTAATTACATTAATTATAGAACAGCTTAGGCACTTAACAGATTTTTTTATTTGCAGTTCTTTGATTTCCATCAGTTATTTGTATTATATTTTTATTAGTCTCTGTTGAATAATTGCTCGATGTGGTTGCAAACTCTCTGTATTCAAAAGTGAAAACCATTCATGACAAGTATCTGCTAAACTAGCTTTGTCGCTTTGTAAACTATCGAGAGTTGCAGCAATTGGTCGAAGCCTTGATATCAAGACCTAAGTTTGTCAGTAAAGTTTGAAATCATTGACTAGGTGACAAATTCTTGGTTAAATTTCTTATTCATGCTCTTCTGCAATACTGATATAAGAAATTGCGAAGAAATGTATCAATACGTCAGCTGACTATTCCATCTGGTGTTACCAGGTAGCTGAGGCTTCACTGAAAGTCGATACTCCTTCAGCCATGCACTAGGGGCATGATGGTTCCTGAGATATTTTTGCACTTCAATGATCTGCTTCAATATAGCAGCCAGTGTGAGTGCCTGTTCAAGCAAATTCAGTGTATGTGCCGCACAGCCATACACAATTAATCCCTGATCTTCCTCTTTTGAAAGTCGCCTAATTTTAACCATATTCTTAGCATAATCTGTGACAACATTTTTTACATTACATCCAATTCTAGCCTTTAATTTAGCTAGTTAAATATTTTTTTATGTCACCACTGACCATTGTGTGCTACTTTTTGTAATCTAGTTTTTAAAGTTTATTACTTTATGCCCCAGAGATTTGCTTTTGTTAAAGGGTGTTACACTACTAGTTTTTCAACATGTGCTGGCAAAAACTTCATAACTCTGAGTGTGACCAATTAATGGGACTGCAATATAATGTAACTGTTACTATTTTTATGTTTTAGACAAGAAAGACTTTTGCCAGGAAGGTTTTTGCCATTTTTTTCATGGCAAACACTGGTTTTTGCCGGGATGGTTTTTTCCACTTGTGGCAAAAACTTGCCAACCCTGACCCCGGTGTAAAGAACCTGAGGTTTGATAAAAACGATTCAAGCAATACGTGCTGAATCGCCGCCCGGCTACTCGAGGTCATCAATCAGCTTAAAAGAATAAAGTCAACTCCTTCAGGATTCAGCCTTACTAGTAGTAGTGTGACGGACTTTGCTCTCCATCGGATTCGAACCTGTGTTGGTCTTTGCTAGATCAATCGATGATCGCCATATGCCTTTGAGGGATCGCCGATCGACGATCCCTGTAGGCGGGGCTTGGACATGCCGCCTCTTCTGATTGGTCAGTTCGCGAGATCAAGCTATCAATCATTATTACAGTATATAAATCAGTGCTAAGACATTCATTCGATCAGTCTTGGTCAGTCTGTAGTTAAGTAGAAGTCAGTTCAGTCTTGTAGTGTGTAAGAGTCACATTAAGTTGGTCTGTCTTTCGGTAGTAGAATTGTGGTGGTTAGAGTACTTGTTGATGTGCCAAGAGTATTAAGTAGAAGCGAGCCACTAGGTGGTCGTGGTAGAATCACGGTTGAGTTAGTTTTCAGTCATAGCTATAATCTTGTTTATTTTCTGTAATTAGTTAATCCTCGACTTTGTTCATATTCTGTGGTGGTGTGAAGTCTGCGTTTCTATCCGTCGTCTATTCTGTGACTGTAAATAAAGAATCATCTGCAATCATTATTTCTGCTTATGTTATTAAATAAATTGGTTTTTACAAAACCATGGAAGATTCTTTAATCGATTTTGATACTGAATTAGGCGCCAATGAGGTTTATCCTTCTTCACCTATCCCTCTCGGTATTCAATCTATAGACTCAGAGAAGTTCCTGGGGTCAAACCCAGAGCGTGACCCGCTACCTCGTCCTGATGAGCCTATAAATCTAGAACCTGTAATCGAGGGGTTAAACTTAATAGAACATCCCGTAGGATCCTCACTAACTGCCAGTATTCAGGTCTCTGACATGACGGGCAACACCGCTAGGGCACAGGCCAGTCAGGAGGTTCAAACGAGCCGAACTTATAAGGCTTCACATTTTATTCTATATGTTAAAGTTGACAAGTATTCCATTACGAGTCAATCAAATATCACGTAGGGGATCGACCCCATTACTCTAGAAGAGATCGACCCGGTAGCTCCTTTAGGGATCGACCTGATAGTTCACCTTAGAGATCGACTCTATTATTCTAACAAGGATCGACCTGATAGCTCCATTAAGGATCGACCTCTTAGTTACGACTATGTGAGAGATAGCTCTGCTTCTCATTCCAGGCAACGCAACTTAAGCCATACGCAAAATATCTATCTTAATGAGCGAGAGGCACAACCTAGGTAGGTCACCCTCCGATGTATCTGTCACGAGCTTAACTCTCCCAAGGGAAGCGCCGACCTCACCCTGAATAGCAGGGGAAAAAAAAACCACGCATTATAGTGAATAATCAACTATGTTGATATCTATCACTTTTAAAACCACATGTTTAATCCGTTAGGCAATTTAGACCATTTTTCGTATAGCCAGTCCAGTGAATGTCTGAGATTTTACTCTCAGATCAGCGCGACGGGGATTCGAACCCACGAGGATTCAAATCACCTTAGGATTTGTCATTTAAAACTTCATGACGTTACCCCTACGCTATTTAGACATTCTAAATTTTAAATTTTAAATTGACACCGTTGCGTCAACGAGACTGAGACGGGCGAAAGCGACAGTAGTACATATATTTGTTTAGTTGTTCGATATTCTGATGTAAATTTGCATTTAATTAGCGTAATGGGATTGAAATTGATTTGTAGCATGCTTAACTTAGAGAGAGAGAGAGAGAGAGAGAGAGAGAGAGAGAGAGAGAGAGAGAGAGAGAGAGAGAGAGAGAGAGAGAGAGAGAGAGCGAGAGATAGAGAGAGAGATATGTTACTTAGAGAGAGAGATAGTAATCAAACTGTTAACGTTTTGTTCAATTGTTGCTTTATCTATTAATAACTTCAAAGAGCACACATTTTTTGTAGTGCTTCTTCCTCTTCTACATGCCGCCTGACTCTGTGGTATTTGATTATCTATTTTATTATAAAAATTATATTCTATTAAACATTACGCACTGGTTTGGTTCAACACAATATATGTAAACACACAGTGAACAATGAACTTGGAATAAGAAAGTCCTCTGCTGCCAGCTGCGAGCTGCGAGATTAGGATGTAACCGAAAAAAAATTTGAATAATATTTTATTTATATAGGATTACGATTTTCTAATACGCTCCATTGACATCCGTCTATTCAATAGGTTTCAATCAGAAGCATCGCTGGCACCAGGCTCAATAGTATAGGTGCTAGACTTTAGATCATGTGCTTCGGGGTTCGATTCTGTGTTTCTTACGAATATGATTAGGGTAAAGGGTAGGGGTTAGGGTTAGGGTAAAAAATATTTAAAATAAAGTAGATATGGCATGACTGTTGTTTCAGCAACAGTCATGTCATAGTCATTCCTTCGAATGACTTTGGCATGCCATAGTCATTCATTCGAGATTTTCTTCGAATACGTACATATTTGTCACGTGAGACAGCTGCTAAAATTGGTGCTGAAATTGTGCAATCGAAATTGGACTACTGCAATTCTCTGTTCTAAATCTCCCTGGCTGTGAGATTGATCGATTGCAGTTTGTTCAGAATTCTCTTGTGCGAGCAATTTTTTGAAGTTCCAAGTACTCCCATTATTGAGTTCTCCAATCCTCTCTCCGTTATAGGAGTTTGGAAATGGAGTCGTGGGTTCGATTTTTCCAACTCTTCATGCTTAGGCGGTATTAATCTTGAGGATGCAAGGATGTCTTGCTCATATAGCCAGTTGGAGGCAAAATCAATAAGACTGTAGCTGCTGTGAACAGAACTCATGCTTATTCGTTCAATGTATGATAAATTATAGTATTTGTGTATTATTTGTATGGATTCTAACTAAATTAGAATATTGACCCAAAAACCAGTGATTTATTACCTCAAACGATTTATTATTAACAAAGAAACACGATAGCAATATAACGAGTTAAAACATTAAACATAAAGATAGCATAGAATATTAAACTAACAGTACGTAATAATTAATAAAATGCTAAAAATAGGCGATAAATGTAAAGTCAGTCTACTTACAATCAGCTAGTTAGATGTTTGCACTTGCAATCAAAATAAGAGAGAGAAAATGGGAACGAGTTATTGGCTTCAAGGCACTCCTCGCTTATATGATTTGATACTTTCCCTCTTTTCTTCTTCAGTATGACTGTTAACACGTGAGGTGTTATTTCACAGTCGTTCAGTTAAATCTGTGAAAAAGACGCTTAACTAGAGTAGGCAACTAGTAAATTGCGCTTTCCGCAGAATTCAGAATTGTAGTTGTTTAGCTGAAATCTATGAAAGCAACACCTATCTAGATTAGGCACTAGAAAATCAGTATTCTTCGTAGAATTTCGCTCTTTTCTGATTCTGTCTTCCTCTTCAATTTCTTTCTTCAATTTTTAGTCTTCTATCTTCACTGCCAACACAAAGTGTTGTAAACGCAGCTATTCACCTGAATTGACGAGAAAACGCTTATCTAGATCTCTAGTAATCGGCGTTTCTGGTACAATCGAGGATTTTTACATTCAATGGATTGAGATATTGAAATGGATCGTGGTTAACCAACTCATTGAAGGTTAGACGACGATTCCACACAAAATCTGCAATCCCGTGAGGCACAATCGTTTCAATATAGATTTCGTATTTTTCGTGCTAACTATCACCGACCTATAGAAGGTGCATAATAGCAGTACTTTCTACGAATGCAATCAGAAGTTCAGAAGCTTGTATGGAATCTACTAGTTTATGTATTTGTCGCAATAATTCATTAAGAATTATCTTTAGACAAGTTCAGCTAGTAATTCCGCACATGCCAGAGTTCAGGAGTGAACTAAAATTCTATAGCCTGTTCTCTGGTCATATAGTCTTGACTGAGGCCATGCTCAACAGCCAATCAGAATCAAGCTCTTCATAAGCATTTCTCCACCCAACCCCCACGAGTGGTTGCGTTGCATGCATGTATCTTATGCATATAATTTCTATTATTACTTTACATAATCTACTGTTTTTACTGAATGTCATATCATATTTAATTTAACATCAGTTTTTACATGAATACACCAATAAACAAAGATCATATCTCAATATATGAAGGTTAAACTTCTAATAACATATTAATTTGCATTTCCTCATTACTTATTTTAATATCCTCGTTTCATAACCTTGCAATTCTAACGCAAAATAAATTCTAATGAATATACGCTGAAATGATACAAGTCTTGATGCATAAAGATTAATTTAAACATCTAAATACAAACATGAGTGCCAATAAAATTAATTCCAAACATATGGGTGAGAAATAAAATATGCAACACATTTAGTTGCGCTACATTATTGTGAAACGTCAAATCCTCTTTTATTCCCACCTTACTTTAAGACTGAATTACACGTTATATATCAGTTTACAATATACAATTTATTAAAATATCTTTCAATGCACAAATAGCGATTTGAAATAATACACATCTTGTACATGGTACAGTTCAGAGCAATTTACAGTGATTTTTAATAGTAAATATAACTCGAGATTACTTGTTAAGTGCTATAAATTGAAACCACTACTTGCAATAGTGCAGCAAAAGATAAATATTCCCGCTCTCACAGAGCCAGCCATGAATATTGAATAAAATTTTAATTTCTCAAATCACTTTAAATATATCACGACTGCATAAAAATATAGCACTAGAATGGCTTCACAGTACATAAACCAGATTTCTTATACCATGTTACTCCCATATTAAAGTCTCTGCACTGGCTAAAGATTAAAGAGCGTATCATTTACAAAACAGCTTCGTTAACCTATAAGTCCATCACCATCCCTGGACAAACTGGTATGCCTCACTTGATTAAAGTGATGCAGCCTGCTGTGACTCGGTCTTCTAAGTTAATTACTCTTGTGAGACCTAGCTTACATTCACGCTCTAAGCTATTTAATCGTTCTTTCCAGCTTGCTGCACCGCAGATCTGGAATTCTCTTCCATATAATCTTCGGAAATCTTCATTTGAATCACATCGGCCTTTGCTTTC